>CM056049.1:325784981-326260615 GCA_029574335.1 Rana kukunoris
ATGTTTTCTCTCAGACCCTATAACCACGCTGCCCAATCTCCTGAAGGACTTTCGCCTTTTTAAATCACTCTCGAATCTCAAATCAACCTTGAGAAATCGACAGCCTGAACATCACCCTCCCAGACTCGGTAGTCTCCCTTTGCAACCAGAACTTCCCATTTAAAGGGGCGACTGATACCATTACCTATCTAGGCGTCAAAATCCCTCATGACCTGAAAGACCTGTACTCCTCAACTTTCTGCCCGCTCTCCAGACCATCAGAGAAGACTTGGTGGACTGGAATAAGGGCAGACTATCATGGTTTGGGAGGGCGGCAGCTCTGAAAATGAATGTCCTCCCGCGTCTACTATACCTCTTACAGGCCATCCCGATAGCCTTACCACAAGCCTTCTTTAAGCTTTTCAAGAAAAGCTGCAGAACCTTTTTATGGGCGGGATGCCCGCCCAGGCTGAGTTGGGATAACTCATAAGGCCGAAGCTGAAGGTCGGTCTGGGGCTACTGATATAGCACTATATCACACAGCTTGCCATCTTGTGAGGGTAGCGGACTGGAACACCATGCTAGAGACAAGGACTGGGTTAATATAGAAAATGCTTTCCCTCAACTACCCGATCTCTCACATTCCCTGGGTTTCCACCCGCCTCGGTTCCGACTTCTTGCACCAGCCATCCATTCATTGGCCCCACCTTCACAAGTTCAAGTCAGCTTGCCGAGCTCTTAAGGTCACCCCATCACCGGGCCCCTTGACTCCTCTCGGCGCAACCCTGATTTCATACCCGACTTACCCGATCCAGTAAGACTACTCGATCTACAACCTGAGGCTACATGCCTCTCAATTCTTCCGACATGACATTCTCCTCCCATATCAGGAGATGGTTTGCCTCATTCCCTTATTTGAAATTGTCCATTTTCAAGTACCTTCAGTTGAAACACTTCTTTGATAGTGCCCAGTCCCCCTCGGTGTGGTCTAGAGACCTTACACCTATGGAACAAATCCTTGCATCTCAGGAACCCCAACAACACCTGATCTCCACCTTCTATTCAATGCTAATCTCCACAGTTGTCCCCCCCACCAATATCCATACAGCCTGGCAGGGAGACCTATCCCTTAACTTATCTGACACAGATTGGGAAACGATATGGGAACACACACACAAAGGCTCTGTCAACGTCTCCGCACAGGAGAATAGATACAAACTCAGCACAAGATGGTACAGGACCCTGATAAGCTGCACAAAATCTTTCCACGGTCTCTCCCTTGTGCTGGAGATTGTGGCAAGGAACCGGGATCTCTCCTCCACATCTGGTGGGATTGCCCTGCCCTACAGCCTTTCTGGAAAGAGGTACACGGAGCGTATTATAGACATCACCACCAATCACATTGAGTTCTCCCCAGCGCAATACCTATACATCACTCAGTCCTTCCTAGATCGCAATATCGCATGTCCCTGACCCTTCATTTAATAAACGCAGCCACCCAATGTATCCCTCTCCGCTGGAGATCTACAGCGCCGCCTACATTACAAGATTGGCATTCCGAGTCAATAAAATTGAAGACATGGAACGGCTGATCCACCAAACCAAAGAAACTCCTGAAAAATTCAGATTCACATGGGCTTGTTGGTCACATTATCGAGAGTCACTGGACCCACAACCCACTGCCATCCCCTCTGGATCCCCACAGGTAGCCACCACGGACCCCGCTTGATTTGGCGCATCGCCACTAAGTCAACTACCCCTTCCCCCTAACCCCACCCTGACCCCGACCGACCACACTTCCTCTGCATTCCGCTCCGTTGGGCCGCGGCTATCCTCTCACCCCTGAAATGCGCAAGATAAACTCAATCTCCTGTACAGGGTTCGACACATGGGGAGACCTGTGTGGCATTACACACATGCTCCCTACCAGACACTGGGGGGGAGGGCTGTGACCCATGCGTTAATAACATTCAAAGTTGGGGGGCGTGGCTGGCCAGCAAAGGAGATGGCTGCTTAGTGCCTGAGCTTGTCTGCCAGGGAGAGAACCGGAGCACTTGAAGCCCGTTTTGGAAGGCGTTCGCACCCATCCACACTCCTGAGATCCTCTGGACCCAGCAGACTTACCAAAGATGTCTGGGAAGAGGAAGACCGACCACCATCCACAGAAGTTGACGGCCTTCTTTCACTACACAGGCCAGGTTAGTCAAGATGGCGCCGGCAGCGCCGCAGCGCTGGGGGCCCGATCGGACAACTATACTCCAATCCTGGGCACACAGGACTCCCTATGTCCCTCCTCACCTCCCCCACCTAAAACGGGGGACAACCCGATAACGGGAAGCCCGGCAAAGGCGCGCCTCCGCACCGATCGCATTGCGCCGCGGACGTCCCCGCAAATCGAGGCCCCGGCTTGCGGCCTACTCCCGGCGAACCAGGCCCTGCATTCATCCATGGCCTCCTTCCCTACAACAGGCCAGCCAGTGGTGGATACCACGCTGAAAGACATGCTGTTATCCCTTCAGTCCTCCCTAATGACAGATCTGTCCTCAGTACTCTCTAGATTCACCACAGACCTGCAGTTGATAGATGGCAGAGTCACACACCTGGAAAATAGTATGGGGGATTGTACAACCACAGTAAATGAACTGGTAGACACCTTTGAGGAGGTACAGATGGAACAGAAATGGATGAGGGCCAAGCTGGCCGATTTAGAAGATAGATCCAGGAGAAATAACCTGAAACTTAGGGGGGTCCCTGAATCCATTCCGCCAGCTGACCTTCCCAAATATGCTAAGGAACTTCTGCACACAATATTGCCTGATGCCTCGCCTAGGGATCTTATAATTGATAGGATCCACCGCATCGCTAAGCCCTCACATCTAGCTGCCTCGGTCCCGAGGGACGTCCTGATGAGAATCCACTTCTTTCACATCAAGGAACAGCTACTCATAGCCGCCAGAGGGGGACCGTCGCGCTGCAACATCCATTGAGGGGTCCTGCTCTTCCCTGACCTCTCCAAATACACCCTCCAACTCAGACGACAGCTTAGCCCAATCACCAAGGGTCTCCACAACAACAAGGTCCAGTACAAATGGCGTTACCCGGCCACTCTACTGGTGACGAAGAATGGTACCTCGCACGTGATCCAGGACCTGCAGAAAGGATTGCGACTGCTCCACTCTTGGGGTATTCTACCTGACTTGCCTCAGGACACCTCAGCTCCTCAAGCTCAACGCGGATCCAGACCCACTCACCGCCGCCCCGTTGCCCAGGAGGATGGTTCAGAGCAGATGACCTGAAGATTCCGGGCATTCCTATCTACATCTACGCAACAGATGCTCTCCCTGGCATCCAGCTTTCTACCTGTTCTTTTCTTTCTTTTTTTTTCTTATTTTTACAGTTGACTCTCTCGCCTACGGGCTTTAGTTTTGAAGCATTAGCCTTGTGACACTTGTTCCCCCATCCAGCGGTTTAGTTGGACACCTTGTCCCTGCACTCCGCTTCTTGAATCTCTAGGTGGCACCGCCACTGTGAACTGTGTACCTTGTTAATACCGGTTACTTACCAGTTTTTTTTGCTTGTTTAGTTTCTGTTATTTGATCTTTTGCTACAGCACTTCCATCGCCTGCGCAGTGACTTGCACGGTACAGATCTTTGACCAACGATCCTCTCAGCAACATCCTCATCTCCCTCACGCAGAACAATACCGGCTCTTCTAACTGTAAGTGACTCTCTATCCCAATTCCCACCGATCCCTGACCTCTAATGGCGACACAATCCTATCTCTTAACGCTAACGGGTCAACCACCGGGCAAAAAGACACTCACTATGGAAGACCGCTCTACACCTGAATTGCGACATACTATGTGTTCAAGAAACACACTCATGAGCACTGGTGCACCTGTGTGTACCAACAGGCACTTTCCCCACATATTTGCGGCACCCTTTCCTCCAAAAAGAGAGGAGTGCTCATAGCGGTCAGGGACACTGTCAAATTCCTCCTGCACCATGTGGTAACAGATCCGGAAGGGAGATATGTTGTTCTTGTATGTACTGTAAATGATATGAAATACACCCTGGCTGGCATTTATGCTCCCAACGTCAGGCAGGTCAGTTTCCTCCGAAAGGTAATGAAAGTTGTACACTCCGTCAAGCAGGGACGCTTGATTGTATGTGGCGATTTCAATCTAGTCCCGGAAATGTCTTTGGACTCCACCTCTGCCTCGAAACGCAGGGAGTCCCCCCCTAAAACAATTTATGGCCACACATGACCTGTTTGACGTTTGGAGGTGCTACACGGTTCTGAACGTGATTACACGCATCTCTCTCCCCTTCACAAAACGTATTCACGCATTGACATGTTTCTCACTGACAAATAGCTCCTGCAATCTGTCAGCGCGTCTGTGATCCATACCACGACCTGGTCGGCCATGCCCCTATCTCCATCACAATTTCTGATTCCCCTACAACTAGGCCCCCCAATCATTTTTATGGCGAGCCAACAACTACATCATACAACACCCTTCCTTTTCACCAACAATCTCTGACCACCTGTCAGAATATTTTGAAACTAATGTAGGCTCGGTGTCCGATCCAGGCGTGGTGTGGAACGCGCATAAAGCGTTCATAAGGGGAATTCTGATCAAACTAAGCTCCTCTCATAAAAAACATAGATCTCTAAAGATAGACACTCTTACATCGCAAATAGACGCTTCCGAGAGACTCAACAAGTCCGCTCCGGACCCGACTAGGACCGCTCACATTCTCTCCCTACGCCAGGAGCTGAGACTCCTTCTCCTCCAATCCTTTGAACACCACCAAAGGAAATGGAAAGCAGTTACTTACTCCACATCCAATAAAGCGGGTAAAGCACTGGCTCAGCGTATCAAAGGCAGGAAAGCCAAAAGTAAGATCAATCACCTTTTTCATCCACATACCAACGCAAAACTCACAAATCCCCAAGACATAGCAGATGCTTTCAGCACGTACTATGGAGACCTTTACAACCTACGTAACGACCGTAACACACACCAACCTTCCCAGACTGACATAGACAATTTCCTTAACCATGTCACTCTCCCATCCCTCTCAGCGGACCAATTAGCCCGATTGAATGAACCCTTTTCCACATCTGAAATTTTGGCAACCATCAAATCTTTGCCTCTGGGCAAATCCCCTGGTCCAGACGGACTTACTGGGGAATATTATAAACAATTCGCCCAACATTTAGCGCCCACCCTGGCTGAGGTATATAACACCGCGGCTGCCTCCTCCAAATTCCCAACAGAATCTTTACAAGCTTTGGTGGTCACACTGCCTAAACCGGGTAAAGATCCAATAATACCCCAAAACTTTCGCCCAATATCGCTCCTCAACCTAGACCTAAAAATATACGCAAAAACGATTGCCACTAGACTAGTCAGTATCATGCCCACATTGATCCATAGGGACCAATCTGGATTTACAACTGGCAGACAGGCGTCAGACGCCACGAGGAGGGTGATTGACATTCTCCACTACGCCGAGTCCAGTGGAACGCCTTCTCTGCTCCTAGCCTTGGATGCGGAGAAGGCGTTTGACAGGATTCACTGGGGTTACCTACGTAGGGTGCTTGAGAAGTTTGGATTTCAGGGGCACATACTCACCGCTGTTCTTGCACTTTATACATCCCCATCTGCACGAGTATTCTCAGCCGATATGATCTCCCAACCATTCAACATAACAAACGGCACCAGGCAGGGCTGCCCGCTGTCGCCGCTGATCTTTAACCTTCTCATAGAACCACTAGCGGAACACATCAGGCAGAATCCACGAATCTCTGGTTTTCAAATAGGCTCTACCTCTCACAAAATCAGTCTGTTCGCAGACGACGTCATTCTTATGTTAACTGACCCAACGCTATCCCTTCGTGAAGCACACAAAACCCTCCAGTGGTTTAGCGAAGTGTCATACTACAAAATAAATGCCAACAAATCCTACATTCTAGACCTGGGTCTTGACGCCACTTCCAAAAACCTGTTGCAAGCACAATTTCCCTTTACCTGGGCGCAACACGAGATCTCCTACCTGGGAATCCGATTGACAAGCACCACCAAACATTTATTTAGGAGCAACTTCAAACCCTTCCTCGACAAACTCCAGAAAGACATTATGGGCCTGGCCAAGCACGAACTATCATGGTCTGGTAGGCTCGCAGCATTTAAGATGATGCACCTACCGCAGCTACTGTATCTATTCCGCACACTCCCTATCCCTATCCCAGCATCCTACTTCCAGTCCCTACAAACTACCCTGAACACACTGCTTTGGCAAGGCAAGAAACCTCGCTGCGCAAAGCAACTGCTCACCAACATAAACAAGCCGGGGGGCAGGGTCCATAGACTTCAAAGAGTATTACTGGGCTACAATTCTTACTCAGCTTAAAGACTGGTTCCAACCGTTCCCTCTCACATTGTGGGGACAGCTGGAATCCACATTGGTTACACATAACAATCTCCGAGACTGGATTCTGGGAGTGCCACATGGAACGTTGGTCTCCAACTCACTCCCTCCCACGATGAGAGCATCAACCTCAGCCTGGAAATTTTTGGTCCAGCAAGGTGAAATCCATCCTCATCCATTCCATCCTCCTATCCCTTTGACCTGCCTTCAACACTGCACTACAGACCTTGACTTAAAACACTGGACAGCCAATGGTATATCCTACGTCCAAGACCTATTTAGCGGACAAACATTACTCACGTTCCCTCAGCTACAAACTAAATTCTACCTGGCACATTCGGAAGTCTTTACCTACCTTAGAATCAGACACTGTCTATCCCAGGTGCCCAACCCTTGCTATCCTATTCCCCCTTCAACGTGGTCATTCCTTACTACCTCCCCTTCGAAAAAGAAGGGAATTTCCCTTTTCTATATATCTTTCACTAACATTCGCAAAACAGGTCTTCTCCAAAGCCAAGCCTCACCTCCAATGGGATATAGACGTGGGCCAAACTCTCACTGATGACCAATGGCAGTCTGCACTTCGGTCCATATACAAAGCTACCCGAAACGCGGCGCTGTGGGAACTCACACTAAAAATCTCCCTGCGCTGGTACCTCACACCAGCTAAAATAGCTAAGTTTGGTATAAACAGCCCTGACACATGTTGGAGATGCGCCGGCACTAAGGGAGATATGTTACATATCTTTCTGGTCTTGCACGTCCCATTGCCATTTATTGGTCTGCCATCTTTCGTATACTGACGGACGTCACTAACAGTCCTATACTCCCGTCACCATCGATGGCACTACTAAACATCAATATAGATCAAATACCCGCTGACTCGCGCCTCGTAGCCACCAATATCCTCCTGGCAGCTCGGCTGAGCATTACCAGGCTCTGGAAATCTGCCAAGCCCCCGTCGATAGAGAACACTATTGAGCTAATTAATTTGCACTGCAACTATGAACTTACTCTGGCCTCTAGCAAGGGACGCATGGTGGATGCTCACAAAACGTGGCGCCCATGGACAAGCTGGTCCAACGCAGCACTATTTCTGTGAACCCGGTGGCCGCAAACGCACCCGGGTTCTCAGGATTCTAACTTTAACTGTCACCTTGTACCATGTAAGTCCGATAAATTCTACATGCTCCCTCATTTTGATCTGTTATCTGTATCACGCTATTTAGCTAAAAAAAAAAATTGAATATGACTTAACTGCTGTATACGACTTTGTTTATTCACTCTTGTCGAAAAACTGGTATACATTCTACTTGTATAATCTATAAAATGTTAAACTCAATAAAAACTATTGTTGAAAAAAAAAAAAATAACATTCAAAGTTTTTCCTGCCCCTGGTGATCCGCCGGGATTGCGGCCCATGACAAGATACCCGCCCCCCCTCCTCCGTCCACAGAGTGTGCCCGATAGGGGTGGACGGGCTGGGGGGGGCTCTCAATTAGCTTACTCATGTAGTACAGGAGCCCACCCCGGACGCCACCATAGAAGTTAAACGAAGAGAGTCGGGACTTCCCCACTCCCCCACCCTCCCCCTCCATACCCCCTCACGTTGGATGTTTACACGGTCTCCTATTCCGAGCATCACTCAACAGATGGGGTTTTATTTACTTATTTTTATTCTGTGAGGTCTATTGTGCTTCTCATGGCTCTCCCTGTGTGTTCGATAAGCTGTTACAGATGTTTCTTTAAACACCGTTCACTGTATATCGCTGTCATGTTACCCCAATTTTGCATTACTGTTTGTAACTCTTTCTTATAAATTCAATAAAAAATTGTTTTAAAAAATAAATAAAATAAAAATAAAATAAAATAAAATGGCATTCACATTAGGGGAGGAGATCGATCAGGAAATTAGGGAAGCATTTGAAAAGGACTCTGTCCAACTCCTCAACAAAGATGATGAAATAAGGGAGGGATTTAAAGAGCACAAAAAAACTGATAACCAAACATCTCAACAGAAAATGGGACGTAACGTTCCTTGAAACATACATACAACACAAAATAGTCCCGAGGGGACTAAGAGATAAGACGATCCCAGCGGAACACTTACAAAATGAGAGGTTTCTTCCTAAGTGGAAAGAGCTCTGTATTAACCACGGTTTGGCGGTCATGGCCCTGATTATTGAGGAAGAAAAAATCCAAATGCTAGAATTTAAAGAATCTATTGAACTAAAACACTGGATCTTAGGAAGGAAGAAGATGAGTTTACTATACAAAATGACTATCTCAAAAAGGAAGTTGAAAATATTCCAAAAAAATTGAAAATAACAAAACAGTCAAAATACAGAAGAGATTTGCTAGACTTTGAAAACAACCTGGTATTTCACCTAACTATACGTAGAGGTAGAAGTGGCTCCTCTAGAAGGGGATTTAGATCCCAATCAAAAAACCGACGGGGAAGGGATCCATCTGAACAACAAGGCGAGGATATACCACGCACGGTGACTTTTTTAGAGAAAGAGGGGACGGGAAATGTTGGTACTCACGTCCCCTCCCAGGAATATCCCCAACCTCAAAGAACACAACAAGATCGAAGACAAAGGGGCAAATCTCAAAGATCAGGGAGGGGGGCCTACCAAACTCGGAGCCAGGCACAATGATTGACCCATTAGGGCAGATAACCCCAGCTCCGGATAACAGAGTTATCAACTTATCTCCCTTCCCCATAGAAAAAAGACACATTGAATTACGAGGGATGTCCTTCTCTCCAACTAACGATATGGAGGAGTTTACTGTATATAAGGACATTGTATTATTTCTGCAGAAAGTCTTCTTTAAATCATTATATCAATGTGATACAATAGAAACACTACACGAACCTCAACTAGACCATGATGACCAACAAGCCTTATTAACACTGGAAGCCTTGTTAGAAGAAAATTAACCCCATGACATTGAGAACCCCATAATGGGAAGACAGGCAAAACTCAATATAAAATCTTCGAATATGCCGTCTCTGAACAAAAATAAATGGCTCAATATTTTTCTGGAATTGGTACAAAAAGATCTTGAAGAGATCACTTGGAAGACCAAGAATCACGACAACCTTTCCCAAAAAGAATGTCAGGCAATGAAAGAATTAAAGGAAGCGAACAATCTCATTATCAAAAGAAGTGATAAAGGAGGCAATGTCGTACTCATGGATGAAAACGACTATGAAGAGGAAGTAAAACGACTCCTCGGGGACACGAATACATATCGAAGATTAGAAGGGGATCCCTTCCCTGCTGTGGTAAGACAACTCAACAGTAAACTTGATGACGCCGCTGAGGCGGGGCTACTAAAGAAACGTGATTTTGAACACCTAAAAGTGAAAGACTATAACACTCCAATTTTTTACTGTATCCCCAAAATCCATAAACGGCTTACTAAACCACCTGGGAGACCGATCGTGTCTGCGATTCATGGCCCATTAGACAGAGTTGGGACTTACTTGGACCTTCTCCTGAAAGATATGGTTTATAAATTAAAATCATACGTGCAAGACACACGCGATGTCCTTTCGAAAATAGCAACCATTGAGATCGAAGATGAGGCATGGCTTGTTGGCATAGATGTTGAATCCCTATACACATCTATCCCACACAAGTGTGGGATTAGAGCGATTAAGATATTCTTAGACAAACATTACCCTTTGTTAGGTCATCAAAATGAATTTCTATGTGACCTCCTCGAATTTGCCCTTGTTAACAACTTCTTTCAATTTGCGTCTCATTATTACCAACAAATTAAATGCACGTCGATGGGCGCAGCCTGGGCTCCGGCTTATGCCTGCCTACATCTTGGCCTTTAGGAGGAAGAGATGATTTACAACTCCCCTGAGTACCTCAGCCATGCCCATACATGGCTGAGGTACATCGATGATGTATTTGTAATCTGGACGGGGAGTTTTGAAGCCCTCCATGATTTCATCACTGAACTTAACATCAACAATCATAATATACGATTGACATATGTTTGTGATAAAACACAAATTTATTTTCTTGACCTGAAAATTGGCAAAAACAGTGGGAAAATAACTACAAGCACCTTCCGCGACGAAACGGCTGCCAACACCCTATTACGAGTGTACAGTCACCATCCACAATGGCAAAAGAACGGGATCCCTACGGGCCAATTTATGAGGATTAAACGCAATTGCTCTGAACCCTCAACCTACTATGCGGAGAGCAAAGAATTATATCAAAGGCTTTCGAGAAAGGGGCTACTCCCATAAGCAGTTGAAAGCGGCACAGAGAAGCAGAAGCAGTCTACTTTCAACCGATAAAAAGGAATACACAAAAAATGAACTATCGGGACCAGTGAGAATGATTACCACATATGGCCCCCAGTGGGGCAATGTGAGGAAAATACTAGAGAAGCACTGGAGTGTTCTGACTGGCAATAGGACCTTGGCAAAAATTGTTGGTGAAGCCCCTATGATGGTGGCACGAAGAACAAATAACTTAGGAGATATTCTCATTCGATCTGAATTCATTAAGCAACAACATACCTCGTGGTTATCAGACTACCCACGAAGTACGGGAGTGTTTGCATGCTCCAAGTGTCAATTATGTCCATTTGTGGAGCGAACAGGAACATTCAGAGACGCCTTATAACAAAAAGAATATGTAATTAGAGACTTGATTAATTGCTCTACGGAGAGGGTCATCTATATGTTAACCTGTCCCTGCCATAAAATCTACATTGGGAAGACAAAGAGACAACTGAGGATAAGAATCGGGGAACACCTACGAGACATAAAAAAAGAAAAAGTGAGAAACCCCGAAAAAACATATGAAAGCCCGGTAGCGAAACATTTTGCAGAATATCATGGAGGGAAACCCGATGGTTTGAAAGTAAAGGGGATCTATGTACTAAAATTTTCAGCTAGAAGAGGCGACTTTGACAAAATTCTACTACAGAAAGAAAAATGGTGGATCTTTACCCTCAAATCCCTGGCCCCCATAGGAATGAATGTGGAAATGAACTTACAATCCTTCCTATGAAAAATTAACTATCTCCATCCCCATTGCTTCTCTCTACAGTATAAGCAATGTACTGCACTGAGAAATTTGCAATTTTAGCCTCGCATCCCTCTAACTATCAAGATCCCTGTGTTCATTATCACCTTATTGTCCTGATTTTCCATTATCCTTCACCCCATACCAATGGGCATCATAGATCCTTTTTGTCATCTATATATTAAGCACTGTCTAGGCAGCGTAAGAGCGTTAGTTAATCCATACTTAAATAAATGTGGCAATCTGCAAAAAATCACGATCTATATCCATGCATAGAATCCTCTGATGCAATTATGTTCTTTCCCTATATTCTCCTCCCGCGCCCCGCCCCCCTCCCATCTTCCAAAACTAAGCAAATCTTGCCTTCTCTTTGTTATGCCACATTATTGCGCCCCGCCTCCCTATCTTCCAAAACTAAGCAAATCTTGCCTTCTCTTTGTTATGCTTTATTCATTTACTTGCTCTAAATAGTATATGGACTTTATTCATTTACTTGAAATAGTGTCACACTTTTTTAATATACCAGCTCCTCCACTCGTGTCCACATTTTTTAATTTGTCCAGCTCTCCACTCGGGCCACATGAATTTGCTAAAATGGGAATAGACTGCTAAAATGAGACTGCCATGGACCTAAGACAGCATTACCAACACACGGGGACGGAACCCGTTTATATAACTCTGCAATCCGTAAAATCATAAAAAATATTTCATCCAGGAGGGGGCGCGCATCGACAGTACATATAGGAGCAATGCATGTCTACCCCCCTATCGTCCGGAAGAAGCTACGCGATCACGTCCAGCGAAACGCGTCAACGTCACGGGTCCCGCACGTCAGAGTGTCTGACTCCCCAGAGCAGTTTGGAGTAGGAGACGCGATACGGAGACACCAACAGCTGGCAGCCGCTCGTACACCAGACACCCCCATCTGGGGGACACACGGCGCTACGGTGATCTCCACAACTCTCTGGTTGCAACCACGAACTCTGAGCCTCTCTCCCCCTGCGATACATGGCAAAACCCCTCCAGCCACTACCTTGCATCAAGTAACCTTGAATGTTATCTCATTCTCATAACGGCGGACACGGTAAGGTGACATACACCTGGCTTATGTGGAGACTTTTGCAAAAGCTCCTATTAGAGTTTCATCACACTATCCCTTGGAGAGGAATCTTTCACTAGGAAATTAGCAGCAAATATAAATTATATTCATTCCTGCTCAATCAGTATCTGTTTGAAATTTCATCTATACAGACACCCCAGTGATTCATGCATTTCCATGTTTTGAACCATTTTTGATTTTCGTGGAATTACAAACGGGACTATATCATATATTTTCTGATACACCAGCAACCCACAATCATCTTGTATTTTTGAGACTTTATTGTTATTAATTTTGATGATGCTGGCCTCATAGCCATTGGTTGCTGCTACAGTCCCCCTTGACACCAGCCTCCGCTATTTCTACTCCCTGCGGGGACGCACTCATTGGATCCTATTCCCAATTATACATATTCGATTGGTAAACACATTGCGGTGCATTTACCGCTGGAAATTCCAATCAGTGCGTACACCTACGTCCGGACACCTGTTTTTATTGTTGTTTTATGTTTGTATTAGTCTTTGTGTGTTGGTCACCAACACGTACACAGTGGACTGGTTGTTCACTGGTGTACCACTGTTTGTCATTCTAGAGACCAATAGGTCATTGGCTGATCTCGGCCATCTTTATTAGGTTTAGGAGTTTCTCATATATTTTTCAATAAATGTATATACAATTTTTATTCAAGTGAGTATGGCCTATTATTACCAACAGTAGCTTCTTCTATCATCTGAGATCTCCTCCCCTCTTGGAGATCTTCTGTTTGATAATCCTCCTTTTTTGCCTACTTATACTGGCTACGGTAGTTAACCCATACTTGGGGTGTGGCCTCTCTGCTATATATGAACCTTCCTTTTTGCTTAAACAGCAATCTAACACCCCCTGTCATATTCTTTGTTTGTTCTTTGTTTGTTTATATGCTGACTAAAATATATGGATGAACACTGTTTAGAGTAATTAATCATCACTGTTTATGGCCTTAAATGAGCTATCTCAATTATAAAATGTAATGTTGTGTATAATTTTGTCTTCATAATCATTTCATTTTAATTTATGTTAAATATACGGATTGTAGTCGATGAGATATTATTAATTTATTGTATTTTTGAGCAGCGCGACACCATTATTTATTTCATTTATGTTAGGTAAGGGAATACATACAGTGTCATCAGCAGCTCATTGTGTGTTTTTTTTTGTACATTTTGGGTTTATGTATTGCAACATTTGATCCAGTTGAGTGGCAGCACGGTAGCTAATTTGAAATATAATCCTTTGAAATAATTGGCAATTACCTGGGCAGTAAGTGAGTTAGTGGGTGGTGGTGGGGGGTGCTAAGTAGAGAGTTAAAGATGGAAATAGTTGGTGAGGACTGAATGAGAGTGTGTTGATGAGAGTTATAAAAGGGGTCTGTTTAGCAGCATGGGGCAGGAAGTGTATTTCTGCAGGACAGTTTTAAAGTATATTGGATGAAGTCTTGCAGGGATTTCATTTTACTTCACAGTCACATATGTTTTTAAAATTGTTGGTGTTATCTGTTCGTCAAGGATGTAGTATAGTGATCTGGGCCTAATTATGTGTGTGATGGGAGAACCAGTGTATCCTGAGATAAAAAGTGTGATGTACCGTTGAATGTAGTGGCAAGGCCAGTACATGATAGGGATGAGATATTGTTGTAAAGGTAGTTTGTTGCAAAGTAACATGGGAAGGGTTAAAGTGGTGGAGGTTGCTAAGGGTATGGGTAATTGTTTTATGATTGGAGAGATAATGGCTTAAAAATAGTGAGAAACTGATAAGGTTGTGGCAGTGTTGCCAACCATATGTCTATTTAATGGACAGCACGTGAATTTAACGCCTTTTTCGGGGTGTATGATAAAGTTTGTTATGGGCACCGGCGCCCATAAAAAAGATGGTGTCGAGACGGCCATACAACTGCGCATGCGCCGTTCTGAAGCTGGCCGAGCTCAGGGAAACTTGTTCGCGCTCAGCCGACTGGTGCCCGAGCAGTAATGTGATGGCGCCATGTTTGAATAGACCACAGCGGCTGCCGCGAGCTGCACGACTCCTACAGTGAGTGCATGCCATGCACTCATCATAGGTGGAGGAGCGGAGCACTGATAGGGGTGAGGACAGACTCAAGGTGAGTGAAACTGGGGGGATACAAGGGGACAGCGAGTGAGAGCCTGGACATTACTGGGAGCCTAAAGCCGTGCCATGCAGGGAACACAGAGACTAATGTGCTCTGTCCACCATATTACTTCTTGAAATCATCAGTGTGCTGTGTCCTCCTCCTGTGCCCCTTTCACCTCTCCACAGGTCAGGGCAGCACAGTGCTGCCCTGACCTGTGGAGAGGTAAAAGGGGCACAGGAGGAGGACACAGCACACTGATGATTTGGAGAAGTAATATGATGGTGGTGGACAGAGGAGGAGGCTACTGTGAGGAGGGCACCATCATTACCGCAGCCTGTCTCCACCGGCACCTCCTGTAGTATCTCCGCAGTCTCTGTCCACCTCCTGTAGTATGTCTGCAGTCTCTGTCCACCTCCTGCAGTATGTCCGCAGTCGCTGTCCACCTCCTGTACAATGTCCGCAGCCTCTGTCCACCTCCTGTATAGTGTTGCTCACGAATATTCGCATTGCGAATATTCGCTACGAATATTGCATATTCGAGTATTCGCGAATAACTCGAATATTGCGGCGAATATTCGCTATGGCGAATATTCATATTTTTTCAAATTTATTTGTAAAACAGATCACATCCTAGTGATCTCCATCGACGTCTAAAAGCATTGCTGGTATGATTAGAGAGAGACCCTGGGCCGAGTAGCTGATGCGATTCTTTTATGTTGCCGAAAATTCGCATTGCGAATTTTCGGCAACATAAAAGAATCGCATCAGCTACTCGGCCCTTCTTTTGCATCAGAGCCAATCAGAATAACTCGAATATTCGGCAAAAGGAATATTGCGCGATGTTCCTTTTGCCAAATATTCGAGTTATTCTGATTGGCTCTGATGCAAAAGAAGGGCAGAGAAGATAATCGTGCAATATTCCTTTTGCCGAATATTCGAGTTATTCTGATTGGCTCTGATGAGCCCTTCTTTTGCATCAGAGCCAATCAGAATAACTGGAATATTCGGCAAACGGAATATTGCGCGATTATCTTCTCCGCCCTTCTTTTGCATCAGAGCCAATCAGAATAACTTGAATATTCGTCAAAAGGAATATTGCGCGATATTCCTTTTGCCGAATATTCGAGTTATTCTGATTGGCTCTGATGCAAAAGAAGGGCGGAGAAGATAATCGCGCAATAGTGCGGATATTGCGCCCTTCTTTTGATTATCTTCTCCGCCCTTCTTTTGCCCCCTTATTCTCCTTTCTTTTAAGTAGAGTTAGTGTAGAGTTAGTGTTTAGTGCATATTAGTTTAGCAATACAGGAAATGATCTCCGTTTATGAGAATTTCGCAATCATTTTCGCATTAGCAAACATTTTTTTGGATAAAATATCACGAATATTCGATATTAGCGAATATTCGCGAATATTCTTCTATATATTCGCGCAATATCGCGAAATCGAATATGGCGTATTCCGCTCAACACTACTCCTGTAGTATGTCCGCAGTCTCTGTCCACCTCCTGTAGTATGTCCGCAGTCTCTGTCCACCTCCTGTAGTATGTCTGCAGTCTCTGCCCACCTGCTGTAGTAAGTCTGCAGTCTCTGTCCACCTCCTGTATCTTGCCCACAGCCTCTGTCCACCTCCTGATATCGTGTCCGCAGCCTCTGACCATCTCTTGTTTTTTATCATGTCTCCATCAATTTTGACCAAATTTCCTGTGCCTTTGTAGCTGACACATCCCCAAAACATCATCGATCCACCACTGTGTTTCACAGTAGGAATTGTGTACCCTTCATCATAGGCCTTGTTGACTCCTCTTCAAATGTAGCATTTATGGTTTTGGTCAAAAAGCTCAATTGGTCTTATTACTCCAAATTACTTTGTGGCAGAAGGTTTGATGCTTGTCTCTGTGCTGTTTGGCATATTGTAAGTGGGATACTTTGTGACACTTGCGTAGTAATGGCTTTCTTCTTGTGACTCGAACATGCAGCCCATCTTTCTTTCTTTCTTCTGTATTTCATCTGAAGTTATTTGTGGGTTTTTCTTTGCATCCCAAACAATTTTAATTGGTCTACCTGACTGTGGTTTGGTTTCAACAGAACCCCGCATTTTCCACTTCTTGATTAGAGTTTGAACACTGCTGATTGGCATTCGCAATTCCTTGGATATCTTTCTATATCCCTTTCCTGTTTTATACAGTTCAACTACCCTGCAGATCCTTTGACAATTCTTTTCCCATAACTCAGAATCCAGAAACATCAGCGCAGCACTGGATGAAAGATGCAAGGGTCTATCAGGAGTCCAGAAACTCATTGACCTTTTATATACACACACATTAATTACAAGAAAACAGATCACAGGTGAGGATGGTTACCTATAATAGCCATTCAAACCCCTGTGTGTCAACTTCTGTGCATGTTATCAGGCCAAAATCACCAGGGTATGTAAACTTTTGATCAGGGCCATTTGGATAGTTTCTATTGTCATTATGATTTAAAAAGAGTAAACACAGATGATTGATAATAAATGGCTTCAGACAAACACTAACCATGAGTGAAAGAAAAGCTTTTATGTTATCATTCATATTCTCTGAAATCATAAATTCTGCCAGGGTATGTAAACTTATGAGCACAACTTGTATAATATTCTTTCACTATTTAATTTGACGCAAGGTATTATTTTTTCTTTTTAGTGCACAGCCTTTACTCTTGGTCAGCTTAGTCCAAAAAGCCAATAATGTGAAGGCTAACAACCACCATATTACAAGTGTGTGTTAGAGCTGCTGGGATCAGCTAATAATTGTGTGTAGGGAGAATCAGTGCCGATCCTGACCTCCCTGGGGCCCTAAGCAAAATGACATGGCACATTAAAAATGAGAAGCTGGGGGGGGCGCTGACGACAGTGACATGTCACATTAAAGAAAGTTGAGAAGCGGGGGGAGGGGGGTGTTCTGCTGTCGGAAATGACTCAGCCAGCAAGTTTAGAAGCGAGGTGAGGGGGGCGAAAATGACTTCTCACCAGGCGGGGCCTCTAGTAATTTGGGGGGCCCTTCACAGCTTTGCGGGGGCCCTAAGCGGCTTGCATAGTGAGCCTATAGGGAGGATCGGCCCTGGGGAGAATCATAGTTTTTTTTTCATCTTTGGGTAGCAACATGTTCCTTCATGGTAGTGCCTGGACTCCCACACCTTTTGTTATTCCCATAGCTTGCTTAAAAATGGCCAGACTTGAAAAACAAATTCCACCCCCTATAGACTTCAATAGGGTTTGCAGCAAAGGTCATGAACTTAAAGCAAGCTTTGCAAACTGTGAATGAAAGGCAGGTTCACTCATCCCTTAGTGGGTGTGCCCCCTCCTGGTGATCTGGCAACAACACTGGCATAGACAGATCAGTTGTTTAATAATCAGGTCACTCACCCATATTCATTTACTGTTTGGTTTACAAAACTGGAGGGGGGGGGTTGCCAACAGATGAAAACTGTGAAGGGTAGAATGTGCAGGATTGCTGCAGAGATGATAACTGTGGAGGGAAAAGGGGGCAGTTGTGCAAAGGTGAGAGTTGTGGAGGGGGGTGACAGGTTGTTGGAGGTGAGAGCTATAGGGGCAACATTGTGCAATGGTGAGAGCTGTGGATTAGGGTGAGCTGTAGATGGGGGTGCAGAAGTGAAATATGAATGGTGACAGAGGTAAGCTGTGGATAGCTGTGGATGAGGGGGGGGGGGGGGGGGTTGTGTATTGATAAGCTGTACTTGAGTTGTAGAGGTGTAAGTTGTGGACGGGGGTACATAGGTGACATGTTCACAGAGGGTACAAAGGTAAATTGTGGACAGGGGAGAATAAGTTAAATGTGGAAAGGGGTACAGAGCTAAACTGTGGGCTGAGTTACAGATGTCAGCTGTGGAAAGTGAAAAAAGAGGTGAGGACAAGGACAGATGAGGATGGGGGAAGAAGAGGTAAGCTGTGGACGAGGGTAGAAGGGGTGAGCTGGGGATGGGGGAAAGAAGAGGTGAGCTGTGGACAGGGGGGAGAAAAGGTGAGCTGTGGATAAGGACAGGTTGTAGAGGTAAGCTGTGGACAAAGGGTACAGAGGTCAGCTGTGGATGGGGGGGTCATAAAGTTGAGCTGTGAATAGGGGGGGTGCAGAGTTAACTTTGGGGGGAAGATACTCAAGGGGAGGGGAATTTTTGCTTGGCGAGGACAAGGGAAATTTGTTGGTGGACAGAAAGGCATACAGAGTTCAGTGACCAAGAGTAAATAATGTATGACACTGCATCCAAGGTGCAGTGGTCAGGATTATGTAACATTCCTTCAGGATGAACTAAAACATGCTTTGCTTTGAATGTAAGTACTGTCCCTTGTGCTGATTTCTTTAAAAAAGTGTCCTGTCTGATACCCACACCTCTCCACTGAACAGTACACCATCCTGATCCCTGTGTATTATGCACTTCTGAGACCTGTGCATGAGACCTGTGCATGTTCAGCTAGGTGGACTACAGAAATACTCCTCCATATGTTATGGTTATGGGTCGCTGGCCAGGAAAGAGGGGGGCAAGTGCATGCAGACTTCCTCTCCTGAACTATACCATTCTATATGTCCTCAACATAGAAGGGGTATCTTTCCCCATTTTCACTAAAACCAGGGCCTCTTCCCTACTTCCCTGGTCCAGTGAATGTGGAGGTTTGGGGCGACCTTAATATGGGAGGAAGGACATATATCTTTCACCCCCATGTCAATAAGTAAGGGGTAAATCTGATTATTCGGTTAATTTAAAAAAAAAAAAATAATAATAATAATAAATAAACACTCAATATTGTGATAAAGCCCTTTATTAAGTAGTGAAAAAAACTCAAAAATGTCCCAGGTGAAGTTTACAAATGTCCCATCTTTTGGTCAATGGCATCCATCAGCATTCCCTATCCATTTGATTAAATTCAGCTGCCAGTTGGAGAAATGTAATTTATAGCAAGAGTCGGCAGTTGGCATATACAGTCTATATTTTTTTGTGGTTTATCCGGTATCATTCATTGCCACTGCCATAGAACCACCTCACTGGATGATGTGATTGATAAAGGAATGAAACAAAATTTCTACTGTGCTCTGGTGTTTCGCTAAACACAGGTAGTGTGGTTGAGTCTTAAGGTAAGGTCCAGAGTCTTGCAGCCCTCCTCAGAACAGTGGGTGTTCATACTTCTGGAGAAAGAAAAGAAAAAAGGAGGGCACACCTACCTAGTGCATTACCACTTAAAAGTTTTATCAAAAATAGTATAAAAGCAATAATCCTACTCACAAAAAGAGGCTTAGGTAAGCGCTTTTCTGACAGTTAAGCCAGGTTTGGTTTAAGAAAATAGAGACGTTATTTAGAGAGTTAATATGGAGGGGGGGCCAAGCCAGGATCAGCTTGCAAACACTACAACTCCCTGTAAAAGAAGGGGGTCTGGCGGTTCCACACCCAAGGCTATATTTTGTAGCATCCCAGCTGCAACACTTGGCGGGTTGTGGAACCACAGACCACGAGTGTCCCAATAGTCGACTGCTGTTAGCAGGGAATCCGCATAAGCTATTGGTGGAAGCCTTAGAGGCAGACTTTTTCTCCTACAAATACCCAACCATAAAATTAGTCAGTAACAACAATATACAGGAGGTAATAAGCATAGAGAAACCGGAGGAGTGGGAAAGACAGGGGATAAATCGCTTAATACAATTGTTCGAGGGGGGAACCATGAAATTATTCTCGGATTTGGTAAGGGAATATAGGATATCTAATAAGACGTTCTATACGTACCTCCAGGTTCGCCATGCCATGCAAACCCAATTTAGATCTCAAACTGTTACATGGGCAAAGATCCCTGCCCTTATTAAAGTAATTAAGGCCAGTACATCTAAAGGCTTAATATCATTAATGTATACTCTCCTAGGGTCCAGAGCGATAAGTAGAGCGGGCCCCACCAAGAGTAGGGAGGGGTGGGAAGGCGACTAGGGGAAATGACCTCTGAACAATGGGACAAGATATTGCAACAAGGAGTATTGGTGTCATTGGCTCCATCGCAGAGATTGTCCCATCTGTTCTTACTGTACAGAGTATATTACACTCCCCAAAAGATGTTTAAACTGGGTTGGAGGCAAAATAACGAATGCCCAAGATGCAAAGGCAAAGGAGATCTTATCCATATGGTCTGGAAATGTCCTAAGCTTTACCGCTATTGGGCAGAGATAATCGCAAGGATTAACAAGGCTTTGGATCCTCTCTCGAACCAGAAGCTTTGACCCCTACTAGGCTGCATGGAGGACACTCGAGTCCCGCCAGGTAGCCGGAAGCAGTAATAAGATGCCTTTTTCAGGCTCGCAAAATAATTGCCCAAAAATGGCAGGCCCCCGATCCCCCGTCCATAGAAAACTGGACGGCGACTATAAATCAAACAATTTCCAGTGAAAGAGTGTGTTTCACTCGGCAGGGGAATTACTGGAAATTTGCAAAACTGTGGGGACCATGGCTAAAGTGCAGCGAGAGATCCCCCGTAGGGAGAACTAACAATGAAACCTTGACCGGACCATTGGGAACAACCCCTTCCAAAATGGCCAGAGACCTTCTGTTTAGCTATCCCCCTATGGCAGTCCTACGGGAAGATTACAATGCTTTTCTCAAACCCTAGCCAAGCCCCCGAATCAGCATCGAACACGTCATTGTAAGCCAGAACTTCTCTGTTAAAGCAACACAAGAAGATTACGTTTCCGCGGGAGGAGGGGGGAGGGGGAGGGAGGGTTGGTGCAAGGGGGAAGGCACAAGGGGTTACACTAGGAAATAGATATGACTTCACTATCTCTAAACAAAAACATTTTAACTGTGTGGTTTTCTAATTATGATAATTTGTTAATTGCCAATTTTGTGACTATGGCTGTGTATCTGTTTAATTGTTGTACCCTCAGAAAAATAAAAATAAATTAATAAAAAAAAAAAAAGCTTGGTCTCTTAGCGGCTGCCTGCAGGACTTAATGACAAGGAGAATCGGATGATACCTCTAACGTCTGAATGGCTGACGCGTTTCTGGGGCACACCCCTTTCTTCAGAGCCTAGATGGTCTATGGTCTATAAGTCCTGCTGGCAGGCGCCAAGAGACCAAGCTTAACTGTCAGAAAAGCGCTTACCTAAGCTCCTTTTGTCAGTAGGATTATTGTTTTTATTCTATTTTCAATAAAACTTTTAAGAGGTAATGCACTAGGTCGGTGCGTCGTCCTTTTTTTTTTCTTTTTCCAGCCATTGATGAAGGAATTACATTATTGGACATATTTTAATGGGTTTTTAAAGGACTTTATAAACGTTTTGAGTGGTTATTTATTTTGTATCTTTTCTCGTAAATAAGTAACCAGTGGGTACTAGGTACCCGTCACTCATTTACATTTACTTAGGGGGGTCAGACATCCACTGGGAGCATCGATATTTTAACCACTTGCCGCCCTCCCACCATCAAATGATGGAGGGACGTGTGGCTCTCGTTCCAGGTGGACGTCATATGAGGGCACCCAGATTGGTCACTCTTACGCACCCACGGGGGAGCATAGCATGGTGATTGCAGCCGTGCCATGTTGCTAGGATACTGCGCAACCCCGATCTCTATAAAGAGCCGATCACACGGCTCCTTATTCATGTGATCGGCTGTGTCCAATCACAGCCGGTCACATGTAAATGCAGAAGTGCCAGTGATTGGCTCTCATTGCCTAACACTGAAAGAGTGTGTGAGTGAGTGAGTGAAAAACTTATATAGCGCAGCACTTGCGAACTTAATCGCCTCTGGGCGCTCGTTTGTTCCTGTCTCCTTTGGTATCAAAAGAGATGAGTTTTGATCTTTCTTCTGAATGCTGAGTGGTTCTCCTCCAACAGAATGCTGGTTGGTAAAGCGTTCCATAGTCTGGGACCTTGGAGCGCAAATCTTCTTTCTCCTTTGGACTTGTGTTTGGCTTTGGGTATCTGGAACAGATTGGAATAGTTTTTTTTTTCCCGCATAGATATTGGGGGGCCTTCTTATGGATGCACTTATGCGTCAGACAGAGTGCTTTAAAAGCAATTATGTCTTTTACTGGCAACCAATGATGGGTTCTCAGCAAAGGTGAGATTGATTCCCAGGGTTTGGTTGTGGCAAGGAGAGCCAATCAGTGACATCTCCTTGCAGGGAACACCCGGACATGTAATCAGGGCACTAATCATCAATGTCCTTATTACATTAAAGCCCCCCAAAGCCACCAATCAGTGCCCATCATTTACACTAATCAGTGCCCATCAATGACATTAATCAGTGCCCATCAGTGACACCAGTTAGTGACCATTAGTAATGCCAGTCACTGCTGCCTT
The DNA here is from genome assembly GCA_029574335.1 of Rana kukunoris. NCBI lineage: Eukaryota > Metazoa > Chordata > Amphibia > Anura > Ranidae > Rana > Rana kukunoris. Next base: position 325,808,016 of record CM056049.1, read on the forward strand.
TCACTGCCTGCTCATCAGTGCTGCCCATCAGTGCCCATCAGTGCCGCCTATCTATGCCCATCAGTGCGGCATATTAGTCCCTCCTCATCAGTGCCACCTAATTAGTGCCACCTCATTAGTGCCCATAAGTGCAGCCTATTAGTGCCCATAAGTGCAGCCTCATCAGCGCCCATCAGTGAAGGAGAAAAATTACTTATTTACAAAATGTACTGACATAACCTAAGAAAAACGTTTTTTTTCAAAAATGTTCGGTCTTTTTTGTTTTTTTCTTCTTGTGTCCCTGGAAGCCACACATCTAGGTAGTTCTATTGGGATGAATGGAGTGGCAACCTCAGCCTCGACTCATGAATAAGCTCCGGGGGGCGGAGCGAAACATGTTGGGGCGTGGGCTGGCTGGAGTCCCAGCTGAGGTTGCCACTCCATTCATCTCCGTTGAACTACCTAGATGTGCAGTTCAGTTTCCAGGAGCAATCCTCCTTTCCTCATGCTACCCTACTTTTTCAACAGTTACTATTGAGCCTGAGCGGCACACACACATTTCCGAGGACCAGGTATGTGCTGCCTTTTCCCCCTATATTGTTCCTAATCCTTGATCTAACTGTGATGTTGTTCTATAAATAGAGAGCAAGGGCCACAGTGGCACTGGCACACACATGTCAATACTGCTTGATGCTTTTAGGCCTGGTTCACATCTATGAGGGTGTGCTTGGGCACGGCAGCAAATTTATTTTGCTGTGTCTGTGTGTCCTGCAGACAAAAATTTGCATGCAGCATTTTAACAACACAGTACATTTGCGGGTGTGGGAGACTATGCGATTTGTTAAAATGCTGCATTCACTTTTTTTTTTAAATAAATAAGCTGCCATGTCCATGCAAACCCTTGTAGATATGAACTAGGCCTAAATCAGTTGTAAAGTCATATAAAAAAGTGCAGGTTCCCCTGCAGGTTTAAGTCATAATGTGCTAGTATGCACCGCATACTAGCACATTATGACAGAATTATATGAAAATTGAGCCCTTGAGTCCTGTTCTGTCACAGCTCCCCTGGATCCTCAGTACATCCCTATATCAGGAACATTTAATGGCTCAAAAAAGATTAGAAAGGTTCTTTAATATGTGGGGTCATCTGCAAGAGATACTGATTCATTTAAAGTTGATCCATCTCCCCCCCTTCTTGAAAACGATCCCAAGCCTATGATCAATCCAACACTGTGCAAAGATGGTCCATGATCACCTCTAGTGAAATCCCAGTATTGCAGTCTAAAGGAGGGGGAGTTCCTCCTGATAGCATACAATCGCTCTGCAAGAGAGAACCCAGAATCAACGTTGAACATAAATAGTAAACATACCGAATATTCGCTAACATGATCTACTTACCTTTCTTGTTGGGTAAGGTATTGAAAACCTTTGCTCAGTCCTGTCCCAGTCTTTTTATGGAGGAAGGGCATCAACATTTCTTCATAGTCTAACATATGAACACAAGATCGTACACCACCACCAGTTTTTTTGTTAGAGGAAAGGAGATCAAGCAAACACGTTAGACATATAAGAGGTACAGTTGAAAAGATGAAGTGACATTTATTTGTCGCCAGGGCTTTTTTTCAGGGGGAATTTGGGGGAACTCAGTTCCACCACCTCTGACTCAGACTCTTTGGTGCCTGCTCACCACAATCACTTGTAAGCACAGAAGTCTGGTTTCTGTGTTTACAAGTGACAGCTCTGCACTCTGTATGTAACCCCCTGAATTCTGCACTATGTATGGAATGCAATACTGGTATTTAATGCCCCTTTAAGACTCTTCTACTGTTTGTGAAATATGAACGGGGTTGTGGTTGAGTTCCTACACCTATTTTCTGAGAATAAAAGCTCTGCTTGTCGCTTTACTTACACACTACTCAAAAAAGTGGATGTTCCTTAAATCAAGAAAAAACTGGCTAAGATTAAAGTGATACTAAATTCTTGTTTTTTTTTTTTTTTTTTTTTTCTAGTTAAAAATAACAAACATGTTGTACTTACCTGCTCTGTGCATTGGTTTTTCACAGAGCAGCCCAGACCCTTTTCTTCTCGGGTCCCTTTTTCGGGACCCCTGGCACTGGCCTCCTATTGAGTGCCCCCACAGCAAACATCTTGCTATGGGGGCACCAGAGCCAAACCACAGCTCCCTGTGTCCATTTAGACCCAGAGATGTGGCCAAGCCATGCCCCTTACTCTCCTTATTGGCTGACTGGCTTTGATTATCAGCAGTTGGGAGCCAATGGCATAGAATACATTAAAGTGGGTGTAAATCCAATTCATGGAATTTGAGCTGGGCACATATATCTGCAGTGTTTTCTTATCTCTCTTCAAAGCATGAAGTCCTGTGGCTTTCTCCTGCTCTGTTCTTCTGTTAGCAGCATGATAAATTCTGACAAGTTCTCCGACACAGGAGAATAAAACCATACTGACATTTTTGTCGTTGGAGGGTGCTATAAATAATTAGCAGAGAGTTGACTTGTCCGAGCACAGCTCTGCACATTCCTTTCTTCCTTTGCCTAGGTGGAGGGGGAGTGCCTTTCCTCCAATTAGCTGTCTTGGCTGTATGCCCAGACTTTACACTCAGTGTTGAACAGGAAGAGAAATATCTAACACAATGGGAACCTTCTAAAGAATATATAGATATACATGTAAAATACAGCAGATATACAGTACATGTAAACTTATGTAGGAAGATTTGTTTCATCTCGTTGTATCACCTGAGGCTGTTCACTACACTGGGTGTATGTGAGGTTGTAAGATTGGGGTGATCAGACTCCAGTGGTAGGTGCTTTTTACTTAAGTACGCCAGTCCAGAACTACATTTTTAAGGGCCTGGTAGCCCACTTTTATTTAAAAGCACAAAAAGTTCACAAAGACATCAGTAGCCCTCATAGGGGGGGTTACACCATAACTGTATCTTGCTGACTCAACACTTTAGCCTCCTGGCTTACATTCTTGCCATATGGCTGCTTTAGGCCTTTAGCCTAGACCTTCGTTCTGCGACTTAGAAAAAAAGACTTTCCCAGAGTTAAACTTACTCCTGATCAGCGCCTTGCTGCTCTATCACCAATGACATCTGCCTCCTGCAGACATGCATGCTCTGGCTGCACTCATGCAGCCTCTGACTCCTCTCAGAGGAATGGGATGTCCCATGCTCCCATGCACAGATTTCCTGTCTATTGGGTGGGGCCCTGAGCCATAGTCAGGTCACAACTAAATAGCCCAACACACAGCTGCGCAATCAGCGTGCCTTTGGCCCCTTTTACACTGGGGCGGGAGCCGCGGTGGCGGTATAGAGCCGCCAAAAATAGCGGCGATATAACATCCTAATTGCCGCGGGATTCAGCTGCTAGCGGTGCGGCTGCAGAGGCGCATTATGGGAGGTATTACCGCGGTTTCCCATTGTTTTAAATGGGAAGGAGCGGTGAAGGAGCTGTATACATACCGCTCCTCTCACCGCTCCAAAGATGCTGCTTGCAGGAGATTTTGTTCTCTCCTGCCAGCGCATCGCCTCAGTGTGGAAGCCATCCGGCTTTCACATTGAGGTTGTTGGGCAGGAGTTTTTCAGGCAGTATAGCATCGCTATTTTTAGCGCTGTACCGCCTGAAAAACTCCTCAGTGTGAAAGGGGTCTTTCTCTCCAACATCTGGTGTAAACCAGCAATCTTTAAGGTCACACAGGATCCCACCGCCACAGAGGGTTTACATCTACTTTAAGATAAGGTCCCAAAAAAGTGCCAAAAATGTCTGATCTGTCTGCCGCATTGTCACAGTCCTGCTAAAAATTGCTGATTACTGCCATTAGTAGTAAAAAAAAAAGGAATAATATTAATGCCATAAATATATCCCCTATTGTGTAGACGCTATGGGCCAGATTCAGAGAGCCGTAACTCCTGTCTAAGTGGTGTTAGACTGGAGTAATTTCAAATTACGCGCGTTTTTTAGCTAGTCGGAAACCTCAAACCTCAATAGACGGCTGTGGGCTTCAATTCGACTGGATTACGTGTTCCTACGCCTTCGGATCTACGCTGCAATAAAATTGCGGCCACTGGGTGGACTTTCCGTCGTTTTCCGCATCGGGGTATGCTAATGAGCTTTTGCCGGCGATCCCAGAAATTACGATCTTCAATCGCAATCTCTTACGGCATCTTTAGTCATCTTTTTTTTGCGTGACACTACACCAGCTTTTTGCTGGTCTAATATTAGACAGCCCATTTTAAGTATGGCCGTCGTTCCCGCGTCGAATTTCTACGTTTTCCGACGTCTTTTATTATTTTTAACGTAAGTCGTCCGGGAATAGGAATGTTCGTAAAGGACACTACTCAAACAACGAATGACGTAACGACGTGATTTCACGCAATGCACGGCGGGAAATTTCTGAACGGAGCATGCGCAGTTCGATCGCCGCGGGGACGTGCTTAATTTAAATGCTTCACGCCCCCTAATCGCGTATTTCGATTACGCGGCGAGAAATAGACTACGCCGCCGTAGCGTACGGGAAAAAATCTACCAGAATTCGATGTAGAGCCTGGTAAAATACGGCAGCGTAGAGTATTTCGATTACGCAGCGCAAAATTAAGTGTATCTGAATCTGGCCCTATAACTTTTGCGCAAACAAATCAATATACACGTATTGAAATTTGTATTTTACCAAAAATATGTAGTAGAATACAAATTGGCCTAAACTGATGAAGACATTTAAATTATTTTTTTGGATGATATTTATTATAGCAAAAAGTAAAAAATATTGGGTCTTTTTCAAAATTGTTGTTCTTTTTTTGTTTATAGTGCAAAAAATATAAACCACAGATGTGATCAAATACCACCAAAAGAAATCTCTATTTGTGGGGAAAAAAGGGACATAAATTTTGTTTGGGTACAACGTCGCACGACTGCGCAATTGTCAGTTAAAGCGACACAGTGCCGTTTAGCAAAAAATGGTCTGGTCTAGGAAATGGGTAACTCCTTCCAGGGTTTAAGTGGTTAAACAACATTATCTGTTTCATTTCAATTATCTCATGTTATCACCTGCAAAAGTACACATGCCACAATTGTGACAGGTAGAAAAAGATGCTATCTGATTTCAAATATGTGCTTTGTAGTTAAACAAAAAATAATTACATTATTTCTGTAATGAATGTGATTGTTTCTAAAAGACAAACTGCAATTGTAGTAAAGTACATTTTCAATCCCCCTTACGCTGTTTTGTTAGTTTTAAGATTGGCTTTCACTTTGGTTTCTATAATGGCAAACCAGAATATCAGTTAATTCTCTGCAATTCAATGACAGCCATTAAGAAATAAGATGAGATGAGATAAAGACGAGCAGGATGTTCTGTAGTTTCCCGATAATGCTTTTCACAGGCACTTCTCTTCTCCCCTGAGATGAATACTAAAGCCTGCCATCAAGGAACTTTGATTATGGAACTGAGAAAGAGCAAACCAGCTTGATGAAGATAAGATTATGAAGTCTCAGATGTGTAACTTAAAATAGAAAGGCAAAATTAAATAAGGCAGATTCTTGGACGGAAACTTCCCAGTATAGTGCAAAGGCCAACCATCTTTTGTAATGGCTTGTGTACAAATCTTTTATAGTTGCATTATTGGATTTTTTTACTTATTGTGTGGCAGGCATCCATGCAGAACACAAATTCCATTTAATAGATCAAAAGCACAATCATGTTGAGTGTACAATATAATGTTCTGTTACAGTAAATGTGTTCAAAACTTATATCACTGTAGATTTCTCTTTTTACTAAAGCTTTCAAAAGTGATTGAGACAGTGACCCGGGAACTAAAATCCTCCCGTCTCTATTTCATGCTGTAAAAATCCTTTACAAATTGACAATTCTATAAGACAACTATGTGTCAATAACTTTGCATTGCTAGTAAACCTTATGCCTCGCACACACGATCGGAATTTCCATTGAAAAAAGTCAGACGGAATTTTTTCATTGAATATTCCGACCGCGTGTATGCCCCATCAGTCTTTTTCAGTCAGAAATTCAGACGGAATTAGAAAGAGAAATATTTCTGTTAATACTAATGAGTAAAGCCTCGTACACATGTATGGGTTTCCCGGTGGACTTTTTATAGCTCGGTAACTTTTTCCTCCTACACATTACTGGGTTTCCTGATAGGAAAACTGCCATGAGAGCTTTGTTTGGGAATCCCGGCCATGTGTATGCTCCATCGCAGTATTTACCATAGGAAAACTGCTGGGTTAAAAACCGCCAGGAATCCCGGTGGGAAAAAAGAGAGGTGGTTCTCTTTTTTTATCCCGGCAGTTTTCCTGTCGGGAAAACTGCGATGGAGCATACACACAGTTGGTTTTCCCAGCCAAAAGCTCTCATGGCAGTTTTCCATAGTGATGAGCGGAATACGCCATATTCGATTTCGCGATATTTCGCGAATATTTCGAAGAATATTCGCGAATATTCGTTAATATCGAATATTCGTGATATTTAAAAAAAAAAAAATTGCGAATTTTCGCCAATGCAAATTTTCGCTAATGCGAAATTTCGCGATTTTTTTTTTTTTTTTTATAAAATATCACGAATATTCGATATTTACGAATATTCGCTATATTTTATAAAAAAAAAATAGCGAAATTTCGCATATGCGAAAGCGAAAATGATTGCGAAATTTCGCTATTTTTTTTTGGATAAAATATCACGAATATTCGATATTTACGAATATTCGCTATATTTTATAAAAAAAAAAATAGCGAAATTTCGCATATGCGAAAGCGAAAATGATTGCGAAATTTCGCTATTTTTTTTTGGATAAAATATCACGAATATTCGATATTTACGAATATTCGCTATATTTAAAAAAAAAAAATTACGAAATTCGCAATTGCGAAATTCGCGAATGCGAAATTCGCGAATGCGAAATTGATTGCGAATGTTTTGCGAAATTTGAAAAATACGAATATTCGAAATAGCGAATATTCGCCGCGATATTCGAGATATTGCAATATTGCAATGCGAATATTCGTGAGCAACACTAGTTTTCCAGAGGCTTTTATATGTAAATTGTACAAAAGTAAGAGACAAGTAATGTTTTTTTCAACACTATATAAGAGAGAAGAGCTGGCAACTCAATATTCCTTGATGCAAAAATGTATTGGCTACATATGAGCATTAAAAATCAAATATCTGACGCGTTTTGGAGTGAGCCTTAGTCATAGCAAGTTTACAATGACATAATAAAAACATTTATAGAGAAACAGATGCAAAACGCCACCCTCTTCTGAGGCACAGAGAGGACCGTATTTATCGGCGTATACCGCACACTTTTTTGCCCTAAAATCAGGGCAAAATCGTGGGTGCGCGGTATACGCCGATAGCCGCTTTCCCGTGCCGAGTTTCAAATACTGCGCCGGCATATACTGAGCGCAGTACACTCGGCTCCTCTCGCGCTGACGTCCTGGACGTACAGGACGTGAACGCGAGAGTAGCCGAGCCTGCCCGACTATTCACGAGTGTACTGCGCCTGCATATACTGAGTGCAGTACACTCGCGTATAGTCGGGCAGGCTCGGCTCCTTTCGCGCTCACGTCCTGTACGTCCAGGACGTCAGCGCGAGAGGAGCCGAGTCTGCCCGACTATACCCGAGTGTACTGCGCTCGGTATATGCCGGCGGAGTATTTGAAACTCGGCGCGGGAAAGCGAGGAGGATGCCGCGTGGATGCTGGACCCGCCGAAGAGGACACCGGACCCGCCGAACCGGACACCGGACCCGCCGAAGAGGACACCCGAAGCCGCAGACGGACACCGGACTGGACGAAGAGGACACCCGAAGCCGCCGATGGACGCCGCGCAAGACACCAAAACTGTAAGTACAAAAAACTTTTTTTCCACAGGAATGGCAGCAACTTTAGGGGTGCGCGCTATACGCGGGAGCGCGCTATACCCCGATAAATATGGTAATTACCTCATTATCTTCAGGAGTGTACCCTATGTATGAGAGTAAGGAAAAGGAAAAGCACTGGGTCCTAAAAGAATAATGTTAATTGCTAATAAAATAAGCATGGTCGCTTAACAAAAAAAAAAATACAAAAGTGTTTGATAAAGCATTCAGTTTGTGCACATAAATCATGGTAAACAATATAACATGAATTAGATAGATTAGTACATGTCTGATCTCACTATTAATTAACATTATTCCTTTAGGACTCTCATACATACGGTACACTCCTGACAGATTATGAGGTAATTAGTGCTCTCTGTGCCTCAGAAAAGGCACCATGTGGTTAAGTAACCATGCTGATTGCACTATCAATTTACATTACTACATTAGGACCCAGTGTTTTCCCTTCTCCCCTCCCTCCCAAGATCACATTCATACATGGGGTACACCCAGGGCTTTTTTTCAGGGGGGACTTGGGGAAACTCAGTTCCACCACCTTTGGCTCAGTCCCTTTGGTGCCTGCTCACCACAATCACTTGTAAACACAGAAGTCTGGTTTCTGTGTTTACAAGTGACAGCTCTGCACTTTGTGTAATCCCCCTGAACTCTGTATGTAATGCAATCCTGGTATGTAATGCCCCTTTAAGACCCTTCTACTGTTTGTGAAATCTGAACGGGGTCATGGTTGAGTTCCTGCACCTATTTTATGAGAAAAAAAGCTCTGGGTACACCACACTACACTACAGAAGAGAGATATGACTAAGGCTCACGCCGAAACGTGCCAGTGGTTTGCTTTTAAATGCTCTCATGTACATTTTTGCATCAAGGACTTTTAAATTGCAGACTCTTCTTTCTTATATATTATATTTAGTGTGAGAAGACACACTGAGCCTTGGCACCTGTGCTGCAGACTACACACTAGAATTGGATTGCTTCTGTTGCTGCATCTTTCATTTTTCCTCATGTTTTTTTTAAACACTCTCTTCGGTTGTTGCCACTAGCAATCGCTGCAAGAGCTCTAGTTTCAAATCCCGGACGAGCCCCCAAATGTAGCGTTACCCCCAAAGAGCCGCTTAAGTATTACCCAGATAGTCCTTACTTCTTCACTGGCATCCAGGCACAAGGTATTTTTTCTGCAGCCATAAACACACACACTTCGGCTTGATGAAGTCAAAGACCAGTCTAGGGGTGTTTTGTATGTTTTATTTTGGAGGAACTTGGATAGAGTAGGGGGTTTTAAGGACTCTAGCTGATCTAGAATTTAGAAAAAGTTAAAGTCCCTTGCAGAGAGCAGATGGCGACTTCTCGTGTGTAGAAATAAGGGGCATGAGCAAAATCTTGGGGGGGGGGTGTAGTGCTGCGCTGTAAGGGAGAAAGTGGGGATGGGATAAAATGAAGAGGAAGTGTGGCAAAAAACTAGATATGTGGAAAAAATAAAAAAGGTAGGAATAACCTAACTATTATACATAGTAATGTCAGAAAATGACAGTGGTGTATATAAGAAATATATATTGAACGTGCTAAATGTAGCCTAAGCCGGCTACCAAACCAATGACAGTGCAAAATAACATAAAAAGTGTAACTTCCTTATAACAATCTGGAAGTCAGAATAGCGTGTTATTCAGAGTGACGAATACGCAATGTATGAGGTACCAGAGGTGACGTTGGCGGACGCCCTGTGTTTTTATGCCTGTTTTTTATTTCCAACCTTGTGAGTACCCAGTTTTTGTTTTAATAAAAGAAAACCCCAGGAGCCTGTTTTAATGGTACTACACTATGGGCATTTTTTTTGTTTTCCTGGTATCACCTCCAAACGTGTCGCTCACATCCAGCGACAAAAAAATAATTATCCATTAAAACAGGGGGTTTTTATTAAAAAAATAAATGGGTACTCACAAAGGTGATAAAAAACAGGCATAAAAACCAGGGCGTCCGCCAAGTCACCTCTGGTACCCATACGCGCATCTCACCACACTTCCTAGGCTTGCCTATTTGGATGACACCACAAGTGGACTCAACCTGAAAAGTGCTCCTGGGCTTTGTTTTCTGCTGTTACCTTACAGCAGTAAGGTAAGGGGACATCTTTACTTATTTTGGAAATAGCATCTGCAACTGGTCATCACGGCATTTTGGCTTTTACATCAGCAATCTTTTTTGAACTGTATTTCCATATTGCATTTATACATTGCATTGACTCATTGTTACCTGTTGTATGGACATTCACCCTGAATAACACTGTTGTGTGCTATTTCTGGCACTTTGTGCACCAGATTGTTATAAGGAAGTTACACTTTTTATGTTATTTTGCACTGTCATTGGTTTGGTAGCCGGCTTAGGCTACATTTAGCACGTTCAATATATATTTCTTATATACACCACTGTCATTTTCTGACATTACTATGTATAATAGTTAGGTTATTCCTACCTTTTTTATTTTTTCCACATATCTAGTTTTTTGCCACACTTCCTCTTCATTTTATCCCATCCCCACTTTCTCCCTTACAACGCAGCACTACACCCCCCCCCCATTTTTATCTGCCTTGGTTGATACACCAATCAGTGCAGCAGCTGTACCCACCCACTCCCCTCTCCCTCCCCCTCCCCCCGTTTATGGTAAGCGCGGTAATATTCACCCTAACATGAGCAAAATCTTGTGTAATGAAGGACAGGTAGACAAAGCTTTTTGAATCACTAGCCAGTGATCCCTTTAGTTGGACCTTTGGCTGACTGTTCTAGCACAAGGGGGTAGCCAAATAGAACAGCCCCTAGATCTTTGGCCTGTAATCACTGGAATTACAAATGTATCCTCTTAGGCACAGCTCCAGTTCAGTCAGCTTTTCAGACGCACCAGGTTCACTCCTCTAACTTAGTTTCAGACCCTTAGGTCATCCACCTGAGACTGCATGGCAGCATGTGCCAGGGGTAGCAAGCCTACCTTGTCTATGGCTGGTGCATTCCACCATCTATGAAGGTACGCAGGAGATCACATTTTCCCTGAATATATAGGCCAATCCCAGCAGGCTCAGGGCCACCTCCCCTGTAATTTGCTGAGGCTGCTACATATCCATGCTGCCCATTTGCCTAACTCCCTCCCATGCTCCACAATGCTCTACTAGTTTCTAGAAAGCGGGAGGAGTCCAAAAAAACTCAACAGCACCAGATCACATGAGCAACCCTAACCAATAAATTATAGCATTCTGTTAGGCAGACCCGCAGAAGATAGATTTGCCTCTAGCCCCAACATTGGGCAGAAGAGCAAATTACATTAAGCCCTACACACGGCTCGGATTCCATTGTTTTTCCTGACGAGATTCCTGGCAAGATTTTCTTGCCGGCCGAGTGTACACACATACGATTCAAAACACCCGCCGGTCTTTTGAATGGCACGAACACGGTGACATCATCGACTATGACAAGCATGCTCTCGTCACATTCTATCCTGTCGTTGCCATCTTGCTTCACCCTACCTATGCCTTGGAAGCTACCACGCATTCGTATAAGTAATTTCAAGCATGCGCGAGTTTCCATGGCGACAGGTAAGTATACAGATGCTCGGCAGGAAAACACTGCTGAGAATTACAACAAGGAAAATAGAGAACAGGTTCTCTATTTTTCTCGTCTAGATTCTGGGCAGTTTTCTCAACGAGAAACCTCCAAAGTCTCGTCGTACACACGCACGGTTTACTTGGCAAGAAAGCTCTGCCAGCAGTTTTCTTGCTGAGAAAACTGTGTGTGTGTGTACGAGGCTTTACCTAACTATTTACATCCTAGCACCTATAATAAGAAGGTTCTACAATAACATTCACTAAAATGCCAAAGGGCACTAGATACAGGTTCACCAACAGGCCCAGATTATTGTAATGGCCAGGTAGACCGTGCCATATTGAAAAGGTGTCTTCCATCCTCCAATCATGTGCAAGCATTTTATTTTATTTTAATACACATGATTGGGTATTCTCTGTAAAGTGATATTTCACCACATTCACAAAGCCCTGTTTGCAAAGTGCAACTTTCCTTGCAAAGTGAACAGCCTATTTTGCTCTTATTAAATCAACAGCACTGCAGTCAATGTGCTGGGAATCATGAAAGCATTGAAATAAGAAAACTCAAATTAGGTCATGCTTGTTTGTGTAATAAACATAACTGTGACTTTCATATAAATCCCATGTGTCGGAGTAAAAGAAGAGGGCACCCTACTCACACCAGGGATAACGCTACCACCTGGCGGACACTTCGAGACAACTGTCCTATTTTGTATGATCCGGAGGGATCACGTGACAAACCTCACACAGAACCCTAGGGGGCGTCTTTGAAAGACAATTTCCCCCCTCCCATACCGGGAGTGTGACCACTGTTATAGGAAGGGTCTCTACCCCCCAGCTGATCGGTCTTCGAACCCACTCATGACCACTACTCATGACCACTACCATCCCAAATAGGGATTTCTCTTTCCGCACAAGCCAGCGAATTGAGAAAGAACTTTTATACTGTACAACTCCCTGGCCCCTGATGACGGTTCTCTTCTAAACCAAGAGACCAGAAACGCGTCGGGCATTCTCCATTTTGTTCCATGGAGATTGTGCTTATTTTATTATGTTGTATCATACACTGTATTGTTATGTAATTGTAATCTTTCTTTACTATTCTCACTGGGTGCTTTTTTCCTATCCCTGATGCTCCTTGCCTACCGTGTGAAACTCACAGAGGGGCAATGGACCACACAGGTCACCTTCTCTACAGATACCAATATTGATATATGTGACTGGGTCCGTATTATAACCCATGCAATAAAGTATATTTTATCTGAACTTGGCCTTAAAAGTCCCACTCCTTGGGGGTTTTCTTCATAATTTTTTACAATTATCAGGGATGCGGCTAGTTTCAGAGTGTCCGGATGTGTTAAATCCTCTTTTCTTTTGAGTAAAAGAAGACAACCCTCATCTTGCAGCAGGCAGATGTTCCTTTTAAGGAGGGCTTTACTTGAAAATATCCAAAATATAGTGTAGTGACAGCCATGCTGCAAATAATATATTTAGACAGCATTACAAGTTTCCTTAGTCCTAATAGAGCTGTGATCATTGCTACTCTAATTAAGGTAAAGTTCCTGGAAGAGTGGTTTTCAAGAATTTGCATAACAAGGCAGATTTTTTTTTTTTATATATATAAATACTGAAAATGATTCAATAACAATACATATAGCAGAGTCTTTGAAGTTTTCTGGAGATGAATTTCGACCTTATTTAGGTTAATACAGTCAGTCATGAAATTTGTATTAGCAAAATGTAGAACTATGAATCTTTCTCCTTGCTAAATGCACACCTTGTCAGACATCGGGTCTCTTTCTGAAAATAATAATTTTTAAATTAGCCTCCCATTGATTCAGGCTTAAATGTAAAGATGATAGGTAGAAATGTGTCTATGACTTATCCTCTTTACACCGTGGGCAGAAACAGGTAAGCTGAACATGAGAAATTTTACATATGCCAGCTTACTGCTGCTTCATTCTTTCAGAAATGTCATGCTGAGGATGTCAGTAACAGAGATTCTTGCTCATGGGTAATGCTTTATCACAATGTCATATTTCTGAAGACATAACATCATTCTTAGCAGTTGTTCTGGTGTTGATTTCCAGCATCTCGGCATCATTATTTCAGGTGCTTTGTGATCTAAATTCCACATCTACTTGACATGCATGTACATGTAGATAAAAATACATATTCACACCCCACGCAGTGAAACATCACACTTTTATATCTTGCATTGCTGATTTATGCAGATGTGAATGACCTAGATATATTTTTTTCAATCTTTCACCATAGTTTATTTACAATAGCAGAGATTTATCGTAATAGTTGTGTGATATGATGTCATAGTAAAAGCATTTCTCATTGTTATCTCCTTGTATCAGGTATGATTTAACAGTGTGGCATGCAAATTTATATCACATGACTTGCTGGAGCAGAAGACTAGCCACAGATAAAACCTCTGTACCCCCCTGTGTCTGCACAATAAACTGAAGGTTCTAATGTATTTTAAAGACATGAGTAGTGGTTTTGTATTTTTTCATTGTTTAACCGCTTCCGGACAAGCCGCTGCATTAATACTGTGGCAGGCTGGCCCCCCTGCGCGAGCCGTCGTAGCTGTACATCTGCTCTTTAAGGCGCCTCCGGCGGCGTGAGTGAGTGCCAATATGAGTTCCCGGCTGTCGCGATGACCTGCTCATTACAGAGTGAATACGGGTGTGTGTGTGTGTAAACACATTAATCCCGGTTCTCTCAGGGGTGAGCAGACTGATTGTGTGTTAATACTATGTATGAACACCAATCAATCTCTTCCCCTAGTCAGTCCCATCCCCCCTTCAGTTAGAACACTAATTAGGGAACACATTGAACTCCTTGATCACCCCCTAGTATTAACCCCTTCCCTGCCATTGACATTTTTGCAGTAATCAGTGCATTTTTATAGCACCGATCGCTGTATAAATGCCAATGGTCCCAAAAATGTGTCAAAAGTATCCGATGTGTCCGCCATAATGTCGCAGTACTGATAAAAATTGCAGATCACCACCATTGCTTGTAAAAATTAATTATAATAAAAATGCCATAAAACTAGCCCCTATTTTGTAAACGCTATAACTTTTGCGCAAACCAATAAATATCCGCTTATTCCAATTTGTTATACCAAAAATATGTAGAAGAACACATATTGGCCTAAACTGAGGAAGAAATTACTGTATATATATATATTTATTTATTTATTATAGCAAAAAGTAAAAGATGTGTGTTTTTTTTTCAAAATTGTCGCTCTTCTTTTGTTTATAGCGCAAAAAATAAAAACCACATAGGGAGTCAAATACCACCAAACAAAAGCTCTATTTGTGGGGAAAAAATATATACATTTTGTTTAGGTACAGAGTCGCACGACTGCACAATTGTCAGTTAAAGCAATGCAGTGCCGTATCTCAAAAAATGGCCTGGTCATCTTTTTTAGTTATGTTAATATGAAATGTTGCATATTAATATTTCGCATTTTAATTTTAAACCAGCAGGTGAATCTTTAGGACTCTTTTCATGTTTTTCTGTATCAACTTACACCCTGCTGAAGACTGAATTTTGGTACGTGGTTACCGCTGTCTGTTCAACAGAAGCCGTAAAAAACCTGCTGAAACACCAACATTTGATGGCCAATGGCACAAGTCCCCCCCCCCCCTACCTTTTTAGGATACAATAGAACAGTGGGAGACATCCCTGCATCAGCAATGCTTGTGTTGATGCAGGGATATGTCACTTTTTTTTTCATTCCCAGTTGTTGAATGAAAATAACTGAACCTGTACACAAGGCCGCTGATAGGGGGGGGGGGGGCAGTCCTCCTGTTGGGGGCCCGGGCACACAGGGGGGCCCAAACAGCAGGGGGAATTAGTGCGGTTTGGCGGAGGGGCAGTTACAGAAGGATGCCCTGTGAGTTCCTCTGCAGAAGCTGAAAGACAGTTTTTTCCCCTCCTCCCGGCTTTCAGCTGCTGCAGGGAGAGACACAGACAGAGGGCATCATTCCTGTAATTGCTTCTCTGACACTAATCACTGACTCACCTCCCTGTTCTGCCTGGTTTTGATCCCCCCCCCCTTGTGTGCCCCCCTGTCACTGTGAATATCATTTTTATTTTTTTAAATGTAAAAAACAAATAAAAAAGGGCTAATACACACAGGTTCTCTGTTATGTTTGTGTCCGCTAATAATGATTTTAGTGTATTTTTTGGTGAAAATATGGTCTTGATATATTGGAGGGGTCCTGCCAGGTAGGCTGTATGGGGCCCCCATGATTTCTAACAGCAGCCCTGCCTGTGCACCCAGCTTTGGTTATAGAACCCAATAGTTTACATAGATAAATGAATGAGTGAGAGAGAATGACTCATCCCCTTTGCTACTCTTTCATCTAAATAACTCTATCTCAAATTTCAGTGAAATTTGACAATTCATTTTGAAAGTTAAAGGTAAAAACGACTTTTCTAATATATAGACCAAAAAGTAAGACTTAAGGTGGCAAAAATGCACAACTTATCACATATAATAAAATACAACCCACATTTTATTTCATAACAAGTTAAAAGGTAATATAAAAATTGCGATTTGTGTAAACTTCATTAGGAGCCTAAGGCCTTGTACACACGAGGCAATAGATTTGTTCAAAACGGTCTGTCCGACCGATTTGAACAAATCTGTCTGTTTGTATTTTGGTTTGCTCGCGTGTACACACGAGCAAACCAAAATCCCCGCCAGCAGACGGCGCGCTGACGTGTCGGTGACGTTGACGCCGCCACGTCACCGCACCAGGAAGTAAAACACTTCCGTGCATGCGCCGAATCCATTCGGCGCCGGTGCGAGACGACATGTCTGCTGGTAAGTGTACTAACCAGCAGACATGTCGGGCGGACGGGTTCCTACCCGATAGATTTCAAAGCATGCTTTGAAATCTGTCGGGTGGCCAAATCCGTCGGCTCGCCCGTACACATGATCGAATCTGTCTGCTGGGACAGTCTAGCAGACCGTTTCCAGCAGACAGATTTGATCGTGTGTACGCGGCCTTAGAGTCGGTTCACACTGGGGCGATCCGACTTCCAGCGCGACTTTCAGAGGCGATTCCAACACGACTTGAACATGAACCACAGGGTGATCTGGGGCGATCTGGGGCGATTTACAAATCGCCTCCAGGACAGGGAATGTCAGAAATGTCCAATTAGATCTACTAAGCTCTTCTGACATCATTCTTCTTCCTGTTTCATTTCTTCTTGCCTGTTACCTAATGGCAGCTGTCATAACATGTGGTTTGGCATTATTGATGCAAGAGGAAGAGGAAGAAAGGAAGCGAAGGATGAGGATGAGAAGAAGACGGCGCTATTGGGTCCATCCAATAATTTCTAATAGAGCTAACAGAGGGCAGTTCTGGGCCATGTATGATAAGTTGCGTGGTTGCGTGATCGAATCACAGAAAAAGCGTGGTAATGTAGCAGTGTTTTACTACTATTTTAACGCCTCACTATAGGCGGTTACAGTGTGAAAAGTGCTCTGTTACTGAAAACCTGTTTATTTGCAGCAGTAACGTGGGTGAATACACCTCAGGCAAAATTATTCATGATTGTATGGGGGTGGTCTACTGTTGCTGGGAAATAATCCACTGGTGTGTTCTATTGTTACTCAGTGATCTACTGTTGTTATAAGGATATCTATTGTTACTGTCAGCGATCTATTGTTGACAGTGGATACATTGTTCCTGCCAAGGACTGACTGGTGTCAGGGGATCTATTGATCATGCCAGGGATCTATTGTTCTCGGGGATCTATTGTTCCTGTCAGGGATCTAGTGTTGTCGGGGGATCTATTGTTGTTGTCACAGTAACTTTAGTTCCTGCCAGGGATCTATTGTTGTCAGGGATCTATTGTTCCTGCCAGGGATCTAGTGTTGTCGGGGGATCTATTGTTCCTGCCAGGGATCTAGTGTTGTCGGGGGATCTAATGTTCCTGCCAGGGATCTAGTGTTGTCGGGGGATCTATTATTGTTGTCACAGGAACTTTAGTTCCTATAAGGGATCTATTGTTCTCAGGGATCTATTGTTCCTGTCAGGGATCTAGTGTTGTTGGGGGATCTATTGTTGTTGTCACAGGAACTTTAGTTCCTATAAGGGATCTATTGTTGTTGGACGATCTATTGTTCCTGCCATGGATCTAGTGTTGTCTGGGGATCTATTGTTCCTGCCATGGATCTAGTGTTGTCGGGGATCTATTGTTGTTGACATGTGAACTAGTGTTCCTGTTAGGGATCTACTGTTTGGGGATCTATGGTTCCTGTCAGGCATCTACTATTGCCAGCAGGGGGTATACTGTTCCTGTCAGGGGATCTATTGATGCTGTCTTCAAGAGGGAGTTCATGCCGCTATTCTCTGTGCAAACAAGTGGCCTGTATGAAACTACAACCAGCATGCCTAGGCAAGGAAAATAGACATATAATAAAGGTTAAACTTACATTTGGCAGTGCGTTCGGTATCAGACAATGTGCCCCAATCCTCTTAGGTCAGGTGACAAATGTCCAGCCAGGCATTGTCCCTCTTGACTTGGTCCTTGTAAGAAGGGTCCGTCTTGTTGAAGAGGCATGGTCTCTCTTTTATAAACCTTATGAGCGATTTGTTATCCACTGCCTCTCTTCTATTTCTTCCTCTCGCAGCCATGGTGCATGCAGAGACAACGTACAAAGTGAAAGCAATCTGTGCCAAGAAGGTGGGGTCAGCCTGGGGACAGGGGAGTACCTGGGGGCTTCTGGGTAAATTCCTCTCTGCTTCCTGCAAAAACGCCTGACTATGAACAGTGATCAGACTTCAAGGCGACTTCCATTGAAATCAATGGGTACAAATCGCCTAGAAGTCTGATTGAATTAGTACAGGAACCTCTTCTGAAGTCGGAGCGACATGAGTAGTGTGTATTAACACCGCTCCCATTCACTAACATTGTTTTTATCTACAGCACGACTTGGGACGACTTTAGGTGACCTCAAGTCGAATCCCAAGTCGCCCCAGTGTGAACCGACTCTTAAGTGTGCTGCATATATTAGTGAAGGAAACAAAAAAAATAAAAGATATATATATACAGATATTTTATACTAATGTGTAAATTACATAATAATTTAATGTATTTAATTTATCACTATTGATATATATATATATATATATATATATATACAGTATATATATAATAAAATAGCAATGATTGGGCAGATCAGAGAGCTAGTGTATTTGTGGTATGGGGAAATCATAACAATCTTATATCCATTTACTGTATTTATAAAAAATGTTTGTAGCTAAGAGCTTCATTTAAACCAGGGTGTTTTAAAGCTGACAGATTGTGTATCCTGCGAGCTGCAAGAGTAGCCTGTCATTATCAACCCCTCTTAAATTTTGTGGTATGTATTCTAAAGCAAAGATATGCTCTCTTTGGAACTCTTTGATATAATTGATCTATTTTGTCTTGTATTTAAACATTTGGTAGGCTTGTCCGCTTGATTAAAAAAAAAATGTAAACAATTATACTGTATATATATATATATATATATATATATATATATATATATATATATATATATATATATATATATATATACACACAGTATCTCACACAAGTGAGTACACCCCTCACATTTTTGAAAATATTTTATTATACCTTTTCATGTGACAACACTGAGAAAATTACACGTTGCTACAATGTAAAGTAGTGAGTGTACAGTTTGTATAACAGTGTAAATTTACTGTCCCCTCAAAATAACTCAACACACGGCCATTATTGTCTCAACCGCTGGCAACTAAAGTGAGTACACCCCAAGTGAAAATGTCTGAATTGGGCCCAATTAGACATTTTCCCTCCCCGATTGTCATGTAACTCATTAGTGTTACAAAGTCTCAGGTGTGAATGGCAATTAGGTGTGTTAAATTTGGTGTTATCGCTCTCACTCTCTCATACTGGTCACTGGAAGTTCAACCTGGTGATTAATGGCAAAGGACTCTCAGAGGATGTAAAAAAAATAATAATTATTGCTCTACATAAATATGACTTAGGCTATAGGAAGATTGCCAAGACCCTGAAACTGAGCTGCAGCACAGTGGCTGAGACAGGTTGCACTCATAACAGGCATTTCTATGGTCGATCAAAGAAGTTTAGTGCACATGCTCAGCATCATATGCAGAGGTTGTCTTTGGGAAATAGAGGTATGAGTGCTGCCAGCATTGCTACAGAGGTTGAAGGGGTGGGGGTCAGCCTGTCAGTGCTCAGACCATACACTGCATCAAATTGGTCTGCATGGCTGTTGTCCGAGAAGGAAGCCTCTTCTAAAGATGAGACACAAGGAAGGCTGCAAACAGTTTGCTGAAGACAGGCAGACTAAGGACATGGATTACTGGATCTGTCCTGTGGTCTGATGAGACCAAGATAAACTTATTTGGTTCAGATGGTGTCAAGTGTGTTTGGCGGCAACCAGGTGAGGAGTACAAAGACAAGTGTGTCTTGCCTACAGTCAAGCATGGTGGTGGGAGTGTCATAGTCTGGGGCTGCATGAGTGCTGCCAGCACTGGGGAGCTACAGTTCATTGAGGGAACCATGAATGCAAACATGTACTGTGACATACTGAAGCAGAGCATGAGCCCCACCCTTCTAAGACTGGACCGCAGGGCAGTATTCAAACATAACGACCCCAAACATACCTCCAAGACGACCGCTGCCTTGCTAAAGAAGCTGAGCATAAAGGTGATGGACTGGCCATAACATGTCTCCAGACCTAAACCCTATTGAGTATATGTGGGGCATCCTCAAATGGAAGGTGGTGGAGCACAGCTCTATCATCCACCAGCTCTGTGATGTCATCATGGAAGAGTGGAAGAGGACTCCAGTGGCAACCTGAGAAGCTCTGGTGAATTCCATGCCCAGGAGGGTTAAGGCAGTGCTGGAAAATAATGGTGGTCACACAAAATATTGACACTTTGGGCACAATTTGGACATTTTCACTTAGGGGTGTACTCACTTTGATTGCCAGCGGTTTAGACATTAATGGCTGTGTGTTGAGTTATTTTGAGGGGACAGCAAATTTACACTGTTATACAAGCTGTACACTCACTACTTTACATTGTAGCAAAGTGTAATTTCTTCAGTATTGTCATATGAAAAGATATAATAAAATATTTACAAAAATGTGAGGGGTGTACTCACTTTTGTGAGATACTGTATATGAATAGTGATAAATTAAATAAAATCAATTATTATGTAATTTACACATTTATATACAAGGGGCCATATTCAGAAAGAATTTACGCAGCGTATCTGTTGATACGCCACGTAAATTCTAGAATGCGTCGGCGTATCTTTTTTCTGTATTCAGAAAGCAAGATACGGCGAAATCATGCCAAGATACGAGCGGCGTAAGTCTCTTACGCCGTCGTATCTTAGTTGCATATTTACACTGGCCGCTAGGTAGCGCTTCTGTCAATTTGCCTGTCAATCTGTCAATATGCAAATTAGATAGATACGCCGATTCACGAACGTAGTTGCGGCCGGCGTATCTATTTGCGTCGTTTACGTAAGGTGTCGGACCGGTGTAAAGTTACCCCTGCTATATGAGGCGCAGGCAATGTTAAGTATGGACGTTGGGACAGCGTTGTATTGTACGTTGTTTACGTCGTTTGCGTAAGCCGATTCAGAATGGGGCTTGGCGTAAGTTACGTTCACGTCGATATCAATGACTATTTGCGACGTGATTTTGAGCATGCGCACTGGGATACATCCACGACCGGCGCATGCGCAGTTAGTTTGGCGCGTCATTTACGTCAAGTCACGATTAGTTTACATACAACACGCCCACTACCAGCCTACTTTGAATTACGTGCGGTTACACCGGCCCATTTACGCTACGCCGCCGCAATTTACGGTGCAAGTGCTTTGTGAATAGAGCACTTGCCTGTCAAAGTTGCAGAGGCGTAGCGAAAATAGGATACGCTACGCCCGCACAAAGATACGCTCTCCATCCTGAATCTGGCCCAATATCTGTATATATATATATCTATTTAAAAAAATGGTTTGTTTTATTCACTTATAGTATATGTAGCACTCTTAAGACTCCTGAGCAAAACATGTAGAGCAAAAGTGGCTGCATTGTTACACAAATTGCATGTTATGTGACAAATATGTATTACTTGTTATGAAATAAAATTTGGATTGTTTTTTTCCCGCTTTTTTGTTTGTATAAACTACAGGATGTGGTGCCCCTTTGGGTCTTCATTGCCTGACTGTATATTTAATGTACTTTTCTAATATATCTAATAAGCTAACATGTTTCCTTGCTATTGTATCACCTAATGAATAGTGTTGCTCACGAATATTCGTATTGCGAATATTCGGCTCGAATATGGCATATTCGAGTATTCGCGATATATTCCGAATTTCGCGGTGAATATTCGCTATTTCGAATATTCATATTTTTTCAATTTTTTTTTAGAAC
Source organism: Rana kukunoris (assembly GCA_029574335.1). Classification (NCBI taxonomy): domain Eukaryota; kingdom Metazoa; phylum Chordata; class Amphibia; order Anura; family Ranidae; genus Rana; species Rana kukunoris. The sequence continues at coordinate 325,829,965 of CM056049.1, forward strand.
AGATCACATCCTAGAGATCCCCATCGACGTCTAAAAGCATTGCTGGTATGATTAGAGACCTTGGGCCGAGTAGCTGCAGCGATCATTTTATATTGCCGAAAAATCGCAATGCGATTATTCGGCAATAGCGATATCGCGCGATTATTTTCGAGAAATTCGCAATATTGTTTTTAGCTAAAATAACACATATATTCGATTTCAGAGTGTTACTGTCGAAATTCTGCAATCAATTTCTCATTCGCAATTTTGGCAAAATTACGATAAAATATCAAGAATATTCTGAGCCAATCAGAGTGCTCCTTCCGCATTTGCCGAATATATTAGCAATTATTTTGTATTGTAATATATCACGAATATTCTGAGCCAATCAGAGTGCTCCATTCCGCATTTCTCGAAATTTCGCAATTATTTTGTATTATAAAATATCACGAATATTCTGAGCCAATCAGAGTGCTCCTTCCGCATTTGCCGAATATTCGCAATTATTTTGTATTGTAATATATCACGAATATTCTGAGCCAATCAGAGTGCTCCTTCCGCATTTGCCGAATATTCGCAATTATTTTGTATTGTAATATATCACGAATATTCTGAGCCAATCAGAGTGCTCCATTCTGCATTTCTCGAAATTTCGCAATTATTTTGTATTATAAAATATCACGAATATTCTGAGCCAATCAGAGTGCTCCTTCCGCATTTGCCGAATATTCGCAATTATTTTGTATTGTAATATATCACGAATATTCTGAGCCAATCAGAGTGCTCCTTCCGCATTTGCCGAATATTCGCAATTATTTTGTATTGTAATATATCACAAATATTCTGAGCCAATCAGAGTGCTCCATTCCGCATTTCTCAAAATTTCGCAATCATTTTGTATTATAAAATATCACGAATATTCTGAGCCAATCAGAGTGCTCCTTCCGCATTTCTCGAAATTGCATTCGCATTCGCAATTCGCATTCGCATTCGCAATGGCGAAATTTCGCAATCATTTCATTTCCAAAAAATATCGCGAATATTCACATTTAACGAATATATCTCGAATATTCGACTATATATTCGAGATATATCGCAAAATCGAATATGGCATATTCTGCTCAACACTACTAATGAAGAAGGTATGGATCTTCTGAAATATTTGTTTTCTCTATTTACTTAAAGTGGTTGTACACCCTCTTGTCATATTTGCACCTACAGGTAAACCTACATTAAGGCTTACCTGTAGGTGCTTGCAATATCTCCTTAACCTACATGGTTAAGGAGAGATTTGCAGAAAGGCGGGCACCGAGGTCTATGGCTCTTGAATGGGAGCCTGCCAGTGTTCTCCCAATGAGTGTCCCCCCGGCGGATTATGCCCCCCCTGTACTGCGCAGGCGCGGCGCTTGCCTCTGAAAATAGCCTGCCTGGACTTTGCTGTAAGTGGTCAGTCATCCTTCCCCGCTTCGCTCGGACTGCTTGCTTCGTTTGCTCGGCCTCCTGGCTCTTTTTTTAACATCCACAGGGATGGTAAGGAATGAGCCTGGATGTCAGAAGTGTGCGCAGGTGCCATCTAGAGCTACACGTTCGGCAATTTTTCGAGGCAAGCTCCGCCCCTGCGCAGTACAGGGGTGCATAATCCACCAGGGGACCTTTTTTCGATCATGCCAGTCCATGCACATGTGCGGGCATGACGTCATCGCCGCTTCGGCCAGTCACAGCGCCGGAGCGGCGATACCTGGAAGACACTCCGGCTATCATGGCGGTGGTGGAGGACGTATCCGAGGACCACGGTGGGGATTTCGATCTAAGGTAAGTAATTGATAACGAGCTAGTATGCTGGTCATATTAGCTCATTATGCCTTTGCCTTGCAGGTTTTAAAAAAATAAATAAATTGGGGGGTATACAACCGCTTTAATATTGCTAATTCAAAGACAAGTCATCTAAAAGTGCAATATGTCTTATTTTTAGAATTGACTTACTTACGTACTCTATTATTTAGCTGGTTAGCAGTATTTTCTTTTTGGAATATATCTTATGCTACTTTGAAATACTACATGGGAAGCATCATTAAAGGATAGATGTAATTTAAAAAAAATGTCCTAACCAACCATGCAGCTTCTTTATAAAATATACCCTTTCAGACCAAAGATGCAGAGTTATGGTGGTGAGCTCAGCCTGATCAGAATCATGAAATTGTTTACATACTACATTTACTCACTGTCATATGCATATCCTGCCATCATAAACATTTATGAACTGTCCAAGAGATGCGGGGGACATTCTGGAGACAGACTATGTTTCTCTATATACTGCACAAAACAATAAAGAAAAAAGGATCAGGGGAATATAAATTTTACTTCTGATTTGGACATATTTCATCAGTCAGCATTCTGTAAATCTGTACCTTTTTTATAAGAGAAATATGATTGGATAGGAGTATAGATAGCTTGCCTACCATGAGACTAGAGTATATATTTTCTTCTCATTACCTTATGCAAATTTGTCTTGTAAATTGAACATTCAGTGTACATGTGACACTGTACTAACATTTATAGGAGTATGTTAGCACAGGATACTAAAGAACACATTGCAAAGTAATAGATTTTGAATGTGCTTTCTCAGAAAGGATCATTTGTATAGCATGGCACACAACCCCACAGTCACGTTGTGCGTGAGACACATTTTAGTTTATTTTGAGCCCCTCTTTTACCATCTGTGCAAAGTTACAATACATTCTAAAGGTTTAATTCACTCTTTTTATACCAAGCATAATGTCAGAAGCAATTCATAGTCATGAAATCATAGGATGCTGTTTTCCTCCTAATTTGCATTTCTATTAGATGAGTCTACTGCTAAAATGATATCAGCATGTGCTGGGTCTTAAATTAACTGACTCTTTCTTCCACGCTGTTAATTTTTAACTGCTATATTTACATTCTGAAGCACCCAAAACATTGTTTTCGGCAGCCAAAAATAGTTAGGTTGCAGTGATGTTTTCACTTGCTCTTAATATTTTAGTACATTTCATAAAGTGTAATGTTTAATAGACCATTTTTGTAAGGGTGTTTGACTGAATGTAATTTCACTAGACATATTTAAGTTCTCATTAAATAGACCTTTGTTTAAATTCCCCATGAGGTTTAAAGTTTCTGAAGTTGGGTAATGCCTTAAAGGCAACCTGTAAGAAAAAAATACTGTGAACCATCACTGCTGATTTGTTTTTATATGCTAGCTCTAGGGCTGTCATGCCAATCCTGGCTTCTTTATCTATTGAGTTACTGACCTGAAACAAATATGGAAATTTTTTTGAACTTCAGTGGCTGCCTGTTCTGTCATCTGTGCATTGTGTTCTGTGTTTTTGCTCATACAACAATTTTTCTTAATTGTCATATAGTGATATTTTTATCCTTTTGGAAAAACATTAAAATAATATGTTTTGAACACTATTGTCTATGAGGTTTATCAGCCACCCAATTTAAAGTCCTAGAGGATTCACACTCTCTGAGTGATTTGTTCCTGTTCTGTTTAACCACTTCAGACCCGCGGTATAGCCGAATGACGGCTACAGGGGCGGGTCTGAATATCCAACATGCCGTCAAAAGACGGCCGCCCCTTTGGGCGTTCCCAGCGCGCTCTCTAGAGCGCGCTGCGGGGAAGCCCTGTGTTGGCCGTGTCCATTGGACACAGCCAATCACAGATCGCGGCGAACGGCCAATCAGAGTGGCCACTTGCGATGCAATCTGTGCGGCGAATGAGAGATGATCTCACAGATCATCTCTCATTGCCGTTTTTACACAGAGACAGTGTCCTGTCTCTGGAGATGAGGAGACCGATCTGTGTTCTTTGTACATAGGGACACACAGATCGATCACCCCCCCAGTCACCCCCCCCTCCTCCCCCACAGTTAGAACACACCTTAGGATACATTTAACCCCTTCCTCACCCCCTAGTGTTAACCCCGTAAATGCCAGTCACATGTATACAGTAATTAGTGCATATTTATAGCACTGATCGCAGTATAAATGTGAATGGCGCCAAAAATGTGTCAAAAGTGTCCGATGTGTCCGCCATAACTTCGCAGTACCAATAAAAATCGCAGATCGCCGCCATTTCTAGTAAAAAAATAAATAATAAAAAATAATAATTATGTCCCCTATTTTGTAAGCGCTATAACTTTTGCGCAAACCAGTCGCTTATTGCGATTTTTTTTTTTACCAAAAATATGTAGAAGAATACGTATCGCCCTAAACTGAGAAAAAAATATGTTTTTTTTTTTTTAAATTGGGATATTTATAATAGCAACAAGTAAAAAATCTTGTATTTTTTTTTTCAAAATTGTCGCTCTACTTGTGGGGAAATAAGGACATCAATTTTGTTTGGGAGCCACGTCAGACGACCATGCAATTGTCAGTTAAAGCGACGCAGTGCCGGAAGCTGAAATTTCACCTGGGCAGGAGGGGGGTATATGTGCCCAGTAAGCAAGTGGTTAAAGTGGAACTTCATTCTCTCAAACAACATTGACCTAAAGGGGTTGTAAAGGTAAAAAATGTTTTCCTTAAGAGCCGGTTCACACTGGGGCGTCACAACTTCGGGGACGACTAGGCAAGGCGTCCTGAAGATGACTTCAGAGGCGACTTGCAAAATGACTTCTGTATAGAAGTCAATGCAAGTGGCCTAGAGTCGCCCCCAAAGTCGTACAAGAACCTTTTTCTAAGTCAGAACGACTTGCGTCGCTCCTATTATAACCGTTCTATTGAATAGAATGGGACGCGACTTGTCAGGCGGCTGAGTGTCCTGACGAGTCACCCCAGTGTGAACCGGCTCTAAATAGCTTCCTTCACCTTAGTGCAGTCCTCCTTCACTTACCTCATTCTTGAGGGGGCGAGCAGGAGTGTCAGGACGCCCACTAACACACAGCTCCTTTCTCTATCTGCAAAGTAGAGAGTGTCCTGACCCTCCTGCTCGCCCCCTCAAAAGGCTTTGTCCACACCAGGGAGAAAGCCTTGCATTACTGTGTGGAGTTACAGACAGAAGAGCAGGAAGTGAGGATTTCTCAGAAGAAATAAGGACATTTAAAAGCAAAATGGAAGGATGACGTAAGTGAAGAAGGACTGCACTAAGGAAAAGAAAGCTATATAGGGGGGGGGGGGGCAAAAAATTACCTTTACAACCCCTTTAAACTTTTTTATTTGCATTTCGTCAGTTACTTCCTGGTTTCCATTCCCTAGACAAATGTCATATACCCCAGGAGTCCTCAGGAGTCGAGTGAGGGTTCACCGCTCAGCCTATGCCTTCGCTAAGGGCAGATGGATTCCAGAAGGTAAATGCCAGAAGAATCAGCTACCCTTACTCAAGTTGGCCACTGCCAGAAATGTCACGGATTGTTTTCTCAAAATGATTTCTCAGCAAAATAAAGTATGGCGACATGGGTGGATGGAGTTGTTTGCTTTGGATATTATATAGAGTTATATAGAATTTTTGCTTTGTGGTGCTCAGTTGCAGTGCAGTTCCACTTTAACTCAGTGACTGTAATCAATTTACCTGTGCATGTGAAAGATTGCTCACAGGGGAGGCTGAATCTGTATATTATGTTTTACTGGGCAGCAAAGATGTCACTCTTTCACAACTTAAAGTCTGAGCAAACAATTATCATAATGTCTATAACTCACAGCATTTACTCTGGCTGTGCTTCTATGTAAGTAACTCTCAGAAAACCTGATCCTCTTATACAGCCAAACTCCTGTATTAGTGTTTAAGACTCTCACCCAGGCTGTCAGCATCCATGCTGATCTTTTCTTTTTCATCTTTATTTTAAAGGGTGTCCCCCACAAAAGGAATTGCTGTACCATAAGCACTGAATTAAATAGGTGTGCACCAAGCTTGAATTATATACCTTACATCAGCCTTTCTCAACCTTTTTACCGCTGGGGAACCCTAAAAATTATTTTCAGGTCTCGGGAAGCCCTGATTAAACCAATTCATTGGGGGTCAGTGTGAACAATGCCCCTTACTTTGGTGGTCAGCGAGCAGAATGCCCTTTTTTTACAGTGAATGAATGAATGAATGAAAACTTGTATAGCGCGGCACATGCGAACTGAATCGCCTCTGGGCGCTTGTTGTTCCTGTCTCCTTTGGTATCAAAAGAGATGAGTTTTGATCTTTCTCCTGAATGCTAAGTAGTTCTCCTCCAACCGAATACTGGTTGGCAAAGCGTTCCATAGTCTGGGACCTTGGACCGCGAATCTTCTATCTCCTTTAGATTTGTATCCGGCTTTCGGTATCTGCAGGAGATTTTGATCAGTGGATCGCAGCACGCGATTGGGGTTATGGGCTTTTATTTTTTTGCGTAGATAATGGGGAGCATTCCCATGGATACATCTATGCGTTAGACAGAGTGCTTTAAAAGTGATTCTGTCTTTTACTGGTAACCAGTGAAGGGTTCTCAGTGAAGGTGAGATTGATTCCCAGGGTTTTTTCCCAGTCACAAGTCTAGCGGCCGTATTTTGAACGACTTGTAGACGAGCGATTTGGTACTTTGGGAGTCCGAGGTAAAGGGCATTTGCATAGTACAATCTGGAGTTAACAATTGCCCCCACCACGACCGCTATGTCTTCTTTGGGGATAAAAGGGATAAGCCTACGTAGTAGGTGCAGCAGATGGTGAGATCCGCTGACTACTGACCCTATTTGTGCGTCCATAGTCATGTAGGAGTCGAAAATGACCCCAAGGCTTTTGACTTTGGCGCTAGGGGTGATGATTTTGTCCAGAATGGGCGGGGGTGTCCAAGTTGTTGCAGGTAGATTCTTACGTTTGGCGTGAAACAGAAGGAGTTCTGTTTTCGCTCCGTTTAGTTTTAGATAACTCTTTGTCATCCAGTCCTCTATCAAAGAGAGGCATGTCTCTAGATTGAGGTGGTGATCCTTTTTATTGCAAATGCGGAAATACAGTTGAGTGTCGTCTGCATATGAGTGATAGAGCAGTTTTTGACTGCCGATGATCTCAAAAAGCGGACGGAGATAAATGTTGAATAACACCGGCGACAGCGGGGATCCCTGAGGGACTCCGTATGATACTGTGTGTTTTTCCGAAAAGAAAGGTCCTAACTTCACTAATTGCGATCTGTTTTCCAAAAAGGAGGAGAACCAAGATAAATCGCCTTGTGCGACTGTGGCTACTTACCAGCTAGCCGGGTCAATAACAGCTCATGGTCTACTGTGTCGAAAGCTGCGCTCAGGTCTAACAGAACCAGAAGACAAGATTCTCCTTCGTCTGCGGCCTCGAGAGCGTCGTCCCATATCTTGAGCAATGCTGTTTCCGTCCCGTGTCCAGGGCGGAAACCTGATTGAAATGGGTCGAGTAGGTTGTGGGTGTCTAGATGCTGTTGCAGCTGTTGCACCACTGCTTTCTCCATAATCTTGGAAAAAGTGTTTAAGCTTGTTATAGGGCGGCGGTGGAGTGGATCCTTGGGGTCCAGGGTAGATTTCTTCAAGATAGGTCTAATTATACCCTCCTTCAACTGGGAGGGCACTATGCCCTCCATGAAAGATTGGTTAATAAGCTGTGTGATAGGAGGTGCCAGGATGTCGGCGCACTCCTTCAACAGTTTGGTGGGGATGATATCATTTGGCGCAGTGCTGTTACGCAGAGTACCGATGATATGTTTTGTGGCTTGGATAGTGATAGGTTCCAGCGTGAACTTACCTGGTTGGGATGAATTACTACAGGTGTTGTGTAAATTATTACAGGGGGGGCTACGGGGGGAATTGTTCTGCTGAATGCTTTGCCGGATTCCCTCGATTTTATTAATGAAGTAATCCAATAATTCATTGCAAAATTCTTGTGAGTACGAATTGGGGGCTTCAAGACATCCTGGATTCATGGTCGCAGTGACCAGCTTGAAGAGTTCGCGGGGGCGATTCAGGGCGCTGTTGATGGCCTCAGAAAAATAATTTTTCTTGGCCTTGAAGGTTTCTTTGTGATATTTCTTAGTTATTGCCTTGTAGATAGAGAGGTTCTCATCTAATGGGCTTCTCTTCCAGGCGGCTTCCGCCCTTCTACGCTCTTGCTTCAGTAACGCCAGTTGGTTGTTGAACCAGCTGGAGTTTTTTTTCCGGATCTGGGTCTTTCGTTTCGGCGCTATTAAGTCGGCTGACTGTAATAGGGCTGTGTTAATGGAATCCAGTGTTTCTTCAGCCGATTGATGCGGCTGAATTGTTTTTATTTTTTTCCTTAACGCGGCGTTGAAGAATTCCGAGAGGAGCTTCTTCTGACATTTAGTCCAGTGTGTAGTCACTGGATTTGATGTTTTTGTTAAGGGGGGGAAGTTGGAAAGAATGAATTTGATAGCATGGTGATCTGACCATGGCAACGGTTCATTTTCCAAGATTTTTATTTCCAGATTTTGTCTGAAAATTAGATCAAGTGTATGACCTGAAGCATGTGTGGGCCCACATACTAGTTGTTGTAGCCCTAGACCTTCCAGGTGGTAAATGCAGGCATCGGCCACGGGGTCTTGTGAGGAGTTGGCCCAGAGGTTGAAGTCCCCGAGCAGCAAAAGGTGTTTGCTGTTAAGGGTATAGGTGGAGATAAAGTCCGTCAATAATGGAAGAAGCTGCGATTTTGGGCCAGGTGGCCTATAGCAGGGTAGAATCCGGACGGTCTCCTGGGAGTTTGCATGCAGTTGTAGAGTAAGGGTTTCCATGAATGGAAGAGGGTTTTGAAAGACTGGATTTGTGATCGCCAGATGAATCTTATGGATCACCGCCAGTCCTCCTCCTCTTTGCCCTATTCTGTTTTCCGTAATAATACGATAATTTTCTGGCACCAATTCTCCTAGAATGGTGTTGCAGTCGGCTGTGAGCCAGCTCTCTGTTATAAAGAGGCAGTCTAAGGCGGCGTACACACGAGGGGACAGATTTGTTCAAATGTGTCGGCCCGACCGTTTCCAGCCGACGCAGCAAATCTGTCTGTTGGTCTGCTGTGCGTACACACGAGCGGATAGAAATCTCCCCGGACCAGAACGCGTGCACGTAAACCACGTACGACGTCACTATAAAGGGGAAGACCAAAGCTTACGGCGCCGCCCTCTGTTCCTCTTTTGCTAGTAACGTGTTAGCAAAGGTTTGGTTAGAGCCGATTCGCGCTTTTCGGTCTCCGCGCTTTACAGGTCGTATTCTCGGGTTCAGTGTGTGCTTGTGGGTGCGTATTTGGCAGTCAGTGCTGGCTGTCAGGTCGTTTCTGCTTTGCAGTGGCGTTCTGTCCGCGGGTATCTGTTTGTCGAGCGTATTTTGCAGGTCTTGCTGGATTAGGGGGTGCTTTCTGTGAGTGTGTTCTTGACTGACCAGCCGGCCGGTTTGAAGCCATTATGGAGCAGCAGCGTAACTTTGCTAGAGTTCGTGCTGGATATGGGCTTGCTTCTGGATGTTATAATTATTCCAGACCTTTGGCCAGGAACAGGGGGAGGAGGAGTTCCTGGGCCAAGAATTGGTTGCGCCAGCGTGACCGATTCTCTCATTTGCCTCTGCTTAGGGAAATCCAGGAGAATAATCCTGATGACTTCAGGAACTTTCTCCGTATGACGGACCCCGTTTTCAACCGTCTGCTGGATCTTCTGTCCCCCTATATCACGAGGCAGGACACTGTGATGCGCCAAGCGATCACGGCCGAGCAGAGGCTTATTGCCACGTTGCGGTACCTGGCGACTGGGAGGAGCCTGCAGGACCTCAAGTTCTCAACAGGCATCTCTCCCCAGGCGCTTGGGATCATCATACCGGAGACGTGTTCTGCTGTCATACAAGTCATGCAGGAGGAGTATCTGAAGGTATGTTTCCTCTTTTCTGAAGCTCACATTCTCTGTCTTTATAAATGTGATTATTTTTTTTGGGTTTGGCATTTGTTCCCTATAATGACCATGCTTTTAAAATGCTGAGTGTTGAATGTTGCCTTTTCTCCCCATGCATGCATGTTGTTAAGCTTTCCATGTTCTTTTTGTTGGCCTACCTACATATTTTTTTCCTTGCATGACTATTAACCTGTCCAGCATGCTATCCTAGGGACAAACACACCTAGCCTTTTTTTTTTTGGTGTGTGTGGCATATTTTTCTTTGCTGCATTGTAGTTCAACCCCAACCCCCCCTAAAATGTTGCCCCATCAGAGGGGTGGGGAGTGTGATAATAAGTGGGTTTTTTTAGTGGCCACAACTCCACCCCAATAATAAGATAAAATTGTTAATACTGTGTGATGGTGCACAAGTATGGTTTTTGTATTGTGTTTGCAATGTTTATGTGCCTAAGTACTATTTATGTTTATTTTTTTTGTCCCCACAGTTTCCCTCCACGCCACAGGAATGGCAGACTGTGGCTTCCCAATTTGCCCTGCGTTGTGATTTTCCAAACTGCGGAGGAGCAATAGATGGGAAACACGTCCGCATAGTGCCACCAGCCCGTTCGGGGTCCTACTATTTTAACTACAAAGGTTTTCATAGTATCGTGTTGATGGCGGTGGTGTCGGCACAGTACGAATTTTTGTATGTGGACGTGGGGAAGAACGGCCGGCTGTCTGATGGGGGAGTGTTTGCGCGGACTGAATTTTACAACCGTCTACAAACTGGTGGTCTTGAACTGCCACCGGATGAAGACAATGTGGAAGGACTTCCGTTTGTTTTTTTAGCGGACGAAGCTTTCGGGCTTGGACCTCACCTCATGCGGCCTTTTCCCCAGAGGACTCTTACCCCGGAGAGGAGGGTGTTCAATTTTAGGCTAGCCAGGGCCCGGAGGGTAGTCGAGAATGCCTTTGGGATACTCGCCAGCCGGTTCCGCCTGTTCCTGACAGCGATAAATATGGCGGAATATAAATTGAACCATATTGTTTTTGCCTGTTGCATATTGCATAATTTTTTACGCAGGCATTCCCAGACGTACCTACCCAACATCGGTGCTGAGGCAGGACTACCCTCAGATACCCTTCCTGGGCTGGACACTGGTCGCGCTGGCTCGGTCACCCAATCTGCTCGTGAGGTACGCGACAAATATGTTGAGTACTTCATGGGCCGGGGGGCCATAGCTATGCCAGATCATATTTCTTTCTAATTCGGCCCCCAAAAGAAAGAAATATTACAAAATATAATAAATAATTTGACCATTGGACTCTATATACAGTTGTTTGTCATTATTGCTTTTTCTATTTATCTCTGTCTTCTTGGTTCTGAAACTAGTGCACTTCTAGTGCCAAATGTAGTTGTCATGTTTTAGTAAATAACCACAATTGGACATTACAGCCATACCCCACTTTTAAGTCCACAATAGAAGGGTCACTTCTGCACACAAACCAATGAGATACCAGCATTTATAAAATCTGGCTTAACTGAACAAGCTGGTGTTGGAAGAATATTGTTTTTTACGCAGAAGTGAGGCTGATATTGTGATTTGCAGCGGTAAGAACTAAACGCTAGTGTGTACTTAAAACCGGGTTTATGGCTGTAGTTACAAGTCACTCATCTACAAACTGGGTATTCAGCATATATAAACAACAAGCCACTCATGTTAGCGTACAAAATTTTTTATCAACAATTTTTGGGTTTGCCACCATGTAACATTTTTGGAGTAAAAACATTTTTTTTTTTTTTTAATTTTTTATGCAAAAATATGGATTATACCAAACATTTTTTTTTAGAAAAAATATAAAATATTTTTTCAAAACCACTAAAAATACTAAGTACAACAAGGTCATTACTACAACAGTCTCCCAATGTCACCCCGGAACACAACAAACTTGGAAGATGCACACATTCTTGTGTGTGAGTGAGAGGGCCCAAAAATGAGGATTATATCAAATGTCCACATGTGCTATCTGGCATCATGGGTGATCAATGCATGTGTTTTGTGGGTGCAAACCCTTCCCTCTTACCTGCTTGAGAAGGGAGGAAGGGGGTGTACCCACAAAGCAAAGACAATCCATAACCTGTGATGGCAGATAGCACATGTGAACACACTGTGTGTGCATCTTTCTATTTTTATAAAACATTTATTTTTGTTTGCAAGACGGATGGGTGATGGGGGGGGGGGCCGGGCAGGGGGATTTAGTCTTTGATACGGCCCATCATATCAATAATATTTTTGTAATTTTGTTCAATTACAACCATTGTTTGCCTCATATTATCCATCTCTGTGCTACACTCCATAATTTGTTGGATGACAATTTGTGCACTTGCACGTGAAAAAGGTGGACTACTGGATGTGCTTGCAGCATCTTCATCCCCTATAAAAAAATAAAATAAAAATACATTAGTAATGTGCAGGCCTATCTACATCTCTTTCTCCCTGTGTGAAGCTGCGGTGACACTGACCTGTTGTGCTACTAATCTCCACCTCTCCATCATCCACAACTTCGCCTTCTTCCACAATCAATCCTTCTTCAATAACTCCTCCTTCTTCAATAACTCCTCCTTCTTCTATAACTCCTCCTTCTTCTATAACTCCTCCTTCTTCAATAACTCCTCCTTCTTCTACAACAACTCCTTCTTCAATAACTCCTCCTTCTTCTACAACAACTCCTTCAATAACTACTCCTTCTTCTTCACCAACTCCTTCTTCTTCACCAACTCCTTCTTCTTCACCAACTCCTTCTTCTTCACCAACTCCTTCTTCTTCACCAACTCCTTCTTCTTCACCAACTCCTTCTTCTTCACCAACTCCTTCTTCTTCACCAACTCCTTCTTCTTCACTAAATACTCCTTCCACATTTGCGTCTTCCTCATCTCTCCCTTCCACCACTCCTTCTTCTACCTGGTCCTCCTCCTCCACATGGCTAGATTTTTTCTGATGAGAGAGTTTGGGCCTCCTTGCGTCCTCCAATTTCTGTCCTGTTCTTTCCCCTAGAAATATCAGAAAACAAAAAGGTATACTTATCAGCACACAGATATTTGAGGAGGGCATTAATAAATCATAATCATTGTGTCAAAGTGTTTTATAAACTTTGGATTATTGTCTTCCGCCACCAAACCTTAACCTTTGTTTTTCTAATGACTTCTCCCAAGCTGTGCTAATTACCCTTTTTAGCGAAGGGACACACATGGAAGCAGGGCCGGACTGACAACTCATGGGTCCCCCGGGCAATAGAATATTAGGGGCCCCCAGGCTTACAAATGCCCACTAAGCCAGGTGGCAGTATAGAGGTGGGGCAGCTACAATCTCAGTCAGTAGTTTCACATCAAAAGCATGTAGGCTTTGGACATATCAGGGACAGATGAGCTAAATTAGCAGATTTTTACATACTGTCCCTGGTTGAAATGAGCCTGGCATCTCTGATGGGGCCCCCTAGGGGCATGGGGCCCTCGGGCAGTGTCCGATTTCCTCAGTGGTCAGTCTGCCCCTGCATGGATGCCCCTCCCTAAAAATTAGGTGTCACAGACTGTTATTAAAAATGAATCTCATTATGGGGGAGACACAGGTGCTCTTGAGTCCAGATGTGAATCCAGCTGCTTATTATCACTGTGTGAATGTGAATGAATCCTGTTTGTCTTTTCACATTCAAATCAGTTAGGAAATCTACATAATTTTATCCAAAATGTGTAATAACTTTTCTCTATAAATGCCAAATAGCCATGTCCTGGTGTGCTGTTCCTTAGGACATAGTATGTGGATGAAACGAGGTGATTGACCGATGTTTCTAAAGAACGATCGTGCATAACTTCTTATTTGGTGTGTGTGTGTGTGTTTTTTTTCATATTACAGGAAATATCCAAAAATAATTCTTCCAAAGTACAACCATTCCAACAAGGCACATGCATAAATATACATATCAAACAATGATATCACACAATTGCAAAACCCCCCCCCCCCCACAAAAATAATACCTACTTTTATCCAGGATTTTCTTTATCTTCCGAAACTGGTGTGGCTCACGCAACTTCAAATCGGACCAGCGCTTGCGTAGCTGCTCTTTGGACCTGCTCACCCCAAAGATCTCAGTAAGCCTCTTCGCCACCTTGTCCATAATTTTGGCCTTACGGCGGTTCGGGGTGCTGTATGGGCCATAATCCCCATCATAATCCTTCCTGCGCAGGATGTGTACCATCTCCACCATCTCCTCCAAACTCATATTTGTGGCCTTGTACCGTTTGCTCCTTGAGCGTGACGTTCCTGGTTGTGTCCCTTCCTGATCCTCATGAGCGGGTAATGCTCGCTCGTGGGACATGGCCATCTTTTCGTTTCCCACTGATAAGGGGCGTGGAAAAGAGGAAAAGTTCCGTCATGGGCGTGGACGAAGGCGGCGTTTCACGCATGCGCGGATGAATACATCGTGTTTACGCGGAGCTTACGCGCGCGCGTTAAAACGATGACATACACATATGCCGGTAACTTGCAATATGAGGCCCTGGATGTTGAAATGGGGGGGTTAAAAACGGGCGGAGACATTGCGAACGAAGAGGGCGGCAGTATAGCTTTGCGCGGCCTATATAAGGAGATCGACGTGATTACGTCGGTTACGCGGAGATTACTCGAGCGTACGCGAGGAGCTACAGACACGAAGGTAAATTACAACATGGGATCAGCAGAGGCGTCTCAACTTTGAAACCCCATGTGGGGGTGGGGGTTTGGAATGTTGTTAGGAGCGTTTGCGCTATTTAGGTAGCTTGGGGCCACCAATGCAAGTTTTGGACAAAAATGATTGAACACATCACTACATATATATATGACAATGCTCTACCTCTTTATTTTTGTCTTGTGGATTCACATCATGCATGTATTGTTCTGTATTGTTTGGGCAGAGGTAATTAGGTTGTGTATTAGCTCCTCAATGCTGTGTGAGGTGCATGATATCTACACAATAACTAGTGGCTTCATTTTTGGAAAAATAAAAAAATTGTGGATGATTAAAGAGATGGCATGTATTTATTTTCATGTTACCAAAGGGTCTGCATGTTCCAAAAATGAATTGCACAACAATGGAGTGGAGCTGGCCAGCATTGTATCAGCAGGACACATTGGGGATTATTTACTAAAGGGAAATCCAGTTTGCACTGCAAGTGGACTTGGAAGGGCATTCTCCATAGATGTGGAGGGGAAGATCTGAAATGAAGGGAAGCTCTGCTTATTTTATCAACCAATCAGGTGGAGGCTAAAATTGAATATATATTTTTTCTTGCATGTCCCCTTCGGGGCTACAGCGATTGCATTTCCAAGTGCACTTTCAGGCAGTGTACTTTCAAGTGCTTTTGCAGTGCTAAAGTGATTTTTTCTTTAGTAAATAACCCCCAATGTGTTTGTATACTAGTTCCACAATGATTGTACACATACATATTCAGAAAATGATAAAGCTGAGCCATTTTTCTTGTGGGTTTTAATACATTTTTATTTGTATATTCTAGAGCATTAATCTGAACCTAGAAAAAAAAAGAGAGAGATGGACCAGTTGGCTATTCAAGAAAACACACTTAAATTAATAGAAATATATAGAGAAAAGGCTAATCTATGGGATACCAGGCACCCAGGCTACCCCAATAAGAACCTCAGAACAGACACTCTACAAGAGATAGCAACCTACATGCAGACGTGGGTTCCATCCTGCACAGCAAACATGGTGAAGGATAAAATGAGCAATCTCAGGAGCACCTATCGTAAGGTATATAAAGAGGTTAAAAACAAACGATCTGGATCAGCAGCAGATGCGCAAAAGGAGCCCAGGCTGTGGTACTTCCGCGAGCTTGCATTTTTGGATGATGAACTGGAGGGCCGGCCATCACTTTCCAATCTTCCTTCCAGCCTTCCTCCCACGCTTCCTTGCAGCGGAACTTCCCAGGATCCCCACGCCCCTGCAGAGCCAGAGGAGGGCCTGGCTGACATGGACCCAGATCTGGCGATCTTCAGTGAGGTATAGTAGTTTCATAAATATTTATTTGCTTCTAATTTGGGTTTGATTCTTGAGTTAGTATTGTTAAAATTGTAACGTTTGGACCAACAAAAAAAGGCGTGTGCAAAAAACTAGGGATCTCAGGGATGCCAACTGAGGGGTCTGAAGGACAGGCAGGTCTATTTAAATTAAGAAAACAAAAAGAGTCTAGAGCCAAATAATGTGTGTGTGTGCTTGATTGAGCAAAATATTACAACATGTCCCTTTTTTTGATACAGGAAGAGGCCAGCCAGGAGGTGGCAGCTCCTCAGGACCATGTCAGCCAGGGGGAAGGGGTGAGTGGCAGCCAGGAGGAGGCTGGGCCGAGTGGAAGTCAGCATGTCCCCAGGCTCAGCACCATAAGCCAGGTCCCTCCCCTCCAGATGAGGCGACCAGGCCAAAAGAGGCGGATGAGGGAGATGGAGGAGGAGAGCCTCAAAATGATGAGGGAGGCTGCTGAAATAATGCGGGCCCCCCTCAACCCCACAGAAGCCTTCAGTGCCTCTGTGGCTCATGAACTGAGCCGAGCGGAGGAGGATCAAAGGGACCTGGCTAAGGACTTAATAAATAAGGTCATCTTTTGGATGCACAGGGGCATGCTGACCCGGGACACAGACCTCAGTGACCCAGCCCAGCCTGCTCCCCATCTTTTGCCTCCTGCTGCCACATCATCAGCACCTGCAAGGGGCCATGGATGGGCCCGTGGACGTTTCGCTGCAAGGCAGCCAGGAAGGAAGGCTGGAAGTAAGAAGAGAAGGTGATTACCTGCCTTCCAGTTCATTATTCTAAAATGTAAGCTTGTTGGAGTACCACAGCTTGGGTTTCTTTTCTCATTTGCTGCTGATTCAGATTTGATTTGTTTTGTGTCTCCTGAGATTGTTCATTTTATCCTTCATCATGTTTTGTGGAATGCACAAGTCTGCATGTAGGTTGCTATCTGATCAAGTGGTGCAGATCATGTTTATTTTAATTTATTTTCTTGCCAAAATAAATGGCTTTTTGTATTTACGTTAAAACCTTGTCTATTGTGTTTTCTACTGTGGTGATTATGCCCCAAACCTACTAAAACTACAATGTGGAATTTTGGAAGGACACAAACTCCTGGGTGGGGGGGTAGGTTAGGAGTGACAACTTGGTAACCCATGGAAAAAAAAGCAACAAAAACAACAAAAAAATGCATTGAAAAAAAAGTACAACAAATCCAAAAAAATGCATTGAAAAAAATGATCAAACAAAATAAAATAAAAATGCATTGAAAAAAAGGTACAAAAAAACCAAAAAAATGCCTTACAAAAAATGATCAAACAAAATAAAATAAAAATGCATTGAAAAAAAGGTACAAAAAATCCAAAAAAATGCATTGAAAAAAATGATCAAAAAAAATAAATAAAAATGCATTGAAAAAAAGGTACAAAAAATCCAAAAAAATGCATTGAAAAAATTGTTCTAAAAGAATAAAGAAAAACATTGAAAAAAAAGGTACAAAATAAACAAAAAAATGCATTTAAAAAATAGATCCAAATACAAATTATAGTCATGTGGAGGAAAGCTCAAAACAATTAGGAGATGCAGCAAAAAAATAATTATAAAAAGACAACGCGATATACTACAATCAAACTTTGCTAGATTGGGACAACTCAGTCTATATAAATGGCATCAGCAATAGAACAGCTTGATTATAGCAAGAGAACGAAGAAAGGCAATAAACGATACAATATAGATAGTTACAATGACGAATGTGCCAACTCACAAACAAACACGAGGTTTACCTGAACGAGCGCTCCCGTCCCCTCCTTTTGTCTGAGCATGCGCGCGATTTTGGTCCGATGGTTTGGTGTACTAACCAGCGGACATATCCGACGGACAGGTTTGCAGCGGACAGATTTCAAAGCATGCTTTGAAATCTGTCGGGTGGAGAAATCTGTCCGCTAGCCCATACACACGAGCGGAGATGTCTGCTGAAACGGTCCATCCGACCGGTTTCAGCGGACATATCCCCTCGTGTGTACGCCGCCTTAGTCGTATTGCAGGATGAAGTCATGGATTTCCAGTCGGTGTTTTACTGCCGATATAGTGTTAATCAAAGCACATGATATGTGCTTCGGTTGTGGCAAGCGGCTGCGACCCTTGATAGCCGATCGTCGATCGGTTCTAAAGAGTCGCTCAGCTTGCAGGGCTTTTTTGGTGATGGCTGGTAATATTGCGGCAAATCGCCTCAAACCCCAGATGGTCTCTGCTGAGTATTGCAGATTAATCATGGTCGCCAAACACCGGGGGGGGGGGTGGAAGGATAGTCAAGGATTAGCCGAATCCTCTATCTTGACTTGGTCCAGAGGAAGGCAAAAAAACCCTGATCATGCTATGCCAATATGCAGTGGCAGGGGAAAAAATTCCTTCCTGACCCCTCAAGAGGCGATCGGACGAACCCTGGATCAAGTATTACGGTGTTCACCAAGGGGGGGCCTGGAGCTGGGTGTAGTAGAGATGGCCACTGAAACCAGCAGCAAGGTCCAGGCTGGTGAACTCCCAGAATTGGGTGGATCGGTGCTGCTGTAAGGGCCAGGAGGGATCGAGTGAGGGTAGGAGCTACTTTCTAGGGCTATGGGGGGGTATCTGTGCCGTTTCAGGAGATTGGGAGAGCTTGGGATGGCGAGGAGCGGCGCGCCGCTAGGCCGCGGTTGAAGCCGCGGCCTTTCCTAATCGCGGCTGCCGAGATTGCTTCCAGGCCGGCGCGGAGGGGTGAAAAACACCCGAAAACCACCCGAAAAGGTGCAACTGGCAGGGGGGGGGGGGAGGTATAGTGTTTGGGATGCGGCGGGGGGGTGTCGGTCGTCCGATTCCCAGGGCTGGAGACCGCGGCTTATCCTGAAAAGGACGGCCGCACTCAAACCCAAGGGGGGACAGACCAGGCAAGGAAGCCTTGAGAGAGAGCTGCCGGGGAGCTCCTTACCTTGGTGAAGTAGCAGGGGGAAGGAGTGGGGCCCAAGGCGGAGGAGAGAGTAGCTGTCCTGTCCTGGTTTTGGATCACTGGAGGAGAAAAAAAACACCTGCCTGCCTATCTGTCTGCTGCGAGGAGGATGGAGTCACTGGAGGTCAGGTCAGGTGAGAGGAGCTCCTAGGCACACGTCCGCTGTTAGACCAATGTGCCTACTGACTGTCTACAGGACTCCCTGACAGTCTAACTAAATCACTGACTCTGTGGACCTGTAGATCCCAGACGGAGTCAGACTCAGAAACGTAGTGGTAAGAATGCCCCCCTTACAGAGAACTATAAAGATCATTGGTATAATACCACTGGCTCCTCCAAGTGGAATTGGCTCAGAACTATGTAGGCACCATCAAACAGGAGGTAGATCAGCCACAGCTCAAGGAACCCCTACCCACCTCTGGAGGAACCCTAGGGTTCCACGGGTTGAGAATGGCTGCCTTACATGAACACAACCCTCTTCCAAACATAAAAACACTGTATAGAAAAGATAAAATGTAAGCTCCTTTTGGTATATGACATTTATGTGAATATTGTAACTGTTTATGTTTTTTTTTCCATCTTAACGTGTCATTTAATTGATGTGTGTTTAATAGTCCAATTTCAGTGTAGCAGACTGTATCCAATTATACATCTATATATTGTGCCAGGGCTTCACTGTATTGTGGTGTGGAGAGAATAAGCTCACTTACCAACTAGCCTGCAAAGGAAATGACACTGTCTAAAACTTTACATTAAAAATATATGTAAAAACCTCACTGCATCTGTAAAGTGTTGTCCCAACTGTTATACTTAAGAGTCTCCAAATTGGAGCATACTGTATATAGCAGTAGATAAAGTAGAGCAATTTTTCACGTTTTACACGTAAAAATCTGAATTTTAGCCATAATTTTATCTAAAACCTCTAGAAAATGTTCTGAAAGCAGAAGCCCTGTATAATAAAAAGATAGTTGCAATCTTTTTATGCTGTGTGATATTTGTGCAACTGTTTAGCTAATGCATTTATGGGAAAAATATAATAAAATGTGTTTTAGTACAAACACACAATATAATATCCAGTTTTGGTAAAATATAAAAATGGAGTTGCATCAAATAAATACAGTATATACAGTATACAAATACAGTATCAGTACACCCCTTACATTTTTGTAAATATGTTATTATACCTTTTAATGTGACAAGACTGAATAAATTACACTTTGCTTTGTAAAGTAATGAGTGTACAGCTTGTAAAACAGTGTACATTTGCTGTCCCATCAAAATTACTCAACACACAACCATTAACCACTTCAGCCCCGGAGGATTTGGCTGCCCAATGATGAGGCCTTTTTGTGTGATGTTGCATCCAAACAAAATTGACGTCCTTTTTTTCCCACAAATAGAGCTTTCTTTTGGTGGTATTTGATCACATCTGTGGTTTACATTTATTGCACTATTAAAAAAAAAAGTGCAACAATTTTGAAAAAATAAACAATATTTTTAACTTTTTGCTATAATAAATATCCCCCCCAAAAAAAAAAAAAAAAAAAAAAAAAAAAAAAAAAAAATTATATATATATATATATATATATATATATATATATATATATATATATATATATATATATATATATATATATATATATATATATATATATATATATACAAAAAAAATTCTTTCTCAGTTTAGGCCAATGTGTATTTTTCTAAGCGTATATTGATTGGTTTGCGCATAATTTATAGTGTCTACAAATTAGGGGATACATTTATGTAATTTTCATTAATATTTAGTTTTTACTAGTAATGGAGGCGATCTGTGATTTTTATCGTGACTGCGACATTAATGCGGACACATCGGACACTTGTGAGGGTATTTTGGGACCATTGTCATTTATACAGTGATCAGTGCTATAAAAATGCACTGATTACTGTGTAAATGACAATGGCAGGGAAGGGGTAAACCACTAGGGAGTGAGGAAGGGGCTAAGTATGTCCTAGGGAGTGATTCTAACTGTGGGGGACTGGGCTACGAGTGACATGACAGTGATCACTGCTCCCAATGACAGAGAGCAGTAAATCACTGTCCTGTCACTAAGCAGAACAGGAAAATACCTTGTTTACATCTCCCTGTTCTGCAGCTCTGTGACACAATCGTGGGACACCGGTCGGACATCGAGTTCACGGGTCCCGTGGCCACCTTCCATTTGAGGATGCCTCACAGATGCTCAATAGTGTTTAAATCTGAAGATATGCTTGGCTGGTATTTCACTTTTACCCTCAGCTTCTTTAGCGAGGCAGTGGTCATCTTGGAAGTGTGTTTGGGGTTGTTATCATGTTGAAATACTGCTCTGCGGCCCAGTCTCCAAATGGAGGGGTATTGCTCTGCTTCAGTATGTCACAGTACATGTTGGCATTCATGGTTCCCCTTAATAAACTGTAGTTCCCGAGTGCCAGCACATGCACTCAACTTCTTTGGTCGACAATGGCGAGGCCTGTTCTGAGTGGAACCTGTCCTGTTAAACCGCTGTATAGTCATGGCCACCATGCTGCAGAATAATTTAGTGTCTTGACATCTTCTTATAGCCTAGGTTATCTTTATGTAGAGCAACAATTCTTTTTTTTTTTCAAATCCTCAGAGAGTTCTTTGCCATGAGGTCCCATGTCGAACTTCCAGTGACCAGTATGAGGCTGGGTTCACACTATATTACTCGACAGCAGTACAACTTTCATCCTACTTTGCTCTGCGACATCTGTCCTACATTCATCCTACATTCATCCTACATTGGTCCTACATCCATCTGACTTTCATGAACAGGATACTACTTTGAACTGACTTTGTGATAGTCTGACTTGTTTTTGACCAATCAAAACAATCCCAGAGTGAGATAAATTCCTTTTACTGCTGCTGTAATCACATGTCGGATGTCTGATAAGGACAAGGCTCCTACTTTGGTCCGACTTCAATAATATTCAATGGGCTGAAGTAGGATGAATGTCGGAGCAAAGTAGTACAGGGAGTGTTTTCAAAGTCGGACCGACTTGTGTTGGATCAGTTAAGACAGCTCTCATAGGGAAACATTGATTTTCACATGTCATGCTACATGAGCTCCCAATGTAGGAGCGTTGTCGGAACAAGTGTGAACCCAGCCTGAGAGAGTGAGAGCGATAACACCAAATTTAACACACCTGCTACCCATTCACACCTGAGACCTTGTAACTAGGGATGAGACAAAAATCCCCTGATTCGGTTCACAGCAGAACATGCGAACAGGCAAACAATTTGTTCGCACACAAACACTGTTAAAGTCTATGGGACACAAACATGAAAAATCGAAAGTGCTAATTTTAAAGGTTAATATGCAAGAAATTTTCATAAAATGTGTTTGGGGACCTGGGTCCTGCCCCAGGGGACATGTATCAATACAAAAAAAAGTTTTAAAAACTGCAGTATTTTCGGGAGCAGTGATTTTAATAATGCTTAAAGTGAAACAATTAAAGTGAAATTCCTTTAAATGTCAGGGGGGTGTCTGTAGTATGCCTGTAAAGTGGCACATTTTCCCGTGTTTAGAAGTCCCTGCAGCAAAATGAAATTTCTAAAGGAAAAAAAGTAATTTAAAACTACTCGCGGCTTTAATGAATTGTCGGGTCCCGCAACACAGATAAAAGTCATTAAAAAAAACGGCAGGTGGTGGTGGTATTTGATCGCCCGTGCGGTTTTTATTTTTTGCGTTATAAACAAAAAAAGAGCGACAATTTAAAAATATATATATTTTTTTTACTTCTTGCTATAATAAATATCCCAATTTTTTTTTAAAAAAAAAATATTTTTTTTTTAAAAAAAAATATTTTTTTTCTCAGTTAAGGCCGATACGTATTCTTCTACGTATTTTTGTAAAAAAAAAAAAAAAAAAATCACAATAAGTGACTGCTTTGCGCAAAAGTTATAGCACCTACAAAATAGGGGACAGAATTATGATTTTTTTTTTATATTTTTTTTTTACTAGTAATGGCGGCGATCCGCGATTTTTATTTTGACTGCGATATTGTGGCGGACACATCGTACACTTTTGACACATTTTTGGCGCCATTCACATTTATACAGCGACCAGTGCTATAAATATGCACCAATTACTGTATAAATGTGACTGGCATTGAAGGGGTTAACACTAGGGGGGTGAGGAAGGGGTTAAATGTATTGCCTGGGTGTGTTCTAACTGTGTGGGGGAGGGGGGTGACTGGGGGAGGTGATCGATGCTGTCTCCCTATGTACAAGGGAAACAGCATCTGTCACCTCTCCCTGACAGGACGTGGAGCTCTGTGTTTACACTCAGAGCTCCACGTCCCTGCTCTGTCACCGACGATCGCGTGTACCTGACGGACATCGCGGCCGCCGGGTACACGCATCGAATCCTCGGTGATGCGTCGGGACTGTTTTTCCCTGCCGCGCGCCACAGGGTAATAGACAAGCAAATCACGTCCAAAGACGTGACCCCGGGGCCTCAGGTCCGCGCTGCTGACGTATTATGTTCACTATAATGAATTGTCGGCTCCCAGCAATTCAGAGTAAAGTCATTGAAAGTCATTGATTAAAAAAAATGCATGGGGGTCCCCCCAAATTCAATTACCAGGCCCTTCAGGTCTGGTATGGATATTATGAACCCTGCGTCAATTTAAAAAAAAATTACATGGGGTTCCCCCAAATCCATACCAGACCCTTTATCTGACCACGCAACCTGGCAGGCCACAAAAAAAGAGGGGCGGACAAACCCCCCCCTCCTGAACCGTACCAGGCCACATGCCCTCAACATAGGGAGGATGCTTTGGGGGTCTGTGACCCCTCAAAGCACCATATCCCCATGTTGATGGAGACAAGGGCCTCATCCCCAGAACCTTTGCCCGGGGGTTGTGGGGGTCTGCGGGGGGATTATCGGAATTTAGAAGACCCCTTTAATAGTGATGCCATCCAATGATGGTGCTGTCATAAATGACATTTTCCCAGCCAGTGTCTACGTGCTTACAAGAATGCAGCGATCCCAGGTTGGTTAATGTTATCACCCAGTATCACCATTGCTTGTTTACAAACAAAAGCTAGCCAAGGATCTGTAATTTAATTTAGAGGCGGTCGTGCCACCGCTGCTAAATAACAAACTGCTAAACAAAAGGTGGCTGAGGACCTGTTATTTCATTTAGCAGTAGTAGTGGATAGGCTGTTTACAAACACTAACCAGATATTCAGACACATGAACTGGTCAAAAAGATATGCTTGCTGAAAATGCTTGGGTTTGGGTTAAAATCATGTCCAACTCTTACCCAAAGTGTATCCCTAATCTGTACTTACTAAATAAACGTTTGTGAAAAAAAGTTGCAATCATCTTCTTGACTTTTGGATGTTATTCTTCTGGCACAGCAAGTTTTATTCAACTCAATAATCCCAAATTACCATTATCATGAATGCTCCCAATTTCAGAATAAAGAAGTCTCAAGAAAGAACAATATTTGACATTTGTTATTTGTGATTTCAAAAAGTCACTAATTGCCTGCAAATTTTGCCCTTTCCTTCTTATGCTTTAAAATCATGACATACTTAAGTTTTGCAAAGTAGCAAAGTTATTGCAATCTAAAATCATTAATGAAAACAATATCCAACATAGTATATGATTTTTTTTATAATGTGAACAAAAAATATAATGTTAATGAATACCGGCTGTGATACAAGGACTGCTATCCTAAACCCTCCTTTTGAAAATACCAGTTACTTGGTTTTAACTTTTGACCCCATATTCAAAAAATTACACTATGTTTGCCTCCTAGCCAAGGGAGTGGAGGCTTTTCTGGATCTCCTCCCACTTATTTAGGATCTCCCTCAGTTTCACCTACAACTCTATCACCTCCTCTCCCCATCCTATTTTCATTAGGGCTCCCAAAGGTCTGTCCTTGGACCTCTATTCTCTATCCACAACTCCTCCTGTGGTCAGTTGATAGCTGCATATTGGCAAAAAAACAGGATGCGCTAACATGTATAAACAAACCATACAGGGTTATAATCCATAAAAGATAATCTAGATAAAACAGACTAGATTAATGTCCAAACATGGTGAACAAAAATAAATGAATAAATGTCCAGTTAGTCCTGACGGACCGGAGCGTGATAAATTCTTGAAAAAACACCAGTGCAGAGATGTGATGATAACAAATAAACGTGGTGACATTCAATATAAAGTGCTGATAGGAGATCCTCCACCTTGCAGGCAACATTAACTGCTTACCAGAAATCCGGTGGTCTCTTAATAAAAAGAAGACCCCAGAGTGCATGTATATAACCAAAGGAGGGAGGTAGTAGGCCAGATGGATTGTCGATCCCCTTCAGACTAGAGTCTCGGAACTGTCAGTCCGGAGTCCACACCCAGCTGGGTGTGGACTCCGGACTGACAGTCCTGCTTTCTATTACTTGGAGTTTGGGAAGTTTTCTCTGCAGATCCATTACTGACAGCTGGAGGAATCTCATCACTGAGCACAGCATGTGCATGGAGGGGACTGAGGACAGGTGACTGATATCCATATTAGTAAATTCCTGGAAACTGAAAGGGTGTCAGAGTTTGAATCTTTTTGTACCGAAAGCCTTGGAATCATCCAGCCTGCCCTTGTTCTAGTAACAGGTTCCGAGACTCTAGTCTGAAGGGGATCGACAATCCATCTGGCCTACTACCTCCCTCCTTTGGTTATATACATGCACTCTGGGGTCTTCTTTTTATTAAGAGACCACCAGATTTCTGGTAAGCAGTTAATGTTGCCTGCAAGGTGGAGGATCTCCTATCAGCACTTTATATTGAATGTCACCACGTTTATTTGTTATCATCACATCTCTGCACTGGTGTTTTTTCAAGAATTTATCACGCTCCGGTCCGTCAGGACTAACTGGACATTTATTCATTTATTTTTGTTCACCATGTTTGGACATTAATCTAGTCTGTTTTATCTAGATTATCTTTTATGGATTATAACCCTGTATGGTTTGTTTATACATGTTAGCGCATCCTGTTTTTTTGCCACTCTGTTTTTCTGTTTTTGTTACTACAGTCAGGTGCAGCTTCCTTTCGAGTTTGAGTTACTTTAGACCACTAAGCACCTTGTTGCTCTAATTATTAATGTTCCTTTGTTCACTTTAGCGCAGTTGATTCTCTCCTTTTCCTGATAGCTGCATATGACTTTTAATACAATCTCAATGCTAATGACACTAAAATGTATCCCTTTATCGGAGAAGAAGTCATCACTTCAGTCTCCTCACACATGACTAATTTAAAGCCGAGTTCCACCCAAAAGTGCAACTTCCTCTTTGAGATCTCCTGTTTGTTAAACTGAGCTTTTGGGGAGGAGGTGGTTAGCAGGTACCCGATTTTGACAGATACCTTCTCCCACTTCCATTTCAGTTGCCTTAAGTAATCAGAAGCAGAAGTTCTCCCTCCCAAAGTCTTCTGGGACATATACTTATATAGAATACTTGAGGCAAGTCACAGATCGCAGCACTGCTCGCAAATGCGCAGTGGGCACTCGGCTGTAAAGCCTCAAGCTGTCACAGCTGGGTGCCCATAGTAGAGATGCCAGCACCGCTGAGGGAGGACACGGGGAGAACACAGCGTGGGTTAGTGTACCGCTGGATCGTGGGACAGGTGAGTGGCTGTTTATTAATAGTCAGCAGCTACATTTTTTGTAGTTGCTGGCTTTTAATAAACAAAAATATGATTGTAACTCAGCTTTAACAACTGAGATATCAGTATGGATGTCTTACCACTTCCCAAAACTCATCCTTTCAACTGGATCTCATAATATTTATTTCCCCATGCAAGCATGCTGGGTGTAATTCTGTACTTTGACCCCTCCTTTCACCCCTACACCAAATCACTGTCCAAATTTTGCCACCTTCATCTCCATAAAATTTCCAAAATATGCAACTTTATAACCAATGACACCACCAAGTGCACCTCCCTCCTCATGGCCTGGATATGATATGATGTACTTATAGGACTCTCTCTTGAGTCTGGCATCATTTGAAATAAAAATCCTTCATAGAACAGATTTCAATGCTTCCCACTGAGTAGGAATAGGAGTTTCAACATGGGAATGGGTTGCCACGAATCGGGTAATAGTTTGGAGAAGTCTTGATGGCATATTAGGCCATTCACCAGATTATTGATTAAAAACCAGGGGCATTGTCGATGAGGCCTATCCAGGATGTCATATGAATGTAAAAATGTAGTCCAACCTACAGTAGGTGCTGTGAGGGGTATTAAATAATCTATAATCTCTTCCCTGTGTGTTCAAAAGATGCCACACATCACAGATAGTGAAAGTCTCTGTGAGATTCAGGAAAATCTGGTTGGGAACATATAGCTCCACAATAGTGTACACTGAGTTTTACAGATAAATCTTTACAAACAAAAATCAAGCTAACCTATCCCCCTGAATTTCCTTGCAAGAATGATATTTACAGAATGCTATAGATTTTGAGATAGTGTTGGGGCAGTGTATCCACAGTGGATATTTGTTTTGAAAGTTTAGAAGCTCATCTTTCTGAAATTAGTTTCTTGTAATAAAAGACCTACAGAGCGAAGGTATTAACCTCAGGCATGCTTTCCACATTATTTTCCTATTACTAATAGGGACTCGGCAGGGATGTCCTCTATTGCCCCTAATATTTGCACTTATCATTGAACCCCTACCTCATGCAATACAATTACATCCCTGCATTTCTGGATTATCAGTTGGGCAAGACTCACATAAGGTTGGCCTCTATGCCGACTACATAATCATCTAGCTCACAAACCCCCAGACATCTCTAGCCCCTCTCTGTGAACCAGTTTAGTCAGATCTTCATGTGAAACCATCTAAATCATCTATGCTGGGTTTTTCCCTACCATCACACCTCAAGGTGGCTGTCACCACAATCTCTCCCTTTTCCTGGGCCCCCAACTCGTCCATGACTTATCTAAGTATACAGTCAATCTTTCCTTCAACTGTTCGTCTATGCAATCTCTCTATCCTGATCCAGAATCCTCAGAATGAATACAAAACACTGTTCAAGGTCTGTGCCTCTTGGGCAGGACGCATAGCCCTGTCCAAGACGTTTCTCGTACCTCACATTTTGTAATTCTTTAGCACACTCTCATTACCTATACTTCAATCGGATATAGCCAAACTTCAAAGTATTCCCAATTCACCTGGGCGTCACGTAAGCCCTGAATCAAATCCTCCCTACTAAATATTCCCAAAGCATATGCTAGACCTGGAGTACCAGACTCAGATCCTACTACAAGGCAACAATACTGGACCATACCAAAAAACTTTGGGACTCTACCTACTCACAGCTTTGGACTCAAATTAAAGTCTCGCCCTGGCTCATAGCCTTTCATTGATCCTGACAGCTAGGTGAATAGGGTACCATCCCTCTCGCTCCTTCCTTCCATCAACTACAATTATCTATCTCTCCTTTGGCCAGACTTACCTTTGCAGAGCTGGACCTCACTAAGTCTCCAAATAATAGGTGACTTATTTCCACTTGCCCAAAAACCAACTTACATTCAAATCCCTTTGTTCTTGTATCTCAGCTTTAAGTTAAATTTGGTAAAATTAATAAATATATTTGCATCTTGCGCATTATTATTATGTTTGAACAATTTTGATTTTAAACGTGTTTTGTCCCATGTCACGTTTCTCCCTACAACTCCAACCTGACACAGTTGACAATGCTATTATTAATAAAGCCAAAAGAGCTGCGGAAGAGACTGAATTGCTTTCGGGAAATATTCCTTGCTGTCTGAAGTGTTGCGTTGGCATGATAAGTTAGTGCCACGTTTTTTCATGGCATCAATGTACAGGAGATAAATTAGATTTCTTAAAGAACAAAGTAACAAAAGAACAAAATGATAGTCTACACAGTGAATGCATAGAATATATAAACTTTCATATTTTCCATGTTTGATTTCTGGGTTGAAAACATATATATTCAACAATTACATAATTAGTAATGTTAAATAAAATGTATATATATAATCTGTTGTTTAGCTACTGCTATTATTTTAATATGCTGTTATGTTATGCTGCTGATGTTGAATTTGTATGTCATATAGCTAGTAATGGAAATAAACCAAGCTGGATAAAGTAACAATGACTTTAAATACTGTATAATACCCAAGAAGTGATCATTACACAAAAAGATTTGTTATATAAAACAGAACAAAATGTATTATTACAGAGTGTTGAAATAAATTGAAGGTAAATAAATATCATTTAAGTATAAACTATATACTGTAATTTCCTGAGCACTCCTGCTGGAGTCTGTTCCTCAAGCCAACCCATTCACTGCCACGGACATCTGACATAATTAGCAGTAACTTGAATCACGCAAGTCACAAAATACAAAAAAGTCAAAACTATTCCCCCTTTTTTTAATTATGGTTTATAAGCAGGTCAATCCTTTCTGCTCAGTTTTTAGGGAATGTTCAGCGTATAAACTTAGGCCTTGATACTGTTACAATAACTGATTGTTAAGATGTGGTATATCTTTATAATATAATATATATGTTGTAAGAATTTATGTTATAAAACAGAATATATGTTTTACAATAGGAGCTAATGATATTATTTCAGATACTGTATTCGTGAAGCTTTGAGCAAGTATTCACTATAATGGTGGTGAAAAAGAAAATTTCAAAAGCACCCAATATAGAGTGAAGTATTATCCTAGGCCAGTCCTTAATACATAGATTAAATTTAGTGGCCCATGTACTAATTATCAAACCAAAAGCTACTTTTTGTACACGTATACAGTATCTCTTTCCAAAACACTAGCTCTTGCATGACATACAGTATTCAAAGTGTAAATTTAACAACAAAAATACTGTGCTTGTGTATAAAGTGCAAACAGATAAACAGCAATAAAAAATGTGAGAAATATACACATAAACAAACCATGCCCTGGAAAAAGTCCTTGTAGTGACAAAACCTACATATTTTTGGTAAAAAAATTGCAATAGGCGTATATATTAAAAAATGTCAGTATAAAAGGAAAAAAATCTGCGCTAAACCCTATAAAACTAAATAAATAAATTAACAAGTGAACAAATGTGTTGCAAATTAATGATGATCAAGATGGTATAAAAAATAAACATAAGTGAAGTGGTGCAGCAACTAAAAAACCTTAAATATTCAGTCCATAAAAGTGTAAAACAAAAATAGTGCGCTACCACATAAATGAGGTGAAAATGTGTCAATGAGTGAAAAACCTTAAATGAGAGAACATCTAGAAAAATATATACAATGTCCTAAACAAGCAATTAGGGATCCAAAAAATAATCAGAGTAGCTTCACAATTCCCGGTATCCACAATTACAACAGAATGACAACTCTGCAGGTAAGATTTTTTGTTCATCAAATAAAATAAGGCAATCACTGCCGCTTACCAAATCTGTTGGATCTCAGGTAGTAGAGATCAAATAGGCATGTCAGAACACCATCAGCCAGATAGAGATCAGCATCTGAAGTTTCCAATGAAGGTGCAGATATCCCGTCCGAGCTATGAAAAACTCCTTTTTCAATGGATTTTTCACATAAAATGGATATCCAAAAATGCTCACCATACCAGTATTGTTAATAGGGGCAGAAAGAGAAAGGCTTCATGGTGCAGTTCGATTAAAAGATTTATTACTCCAAATTAGAACATAACATCAAGCTAACAAATAAAGTTCCACACAAAGAAATCAAAAAAGCACAACCACAGCACATAGTCTGACTGGCTCAAGTATGATAGCGTCTAGGATAGTGACTTCACCCAATGCATTTCCCCACATAAGACTCTTCAGGGAAAGAAGATCATATCCAGACACCAAGCACCACACCATTTAAATACCAAAAGGCATACACAATAGGCGTATATTGATTGGTTTGTGCAAAAGTTATAGCGTCTACACTTTTGACAATATTTTGGGACCATTCACATTTATACAGCGATCAGTGCTATAAAAATGCACTGATACTGTATAAATGTGACTGGCAGGGAAGGGGTTAATCAATAGAGGGTAGTGAAGGGGTTAAATGTGTCCTAGGGAGTGTGTTGGGGGGGTGGCTTACTGTGACACATCACTGATCGCTGCTCCCGATGAGAGGGAGCAGACGATACGTGTTGTGTCACTAGGCAGAACAGGGAGATGCCTTGTTTTCAAAGGCACCCCCCATTCTGCTGTTCCGTGACCCGATTGCAGGACACCGGCGGGCATCGAGTCCGCGGGTTCCGCGGACACAGTCACAGCCAAGCGGCAGATTCAAAGCAACGTATATATATGTTGCTTTGCCTGCCCGTGCCATTCTGCGGACGTATAAGTGCGCGAGGCAGTCGGCAAGCAGTTAAACTTTGAATTTTAATACTGCAGTTTTTATGCTTTATATGCAATGTGCACAGTGTTTAAATAAAACACCCTTTAAAAAAAATTACACTATTGGAAGCCCCCGTTCTCTTTTCTTTTGGGAATCTGTTCGGCAGACATAAGGTTCTGATCCAGTCATCTGGAGGAGCTGTTGGAGATAGGTATATTCCTTATACCACCATTTCCCCTCGGCGCCAGGAGCTGACAGTTTCCTTTGCTTAGAGTATAAATTGATTACAAATGCCCTTTGGTGGTAACAGGGCTGATCCTAGGATCACAGGCGCCTGGGTGCAGAAATATTTTGTGCTCCCCTACATGGGCGTGATCATTTTACTAACTCCTGCCCTTTACAGATGTTTCTATGGCAACGACTCAACCACAGAAATGCTCCCCCACAAAAGGCTTCATTACCCTGGGATCCTTACATGATCTCTTAACAATAAATAAAATAGAGAGAGAGAAGCAGAGTACTTTTTGGGACCTGGAGGGGGGCCTCTCTGATGGACACAGAGAGGTCTTCTGTTAGAGAGTCTGTTAGAAAGACCCCCAGACATACTACAGACATGATACAGGAGATGGTCAGAGACTGCAGACATGATACAGGAGACAGTCAGAGACTGCAGGCATGGTACAGGAGATGATCATAGACTGCATACATGATATAGGAGATGGTCAGAGACTGCAGACATGATATAGGAGATGGTCAGAGACTGCAGACATGATATAGGAGATGATTAGAGACTGCAGACATAGTACATGAGATAGTCAGAGACTACAGACATGATATAGGAGATGGTCAGAGACTGCAGCCAATAGTACAGAAGATGGTCCATTAGATCCCTTTCACACTGAAGGGGTTGTTTAGGTGCTTTAGCATTTAAAATAGCACCTGAAAAAAGCCTCACCTGCAATCCCAGTGTGAGAGCCGGGTGCTTTCACACTGGAGCGGTGCACTGGCAGGACGTCCAAAAATTTCCTGCAAGTATCTTCTTTGAGGCACTTTCGTGTGTGTATACACATCGGAGCCCCCACCTCTGCAGGCACCTGGGTGCAAAGCACCCTGCGTACCCTGCCTAGGATCGGCCCTGGGTGGTAATCAACACCATAAATGACAATTGTGCCACATCCTAATAGTGAATGAATTGAGAACAAATATGGAAAAAAATTACTTTGTAGGCACGTATATAAAATATAACAAATAATTTTAATATTTCACAATTACATTTTAGTTATATTTTATATACGTGCCTACAAAGTCAATTTTTTTCCATATTTGTTCTCAAAGTTTCCTATGCTTGTTTGACCTTCCATAACAGAGGGTCCACCTAGTGGGGTAAGAGTACAGCCTTACTTTATGTTGGTGATTCACCTGGTGAAGGATATCATTTGAAGTTCACAGCACCCAGCACTTTATTCAGCATATGTTTCAAGGATTTGGGCTTATTAATTTATTTTGCTGACACTTTTTTGGACTTTACCATCCATCCACGTTTATAATATGTCCACTTAGCGCAACTTACTTTGTATCCAGTATGAGAAAAGTGTCAGGCCTTGTACACACGATCGGACATATCCGATGAAAACGGTCCGCGGACCGTTTCCATCGGATATGTCCGATCTGGAGTTTGGTCCGATGGCGTGTACACACCATCGGATCAAATTCCCCGCCGGCGGACGGCGCGGTGACGTGGCGGACCGTTTTCAGCGGACATCTCCGCTCGTGTGTACGAGGCCTTAGACCTTTTATTATGATATGCTACAAACCACTTTGGTTAACCTCAGTCCCCCCATATACAAATGTATGCATCTCCTGCCTTTGAAAAGAGCATTGATTGCCCATGCCCAGCATACTATAAAAAGTGATAAAGCAGTGTTTCCAAAGGCAGATAACACAAGTTTTATCATATGTGACTGGCACATGCAGTGATAAATTAATAGCTGTCAGAGTGATTGATAAACAATATGAAATAGCTGTGCAATGCTTTAACCATGTAGAACATTGACACTATCAATATTAATCTTTCAACAGCTGTGGTTTGATTGGAATACATTTAATTGTATCTCTTATGAAATTAAAATCTGATAAGAGTAAAGTGTTGCACACTGTTATCCATAGAGAGCAGCAGGAAATTGAAACTACAGGCTAAACGTTTGGTAGGCTGATGCAGTGAGAGCTTTTGAAAATAATCAGTTCTTTTTATCAGGCATAAAGGTTGATTTACTAAAGGTAAATATGTTTTTCACTCTGCAAGGAGAGTTGCAAATAGCTTAGTGAATGTGGTGAAGCTTTACTTTGCACGGAATACCCAATCCAGGGCAAGGGGGAAACAAATGTATTTTTACTTACACACGATTGGATAATGAAAGTCATCTGATCTTGACCTCACTCACAAAGGCCCCTTTCACACTGGGAAGTTTTTCAGACGTTATTCAAGCATTTTTCAGGAGCTTTGGTGTAAAAAAAAAAAAGCCTGTAAAGCACCTGAAAATAGCCTCATCTGCAATCCCAATGTGAAAGCCTGAGTGCTTTCAGAGCCCTTTCACACTGCCAGCGCCCAAAAAATGCTGGTAAAGCACTGCTTAGACCCTAACGTTTAAGGGCGTTTTTGCAGTGCCTCAGTGTAAAAGGGCAAGGTGTTTTTACAGCGCTTTCAATTCATTTCAATAGAGGGGGCGTTTTTGGAGCGTTTTTTTCAGCGCCCAAAAGCTGCTCCAAAGATGCTGCTTGCAGGACTTTTCTCAATGCCCCGCCAGTGCAATATCTCAGTGTGAAAGGGTAAGGCGTTTTTACAGCGCTTTCAGTTCATTTTAATGGGGAGGGGTGTTTTTGGAGCATTTTTTTTTTCAGCGCCCTAAAGCTGTTCCAAAGATGCTGCTTGCAGGACTCAGTGTGAAAGGGTCCATTGAGATGCAGCATGGAGAGCGTTTTATGAACATTTTAATAGCGTTATTTTTAACGCTAAAACGCTGTAAAAACGCTTCAGTGTGAAAGGGGTCTAAGCTCTGGGCCAAATTCTCTTGCAAAGTGCAACTTCCTTTGCACGGTCTATTTACCTTTAGTAAATTAACCCTATGGCAGGAGAACAAATTCTCAGAGGTTTACACTAACCTAACTAAATATTCAGCTTGTCAACTAAAGCTATTACCGTACTTATATTTCCATGTTCTTAAATTATGATTAAGCTATTATTGTACATTAACTTGAGAGGAGGAGGCTTGGGATCATGGGATGGATCACAGGAACAAAAGCATGACTACTACACCTTTAATGTACTAGCTGCAAATTTTTGCCACAAAAAGCCATATTTTTTTTCTTCTCACGTCCTTTAGTCTCTAGAAGCAGGGCTGTCTTAATGAGAGGGCACACCTGGGCACTGCCCAGGGGCCCCAGCTGCATGGGGGCCCTTTCACTTTCCCCAAAGCAGCTGGTTGTTGAGCACACGCTGCCCTGAAATTGGGGGCCCCATGATGGAACTGAGAGTGATAGATACACAAGGGAGGCAGTCTGCCTCCTACCTACTTGATGTCTGTTTACCTGCACTGTCATCATTGTAGGGGCCCCAGAGCATTATTTTGCCCAGGGGCCCATGATTCTATTAAGACGGCCCTGTCTAGAAGGCTTCCAAAGATTAAAAAAGGTTGACATTTCTATACATTTTCAATAGGGCTGGGGAAATTAAAGATTAATTCCTTGATTAATCTTTAATTTTTTTGATCGATCAAAATTATTTTGATGACCAAAATTCTTAATGTCACCGGACAGCCTGGACAGTGAAACTTACCCTGTTGGATGCAAGCAAACTGCACCCATTGGATTGAGGTACCTTTGCATCTGTGGAGCAGGAGGATGCATCAGGCTCCATCAGGGTAAGGGGGCAAAAATAACCATTGTTTTCCTGTCCTAAGCAGTTTTGTGCAGACAATTATTTGTGTATCAGCAACATCTTTTCCATGCGAAAGACTGTTCAGTTCTTCAGGGTATATTGTCAAAAAATGTGATCATGTCTGCTTCCAGAAAATGTAAACACTCTGGTATGTCTGCGTGACTGGCTAAAGTGATGCCTTGACTGACAGTCAATATACTAGATACGTTTTATAATTAATGTTCAACTAACTTTCTATGTTTTTCCTAAAGTTTAATTACTTACAACGTTTTTGTGTGAACTGTGAAGTTAAGTCATGGATTGTGGAAACAAACTAGTGACGGGTGATTGTATATAGTGTATACCACATTTACCCCTGACCAGGGCCGCCACCAGGAATTATGGGGCCCCTTACACAGCTTCAGGCATGGGCCCCCTGGAGCAGAGAACCGGGGGGGGGGTGCCGCTAATTGAGAAAATTGAGAAGCAGGGGGGGCTGTGAATTGAGAAGCGGGGAATGGCCTTGGGGACCTCTGGGCCCCTTACAAAAAAAATTAAAATAAGGACAAAATATATATATAAAAAAGGGGGGGTAGCCATCGGGGGCCCTGGGGACCTCTGGGCCCTTTAATAAAAAGGAAAAAAAAGGAATTTAAAAAAATGAAAATGTTTTTTTTTTATATAAAAAGGGGGGTTGGCATCCGGGGCCCTGGGGACCTTTGGGCCCTTTAATAAAAAATAAAATAAAAAAATATATATATATGTTTTTTTTTAAATATAAAAAAAAGGGGGTTTGCCATCCGGGGCCCTGGGGACCTCTGGGCCCTTTAATAAAAAGAGAAAAGAAAACACAAAAAACAAAAAAAATATATATATTTTTTTTTTTTATAAAAAAGGGAGTTGCCATCCAGTGCCCTGAGGGCCTCTGGGCCCTTTAATAAAAAAAATATATAAATATAAAAATACATTTTTTTATTTATTCTTTAATAAAAAAAAAAAAAAAGAAGAAAAGGGGGGTTGCCATCCAGGGCCCTGGGGACCTCCGGGCCCCTTACATGTGTACTGCCTGTACCCCCCTGATGGCGGCCCTCCCCCTGACTAATGCAGAGTTGCAATGCAAGGAGATCAGCTAAAAGTAGTTGGCTCTGTGCGTTATAATAATCAAAATTAGTTGATTAATCGATTAAAAAAAAAAAACGATTAATCGAACACGAAAATTGTAATCAGTAACTGCCCTAATTTTCAAGTCTGAATGTCTCCCATATTCTGTTTGGCTTTTTACTATATAGCTGAGAGGTTTATCAGTCAAAAATAGTTTATATGAAGCCTCTTTTGTGATTAAAAATGCAATAGTCTTGGTTTTCTTTGTAATATATGTAGAAATTCAAGAGTGATTTGTATATCTAATGATTATCTAATGCTTAAGACATTAAGGTGGAACTGTTCTCACTTTCCCTTCATGTAATGTGACTTCTGCAAGCTCCTGCAAGCATGCATGGGAGCTAATTCATACCCGCACTGAGGCATGGCAAGAAAGTGTACACTGAGCTTGCGCAAGCACAGCTTAGTGTCCATTCCAAAGAAGTTTTTATCTCAGAAAAGATATAGGGGTTGAGGCAAATATGTTGTTCACTTTGCAGGACAATTTGAATTCTGCAAAGAAATATTCCCACAGCTTAATGGATATGGTGAAAATACCCAATCATCTGCAAGGAAATAAAAAAATATATATATATTTGTTTGCACTTGCTTGGATGATGAAAGGCAGCACAGCTTCCTCACATTCACTAAGATGAGGGACAATGCCCTTACATTTTGCCTTGAAAAGTTAACTATGAGATTGAATTTACTTGCAGTGCACATTGTATTGGCATTTAGTAAATCAACCTCTACTTGTCTTAAATAAATCAACTCTATATAATATTTTTTATCTGCCATTCAAAAGCCTGACTAATTGCATGCTTTTAATTTTAATTAAAGTTCCACTTCATCAGAAGGCTTCTAGTACAATAGTTTACCCAGGTCAACAAGGGGTTTTTACCACAGAGCAACCAATGGGGTTCATTTTATGTTTTTTTTTTTTTTGTTTTGTTTTGTTTTTTATGTTTTGTTTTTTCAAGTTCTATATTTAAAATGTCTGCCATTTTTTGCATTTTTTTAACACTTTATAGTGATCACATGATAGAAACTGTCTTAGAGTGATGTTTTCCCGTCTATCTCTTATATTCCTCTGTAACATACCACTTATATGGAGAACCCTTTACACATATATAGGCCTGGGAGGGAAAAGCCCTCCCAAGAAATATACCCTTTTTTTTCTGTTCTTTTACCCTTTTTTTTCTCTTCTTTTCTTTCTTTCTATAACACTGTAGCATCACCCCCGAAAGGGCCGCTGGACTTAATATGGGATCGGCAGATTAAGTTACTCTTGCTTGGTCTAGGGGTGCACCAGAAGCCACTAAGTAATAATTGAGTGTCCACACCGTCAATAAAGATTTTCTAAATGCTTCAATTCCAGGCCAACATAGCCAAACATCAACTCTGTGAAAGGAGAATAGGTTGATGAGGAGATAGAGATTCTCGATGTCAGGCCTGGATATATGTGCAGCAAAATCAACCCCTTGAAAGATACAATTTTGCATGCTTCGCCACTTTAGCCACTTAACACATCATTTGACGGCGGGCGGAATGCTCTATTGTTCTGACAGGACGTCATATGACGTTCTGTCATTTAAAGCCGCTAGTAAACACAGAGCTCCACGTCCTGTCAGGGAGAGAGGAGACCGATCTGTGTCCCTTGTACATAGGGACACAATTGGTCACCTTCCCCAGTCACCCCCCTCCGCCTACAGTTAGGACACTACTTAGGACACACATTTAACCCCTTCCCCGCCCCTAGTGGTTAACCCCCTCCCTGCCAGTCACATTTCTACAGTAATCAATGCATATTTATAGCATTGTTCACTGTATAAATGTGAATGGTGCCAAAAATGTGTCAAAAGTGTCCGAATGTTTCCGCTTTAATGTCGCAGTCCCAAAAAAAAACGCAGATCACCGTCATTCCTAGTAAAAAAATAAATTAAAAAAAAAATAATTATGTCCCCTATTTTGTAGGCAATATAACTTTTGCGCAAACCAATCACTATACGATTATTGCAATTTATTTCTTTTCAAAAAAAATATGTAGAAGAATACGTATTGGTCTAAACTGAGATATTTTTTTTTTTTATTTTTTTTTTTAATGGGATATTTATTATAGCAAAAAGAAAAAAATATTGTGTTTTTTTTTCAAAATGTTACACTCTGTTTTTGTTTATAGCCCAAAAAATAAAAACCGCACGGGCGATTAAATACCACCAAAAGAAAGCTCTATTTGTGGGGAAAAAAGGACGTCAATTTTGTTTGGGAGCCACGTCGCACGACCGCGCAATTGTCAGTTAAAGCGAACGCAGTGCCGGAAGCTAAAATTTCGTCTGGGCAGGAAGGGGGCATAGGTGCACAGTAGGCAAGTGGTTAAATGCTGATTGGGAGGAACAGGTCTCTCTCACTGACCCGGCTCTAGGCCTCTGCCACAGGCCAATGTAGTATAGATAGTTTGTCAATGTCCGACCAGAGCAAATCCTCCCAGCAGTTATCTCAGCATAGATCACCGGGTGACAGCAGAGCGTACCTGTCTATGGCCCGGGCGCCGGATCCTCTCTACGGCATCGGGAACCCAGTAATTCACTGGGGTCCTTTTAGTTTCGTCCCAGACTGAGTCTCAGCAAGGCCTAGAAGCTTGGCCAGGTGGGCCATGTCGGCAGGGTCCATGGATGAGCACACCCTGAAGGTGGGTGCTGCACCCCCACTCCGGGACCCCGCACAGGAGAAGGAAAAGAACCCAGAACACATGACCTTCATTACAGATATACCCCTCCCCAGCATGCCCAGCGGGGGAAAACCCCCTCCAATTGGCTGCTGGGGAAGACTCCATCCTCCAGAAATCCCTCTGGCTCCCACTGCCGGCCAAAGATGATATTAACATCCCCAGAATGCAGTCTGAGCCAGTGGACCTTTCCAGAATGACACAGGTCATTAACCTAAAGAAATCCATGAATAAGCACTGATCCAGTGCGAAACGCGT
Source organism: Rana kukunoris (assembly GCA_029574335.1). Classification (NCBI taxonomy): domain Eukaryota; kingdom Metazoa; phylum Chordata; class Amphibia; order Anura; family Ranidae; genus Rana; species Rana kukunoris. The sequence goes on from CM056049.1 coordinate 325,869,204, forward strand.
CGGCTGTTCCTTGTTTCTACTGCTGTGACCCTATTTTTGTACATGCTGTCTATTGAATAAAAGACCACCCATCAGGTTTTGGAGTGCGGCTATCCATTTTTCTTTGTCTTCATTTTGCTTAGTGCACCGCCAGCACCCTCGGTATCCTGCACCACCTGTAACCATTTAGTGATCCCACCTGGAGCGGTGACTCCTTTCTCTCAACCTAAAGAAATCACGACCGGGAGCAAGGTAACTCTCCCAGTCAACTAGTTTTAAGTGTAGTACCCATGCTAGAAGCAAATGGGCGCTACATACCCCTCCCCCCCAAAATAGACACTGTCCCCAGTGTCCAAAGCATTCAATCATGAATGCTGCCCTGACATCAATGTAAACCAGAGAGAAAAGAGAGAAGGAGGAGAAAAAAAACAAAGCACACATATCAATTAACATTATCACATATAGTACACGGCATACACATCCCCATCTACCTAGCTACCCAGTCTCCGCAGCATCGGTGATAGGTGGGTCAAAAACCTGTATAAATGGAAAATTGTAAAACCACTCAATAATCACATTTGCTCCCCCGGACAGGAATGAGGCTGTAGACTCAAGCCTGAGCACAAAACCTTCCTCCTCTCTCGAGGGGCTACATCATAACAAGTGCTACAAAGAAAGTATAGGATATAAAATGTAATGAATTCAATATACAGTGTCTCCTACACTTGTTACTCCCACAGTGCAGAACACTGCCTCTAACGGTCAGCGCTCTAGTACTGCAACCCTCCACACACAAAAAAAAAAAAAAATTAACTCAAGAGGTGTGGAAAGAGGAGGACAGAAGTTATTCTTCCCTTTTTTTTTCCAGAACATAGTAGAACCAATGTCTTGTGCAAGACCCCTCCCCATTCTAACTGACTGAACCCAACCCCTCTCGAAAGTTTATTTCACAAAAGTCTTTGTGGTTCTGGAGAAGAAGGGGGGAAATGGTGAAAACCGGGACAAACAAAACAGTTCAGCGCACACAGAATGGGACATACTTGTCCGTAACTTCCCTGGATCATGAAATACTTGCAGTGGGCAACACCCGCAGCTCGTCCGGCCGACAAACAAACACAGAAGGCCTTAACACGGACGGCGGACTTCCACCATGGGGCGTCATATTCCTGGTTAGAGGAGCGGTGGGTCAAAAAAAACTCATGGCATCACTAACCCGCTCCCAGGGTAGGTCAGAAACTCCCGGCTCACACGACACACTCCGGATAGGGCGCTTCTTCTTCCTCCTTTTCTTGCTGGAGCCCCAACATCCCCCAAATCCCTGTTGCTCGGGGAACTGCGGCTCAAAAATGCAATCAGGTAAGTCCCCACCGTCCATCTGCGATTCCCCCCAACCAGAACTCCAGGTCGGACGAATCCTCCGCTCCAGCGGGGAGATAATGGAACACCTTGGATGGGTCAGCAGATAGATCGGGCTGAAGGGTCCTCCGTATCGTCTCCCAATCGGTAAAGGTCTTCCCTTGGTTGTAGCACAACTGATGGAAACCGCCCCGATGGAGACGGTCTCGCAGGTAACTTTGGCCTTGATGCAGGCCGCACAAGCCATATGGCTGTTGAGGTCCTCCATCTCGATGTCAGGTCTGGATATATGTGCAGCAAAATCAACCCCTTGAAAGATACAATTTTGCAGGCGTTGCCACTTTAAATGCTGATTGGGAGGAACAAGTCTCTCTCACTGACCTGGCTCTAGGCCTCTGCCACAGGCCAATGTAGTATAGATAATTTGTCAATGTCCGAACAAAGCAAATCCTCCCAGCAATTATATCAGCATAGATCACCGGGTGACAGCAGAGCTTACCTGTCTATGGCCCGGGCGACGGATCCTCTCTACGGCATTAGGAACCCAGTAAGTCACTGGGGTCCTTTTAGTTCCGTCCCAGACCGAGTCTCAGCAAGGCCTGGAAGCTTGGCCAGATGAGCCACGCCGGCAGGGTCAATGGATGCGCACACCCTGAAGGTGGGTGCCACACCCCGACTCCGGGACCCCATGCAGGAGAAGGAAAAGAACCCCGAACACATGACCTCCATCACAGATATACCCCTCCCCAGCATGCCCAGCATGGAAAAAAAAACTCCAATTGGCTGCTGGGGAAGAATCCATCCTCCAGAAATCCCTCTGGCTCCCACTGCCGGCCAAAGATGATATTAACATCCCCAGAATGCAGTCCAGGCCAGTGGACCTTTGAAGAATGACACAGGTCATTAACCTAAAGAAATCATGATTGGGAGCAAGGTAACTCTCCCAGTCAACTAGTTTTTAGCGTAGTGCCCATGCTAGAAGAAAGGGGGCGCTACAACACTTTATAGTGGTCACCTGACAGGAACATTCTTAGAGTGATGTCTTCCCTCTATTTCTTTATATTCTTTCGAAACATGGCACTTATATGGAGAACTTTTTACACAGCCCTCCCAAGAAATATACACCCCCCTTTTTTTTTTTTATTCTCTTTCATATAACTTAGAGTTCACTTTAGATGTAACTATTTAGGGGGGAATATGATCCCCCTTTACTTTATACACTCTTGGATTTATTTATTTTTTCTCTCCCCTTGGTATTCCGTCATCCAGCTCCATCTTTCCATTATATCCTATTTGCTTGCGCTTGTTTCTAAATAGCTTATTATCCCTTGCCAGGCTGTTTAAACTGGAGATGGAAGGTATAGGATTGGGAAGGAAATGTCCGAGATAAGGGGAAATTAAATTATAACCTATTATTAATATAGACACCAGCCTGATTTTATAATAGGAGTATATATTGAGACTATGTATATATGTTTGTATAATGTGTATTTATGTATTTATTTGTTTGTAATGTTGAATTTTTTTATTTTTTTGTAATAAATACATTTTAACCACTTAAGACCCGGACACATACGCTGCTAAATGACCCGAGGTGTTTTTACAATTCGGCGCTGCGTCGCTTTAACAGACAATTGCGCGGTCGTGCGACGTGGCTCCCAAACAAAATTTGCGTCCTTTTCTTCCCACAAATAGAGCTTTCTTTCGGTGGAATTTGATAGCCTCTGCAATTTTTATTTTTTGCGCTATAAACTAAAATAGAGCGACAATTTTGAAAAAAATCACTATTTTTTTACTTTTTGTTATAAAAAAAATCAAATAAACTAAATTTTAGTAAAACATTTAGGCCAAAATTAATTCAGCCACATGTCTTTAGTAAAAAAAAAAATCGCAATAAAAAAAATAGCTACCTAGCGGGAACAGCGACACTAATACAGCGATCAGAAAAATGATCGCTTAGTGATGCTGGCAATAGTGAGTGAAAGGGTTAACTAGGGCAGTGATCAGGGGGTTAAAACTTTATTAGGGGGGGTGGGGGGGAAATCCTGGACCTAACACTAACTGATTTTACACTGCCTGTCACACTGACACTAAATGCCCTTCCTAAATGCCCTTCCTAAATGCACTTCTTTTGCATCAGAGCCAATCAGAATAACTTGAATATTCGGCAAAAGGAATATTGCGCGATATTCCTTTTGCCGAATATTCGAGTTATTCTGATTGGCTCTGATGCAAAAGAAGGGTGGAGAAGCTAATCGCGCAATATTCCTTTTGCCGAATATTTGAGTTATTCTGATTGGCTCTGATGCAAAAGAAGGGCGGAGAAGATAATCGCGCAATATTCCTATTGCGCGATTATCTTCTCCGCCCTTCTTTTGCATCAGAGCCAATCAGAATAACTCGAATATTCGGCAAAAGGAATATTGCGCGATTATCTTCTCCGCCCTTCTTTTGCCCCCTTATTCTCCTTTCTTTTAAGTATAGTTAGTGTAGAGTTAGTGTTTAGTGCATATTAGTTTAGTAATACAGGAAATGATCTCCGTTTATGAGAATTTCGCAATCATTTTCGCAAATTTTCTTTGGATAAAATATCACGAATATTCGACATTAGAGAATATTCGCGAATATTCTTCTATATATTCGCGCAATATCGCGAAATCGAATATGGCGTATTCCGCTCAACACTAATGTTAAAGGGGTGTTCCAGCCCAAAAATGTGTTTATTAAAAGTCAGCAGCTACAAAAAGTGTAGCTGCTGGCTTTTAATAAACACTCACTTACCTGCTCCTACGTTCCAGCGACGCGCCGACCGGGGCTCCGCTCCTCTCCCCCCTCCCCGGCCGGCGTCTCCATCCTGACTGTGGGCACCCAGCCGTGACAGCCTTCAGCTTCACGGCCGGGCACCCACTGCGCATGCGCGAGCCGCACTGCGCATGCGCGCGCGGCGCGGCTCGCCTCTGATTGGAGAGGCGATCGCATGGGACCTGTCAGTGTCCCATGTGATCGCCTACAGGGAGGGGCTGGTGTAGGCGATTAAGCTTAATCGCCTAACCAGCCCCTCGGCGGAAGCAGGAAGTGGGACAGGAAGTCCCACTCCTACTGAAGCCCCCACTCCCCCCCCAAAAAAATTACATGCCAAATGTGGCATGTATGGGGGTAAGGAGTGGGATAAGAGGAAGTTCCAAATTTGGGTGGAACTCCTCTTTAAGTTCTTAAATTGTAAACATGTGCCCTATTTTGTTGCTCACATATGCAATATTTCAGCTTTAGTGTTTATTTTTACTTTTGTAAGCAACCAGGTGCAACATGTGTGGTAAACTGGATGAATCATCCTCACTTTTTTCTGTTACATAATATATACAGAATTGACTTGGATTCGTTTTGTGAGAAATATATTTCCTAGGATTAATAAGGCTAAGATCAAAGAAAACTATTTTGTAGGACCTCAACCTAGCAAAATAATTGAAGATGAGAAATCTGATGACCATTTGAACCAAGTTGAAAAAAAACTTCAAGGCAGTCTTTTAAGAGTATGTTCTGCAATTTCCTGGGGAACTATAAGGCAGACAACTGTCGAGAAATAGTGGATGATCTTTTTAGACATATACTGTAAAGCTATAGGATGTAACATGTCTGTAAAAGTTAATTTCTTCTATTCTTGTTTTTTTTATTTATCCCTCAAGCCCCATACACACTATCAGTTTTCCTGACGGTTTTCTCATCAGGTTTACCAAAAACCATGTAGTGAAAGGGCCTGCCTTGCATACAAATTGAAACTCTTGAGGTTTGACCTCATATTAGATGGTTTTGGTAAACCTAAAGAGAAAACCGTCAGGAAAACTGATAGTGTGTATGGGGCTTCAGGCTGCGTACACACGACTGGTTTCCTTGACAGAATCCATCAAGAAACTTGGTGGAAGACCTTTTTTGCCAAGGAAACTGGTCATGTGTATGCTTTTCATAGAGAAAACTCGACGAGGAAAAAAGAGAGCAAGTTCTCTTTTTCCTCAACGGGAGTCTCAATTTCCTCATCGTGTTCCTCGTCGGGCTGGTTTTCGACGAGAAACACGTTGGTGTGTATGCTTAGAAACCTGCGCACCTTCTGTAAAAGTAGCGTTTGTAATGGAAATAGCACATTTGTCACGCTGTAACAGACTGAAAAGTGAAAATGTCTCTTACCTAACTTTTACCTAACACGCAGTAACATGAGATTAGCAAAAGCAGCCCCAAGGGTTGTGCCAGTGGAACCAAACTTCCCCAGCTGTTGTATGTATTGAAGTCACCGCGTTTGAGAACGAGGAGATTTGGTCTTGACTGTGTGTACGTAAAGACAGCTTGTCAAGTTTCTCGACAAGCCTAAGGCCCCTTTCAGACGTCCGCCTCCATTCATCTGTTTTTACAAGTCCGTAAATGGACTTGTAATGGGCCCCTATGGGATCGCGTCCGTTAGCGGAAGATGCATCCGCTAATGTCCGAAAAGATCAGTTTTTCGGATGGAAGAAAACCCTATTTTTCTTCCTTCCGGCAGATTGGATGAATACGAACATACAGTCCGTATTCATCCGATTCCCCATAGGGGAGAGCGGAGGAGAGACAGGGCGGTCCCTGCACAGTGTGCGGGGACCGCCCTGTCCGCCGACAGCTCAGCGGGGATTCCCGCTGAGCCGACGGACACACACCGAGCGGACCAAAAAACGGTCCGCTCCGTGTGAAAGGACCCTAACACGGAACTGGTCGAGGAAGACGATGTTTCTTTTCCAACGAGTTCCTCGGTCGTGTGTACGAGGCCTGAGAATCTTGGATCGGTCAGTGATGAGCATAGTGTATAGTTCCATCAGGACACTTCTGATATAAAAAAACAACATAATAAAAGTCTCATGATGCTTGCTGACTCGTGATGAGAGAATTTGGGACCATTCATCAAACTCCTCATAAATGTCAAGAATTTTAAACTCTAAAAATCTCTAAAAATCCCTAATAAATATAATGTTTGACAGTTTGGTGAATGTGTAACTCTCTGGTACCATGAGTGACCCACTTTGTTGTGCCAGATAGTATTACTTCCCCCTCCCTCTGAAAAAAATTGTAGTGAATATGTTCCCAGTATTAATTTTGTTGGCAGCCAAGCCAGTGGAAATTTCACTACACCAACAGCTTTTAATAATAACAATAATAAAAAAAAAAATCAACACAATGGTGTATTTATTTCACTGTGGACCAATCCCCAATATATTGGAGTGAGGTAAGGATACATTTGGTGTATAAAAATAACTGAGCCACATATTAACAGGACCCACAACAGTCAGCTTTTCATTTAAAAACAAAAACATTATTTATTTTAACTGATAACTTGTAAAAATAAAGATACATTTTTTCAGCCATCAGTAACTGCTTCTAAAGCCACGTAGACACGATCGGTTCGTCTGATGAAAACGGTCTTATGGATCTTTCCATCAGACGAACCGATCATGTGTGGGCCCCATCGGGTTTTTATCCATCGGTGAAGAAATTAGGAACTTGTTTTAAAATTATCTGATGGTTAAAAAAACAATAGAAAAAAAACTATCGTTTGTGGGCACTTCCATCGGTTAAAAATCCATGCATGCTCAGAATCAAGTCGACGCATGCTTGGAAGCATTGAACTTCATTTTTCTCAGCACGTCATTGTGTTTTACTACACCGCGTTCTGACACGATCAGACCGTTTTCATCTGATGAACCGATCCTGTGTACAGGGCATAACTGTCCGTGTTAATACTATATCTCTATCTCTAATCTGCTGTGACTGTGTGTAATTTTATAAAGATTTTTTGGCAGGGCAATGAGCAACAGCAAAAACACCTAATGCTCCCTTCTTTCTATGAACTTTCCCTAACTACTATATTGTATGTATTGTATGCATAATGAACAAAGGCTCTTCTACAATTTTGAAGCCAGAAAGTGCATCATTGCATAATTGTTGATATGGCAGAGAGCGTTTGTAATAGTTCAATTGTGAACAGTTAGAGGTCAAGTTGAACTTATGGTTGACCAGTGGCGGCTAGTGCTCCATTTGAGGGAGGGGGCAGCAAATAAACAACCAAACCCCCCCTGGTCGGTCTGCCCCCTCTGTCACTCATTTGTCCATCTGCCCATCAGCCCTACACCTACCGACTCTAGGTCGTGGGCAGCTTCGGATCCTTCCCACGTCCTCTCCTCCTCAGCGGCTTCCCAGCGGCTTCCCCTGCGTCTCCTCCTCCTCGGCAGCTTTTGCCTTTGTGGCCAATACGGTCTCTCCTCCTCTTGGCCAATCGGGTCTCAAGACCAGCTTCCTGATTGGTCAGGAGGAAAATCAGGAATCCCCACATGTGTAAAACTGCCCCGCCCAATACTCCCCTGCCTGTATTGATGCTAAGTAAGCGAGTAGTAGAGAGCTAGAGAGTTCTTTATCTCTTGGGCAAGATCTGCACACTAATGAATGATCTCTTAGTTAGTGTTGGCCCAGTACCACTTTGCACTAGAGATTTGTCTGTGTGACAATGGGTATCCATTTACTGTACTAATTCAATAATGTACTAATACAAAATTCAAAGTATTAAACAAATGCAGGACTTGGTTTATATTATTCATTATTTTTGTATTAAAATATAATGGCAATGGCTATAGTGATTTAAGACTCAAGATTATGTTATATTTTGTATTGCCACTTTGCATTTGTATAGTTATTGTTATTATTATTCGCATTACTATTGCATGTATTATGACAATTATCTTTTTATTTTTTTGCATCTTTTTAAAATATAATGGCAATGACTATAATGATTTTAAACAAATATATATATATATATATATATATATATATATATATATATATTTTTTTTTTTTTATTTTAGGACAAATTTGCATTTGATATTATTATTTTTATATTTATTATTATCTAATAATCTGTCTCTTTTTCTAAAAGTAACCATAGCAATTTAACAGCTGTTAAATCAAAATCCGATATTTCAAGAATGTTTCTAGAGATAAGACATGGTCATGAAGAGTCACAAAGGGAAAACGTTTGTTCTGTATTCTAGGGGCTAAAATACAATGATGCATTGTATAAAAATCATTCTCAGAGACTCAATGGTCATAAACAATGTGTCAAATTGATGTTAGTATTCCATCGTCATCATTCACTCACAGACACATTCTGAGACATTTATGGTAGTTTATGACTAGTGGTCCATTTCACACAATTTTGTAGTCATTGTGCTTCCCAAAATTGATTTTACAAGCTGAGCTGCTCAAGCATTTCAAATTTCAAAAGCTAGTATCAACACATCTGTATTGCAAAGTCTGTTGTGGTGTATATATATATATATATATATACTGTATATATATATACGTAGCTATTAAAATGTGCTTTGTAGGGTGTTGGATAATATTTTTTTTTGTTTTAATCATAACCTCAGAGGTTATATCCATCATGCACTTCAACTGTAAAGTCTGTACATGTGTCTTTTAGGTCTTCACACCTGCTGTGACCATTATGTTGGGTTCCTACTCTCTAACAGATTGTATTTATTTATATATGCTTCCCATTTATTTTAGCTGAACTGTTTTAAAGGCCACTTCCACCTTTTGCAAACAAATAATAAATGCACCCAAATTTGCAGAAAAAAATGTGCACTGGTAGAAGGGCCTTGTGGTTTATTCATTCACAGATGTGAATGATGCGGCTGGGCATGCAGAGCCACTCACAGTCATGCAGAATTCAAAACTGACAGGTGCGAAACACGGAGAAGAATGACTCTATTATATCAGAGGTAGAGACAGGTGGGGAGGTCGACTAGGCAACAAAAAAGCATCCCAAATTTTAAAAGCAATGTCAAGTGGACTATACAGTCTGTTACAAAGTATAGGAAAGATGGGATGCACTACCTGCTGAACCAAAGGTAGTTGGCAAGCCACTGATCTGCAGCCATGTGAGAGACTCTCCACTGTCTGAACTGAAATACAGGCAGCTCAACAACCAGACCAGAGCCAGCATGCATTTTCTCCAAAGGACCTAGCTATTGTGAGGACCTCCTGACTCACTGCTACCTTAGTACTCCAGTTCCAGTGGGGTGGTGCTCCATCCTTGGGCCTTGGATCCCTCCAGCTGTTCACCTGTGTTACCAAAGCTACACTGGGGTTCACTGTGAGGAACACTGGGCCAGATTCAGGTACATCTGCGCATTATTGCACCGGCTTTACGTTAGACTGGCGCAATGTCGCGGCGCAATCACCCTATTCTCGTTGCTTTTACGCAGAAATTATTACCTGCGCAACGTTATTTCTGAGGCGCAAGGCGGAGTAATCCAAATTGGGAAGGACGTGGACGTGTTACATTGAAATGAGCCGTGACCCCATGCAAATGAAGGGTCGGCAGGCTCGCGCATGCGCGCTTGAAGCAGACCATGTCAGCACCTCTGTGCGCATGCTCACAACTCGGGAACAGTGCAATCAGTGAAATTGGAAGTGGACTAGGGCAAAATCATGAACTACGCAGACAGCATAAATAGACAGACACAAACGCACTTCCTTTGCAAAAGTACATTCCTTTGTATCCCTCCCTATACAGCAAGGTGCTTTTGTTCTGTTGTTGCGTTGTGGTTTGTCTTTGTGATATTTGTGGACTGTGTGATCTTGTGTTTGTTAGAAGATATTTGTAAGTGATTTTTGGTGACTGCTTGTGAGAGTTTTTTGTTGTTAGTTTTTTGTTTGTTTGTTTTCTTGCTTGATTTTTCCTGCTTGTTTTCATGCTTGATCTTTCCTGTTTGTTTTTGTGACTGATTTTTCCTGCTTGTTTTCTTGCTTGATTTTTCCTGTTTGTTTTTGTGACTGATTTTTCCTGCTTGTTTTTGTGACTGATTTTTGCTGACTGTTTGGGAGTGAGTTTTTGTCTAAGTATGACGGAGAGAAAGAGGAAGCTAAATTTTACTTTGGGGGAGAAACTAATTCTTGCCCGGGCCATTTCCGATTATGGGCGTTTCCTCCACGGCCCGGAGAGTGCCAACACCACCCCGGCCAGGAGGAGAGAGATTTTGGACAGGATTACTGACCAGGTGAATGCATCGGGGGGGGGGGGGGGGAAAGGAGACCCGGACACGGTCGGGGATTGAAAAGAAAATCAATGACCTCCGGTGTCTGGTCAAAAAGAAGCTGGCCAAAATGCTAGCCCATGCCAGGGGCACAGGAGGGGGCCCACCATGCCCTGTTAGGCTGACAGCGGAGGAGCGTGTGGTGGCCCAGACCTTTCATAGGCAACAGGTGGAGGGCCTGCCTGGCTATTGCTCAAGTCATGAAGGCGTGATGCCCGGTAAGGTTTTTTGGCCCTATCAGGTGTGTAGCATGTGTGGGGGAGGGGGTGAAAGGGAATATGTGGCAAGTGTGTGGATCCTCCAACCTGTGAATGTTTTGTGTCATCCACAGATGAGCAGGAGGGTGCTGGGCCATCTGGGCTGACCGCACCAACCCAGCCTGATGAGGACCCCCCGACAAGGCCGGAGTCCTCGGAGGAGGTTGAAGAGGAGGAGGTTAAGGAGGAGGAGGAGGAGTCCATGTCAGGCACTGGACTTTTGTTTTTGGAGGACTCTTCCCCTCTGGCTGGCAGCAGCCAGCCCTCCATAAGGGGTAGCCCCCCCCACTCCTCCCCCAACAGGGCTCCTCTCCCAAGGACCTCCTCTTCTCCCCGGCCACAACCCTTAGCTGGAGGCAGGAAGGCGACCCAGAAGACCAGGGGGCTGGCCGATCTCCTGCCCGCCACTCTGAGAAAGGACCAGTTCCGTCAGACCCGCCATTTGGGAGAGGTCAGCCAGACCTTGGGGCGGATGGAGGAGAGCCTGTCCTCCATAAAGGATATGCTTGGGGACCTGGACTGCCACTCCCGGGCTCTTACAAACTGCCTAAACGACCTGCAGACTACAACAGCAGGCGTTGGGCAGGATGTGAGGGCCCTCACCCAGGCTATCCAGGCAGGATAGCCTAGACAGAATTGCCGTGGCCTTGGAGGGCAGGCCGCCAGGTGGGCAGAGACCAGGGGCTGCTCCTCCTTCCCCGGTTTACCCCCTCCCCCATGAGTCTCCCCTGAGGAGCCGGGCCCTTGGCCGTGGGCGCCCCAGGCGTGGCTCACGTCAACGGCATTAATTTGTTTTTCCCCTTTTTTTTGGCCTGTTTTTTTTTTTTTTTGGCCATTTTTTTTTTGGTGCTGGAAAATGTTTGCTTTTGCTGGGTATTTATTTTTTGGGGGGTTGTGAATGCTGTTTGAATGTGGGGGTGACATTCCTGCAGGAAAAGGAGTGTCACCCTCATTTTTGGTGGAGAAGGGTTCCCCAGGACCAGGGAGAATTGATCCCCAGGTCCGTGTGAATGGTGTATGAATGTACAGTGACATAATTGGAGCCTTGGCGTGGCGTTGCAGCTCACAAGTCCTGCATGGTGGACTGGTGCCAATCCAATTTGATGAGGATGTGGGGTGTGTGTGCTAGGGACCACAGTGGTGTGCATGCATGCATTCTCATTGTGCCATGATTAATGTGTGTGTTTAACGTGCAAAGATGCATAATGTGAGCTGGCATGAGATGGGGTCATGAGATGGGGTCCCAGTGCATATGCAGAGTCACCCTGAAGGGATAAGACAGGAGGATGTTAGTAGTGCATGTGCCCCTTGTGATGTGTGCATCATGGGGGGGGCAGTCATGCCTGCCACCCATGTCACTCACCAACCAGCCAGCTGTCCCCATACATGTTCTGTTCGAAATCTGTGGGGATGGGGCTCTGATTGTATATGTAGCTGTCATGGGTGTCATGGGTAGTGTCATGTGTTGGGCTGGTGATGTCCTCCTGCAGGGTTGTGGTTAATTCCATGATGGCATGAGGGGTGAATCTGAAGATGCGAGACACCTCAGAATCACTCATGCCATAGATGTCTATGCGTGTGTGATATATCCTCTCCCGTGAAGAGTGAGGGGCTTGTATCAGATAAGAATATTGTATTAGATTAGATTTAGGGCCAGATTCAGCAACACTTGCACTGGAGTATTTCGATATGCGCCGCGTAACTGTGAAGATGCGCCGTTGTATCTCCGCGGCCATACCCACCAACCTAGATGCGCCAGAAAACGGGCCATTTCCGACCGGCTTAACTTTCCGACGCCAGAGTATCGTCAGCGCATAGTTTCGCTTGGCGCATCAGTCGCGCCAATTGATTTCTCCTGCAAATATGCAAATGAGGGATTTTTCCCAATACACGAACGGATTAGCACCATACGCTGGCTACATGCGCCGCGCATATGTCGTCCGTCCGTCGCAAAGTTATTTCTACAAATAGCTGCTTTATCTTTACTCCAGACAGCCACAGGTCAGCAGGAGAGCCGCTACAGCAGCGTTACCGATGATAAGAGCTAGCTGAGCACCCCCACTTGCAGGACAACACCTCTGTCCCTGCTTGTCTGTCAACTTTTTCAGCCATAGAGGAAGACATCATAGGTCTCCATAGCCGAGATGACGGCTGACAGCTCCTGGCCTTTAAAGTTCAGCTTTCTCCTGTATGTTTGCGGGGAACGGGAGCAGCCATCTCAGAACAGGATATACTTTAGTGCCGGAATGGCGCATCTACGGGCGCATTTAAACGCCCAACGGAACGCATTGCGCTGTCGTTTCCAAGGAAGTGGTGCCGACGGAAGTTGTGAGCATGCGCACTGGGATGCATTGACAGTCGACGCATGCACAATACGTTCGCCGCGGGATCGCGCCTAGTTTAAATAATACACGCCCCGTACCCGCCCAATTTGAATTCCGCCGGCTCATTTTCGATACGCTGCCGCAACTTTAGGAGCAAGTGCTTCATGAATAACAGCACTTGCTCCTAAAATTCCGCCAGAGTAACGTAAATGAGAAACGTTACTCCAGATTAAAGATGCTCCCCTCTACCTGAATCTGGCCCTAAATAGTAAAGTTTATATAAGCAAAAAAAAAAGTTGAAAAAAAAAAAAAACCTGTGCCCTCCTCAGTGCCCTCCTCAGTGCCCTCCTCAGTTCCCTCCTCCTTCTTTGCTCATCTAAAGTCAGTAGTATAGCTATGAGAATGGATGCCACTGGCATGTTGGCATACAGTTTGTTGGGCAACACATGTGACTGCTCAATTCCTCACTAACAGTGTTGCTTTATCTGACATGTAGACAAATTGTCTAATTTTAGAGCAGCTTTTATAAGGTCTAATTTTAGACAGAACATTTAGCTGTTGCGCACAGCGCGTAGCCTGCGCTGCACCAACGTTCTTTTGTGGATCCCCGTAACTCCCTCATTAGCATATTTGAATAGCAAATCAATAGTTTGTCTAGCGCAGTTTTGCGCAGACGGATGCGCCTGTCTATCGAAATTACGCTGGACAAAAAAAATTGATTTCTTGCGTATCTCGTTTTGGGGATGCCGTGCATCGAAACGCACACGCACAATTAGACTTACGCCGCGCATCTCCTGTTACGCCGGCGTAATCGCTCTGTGAATCTGGCCCACTGTCTATAAAGATGATCCTAAGTAGCTGTGTTCTGTACTGTTTTACTGAAGTAGGGATTCTCAGCTTTACTCTCTGTTGTTATAGAGCCCTATAAACACTACAATATGCAGTCAAATTTTACCCTGATTCAGTCACAGAGACATGACTGTGAACACTGCATGTTTGTGCAGCTTTTATTTTTATTTTTCTGCGTCTTTTATTATTCTGCAGTGTGTGCATGATTTATTTTTTTTGCCATCCCAAACCCATTTTGCATTATTTCTTTCACCTTGTTTAGTAAACTGCAAGTTGCAGAATTTCACTATCTGATCATTCCATCAATTACCAGTTCTGCTAAATGTCTACTTATTTGACCGATGTCTACTACTAGAGATTTGCTAAGCAGTGATGAGCCAAAAGTAATTGGGTTCATTTCAGGACAGACTCACCAAGTTCAGAAGTCAAATCCAAACTCCATTGAAGTCAGTATTGGCCAAATCTTTGAAATCAGTGATGGACATTTTCTATGTTAACAGTTAAGGGATTATAACACAAATGGCATGGGGAGGGTTGGGGAACACATAATCGGGCAAATTTTTATAGCACTGATCGCTGTAAAAAGGACAATGGTCCCAAAAATGTGTCAAAAGTGTCTCATATGTCCGCCATAAAGTCACAGCTCACCACCATTACTAGTACAAAAAATAATTAATAATAAAAATGCCATAAAACTATCCCCTATTTTGTAGACGTTATGGGCCAGATCCACAAAGGAATTACGCCGGCGTATCTACAGATACACCGGCGTAATTCGGATTTCCCGCCGGCGTGTCATTGTTTTCTATCCAGAAAACATGATACGTCGGATTTACGCTAAGATACGACTGGCGTAAGTTTATTACACCATCGTATCTTAGATGCATATTTACGCTGGACGCTAGGGGCGCTTCCGTCTATTTCCAGCGTAAAATATGCAAATGAGAGAGTTCCGCTAATTCCCGAACGTGCGAGCGGCCGACGCATTCCCCCTTTACGTCTTTTGCGTAAGCGTATCTCCGGCGTAAAGATAAAGCTGTGTGAGGCGCAGCCAATGTTGAGTATGGACGTCGGGACAGCGTCGTATTGGACGTCGTTTACGTCGTTTGCGTATGCCGATCCAGAATGGGCCTGGGCGTAAGTTACGTTCACATCGTTTTTATTGACTATTTGCAACGTGATTTCACGCATGCGCACTAGGATAAGTCCACGGCCGGCACATGCGCAGCTAAAAAAAAAAAACATTGTTTGCGTCGGGTCATTCATAATTATAATAAAACACGCCCCCCCCTAGTAAATTTGAATTACACCCGCGTACACCGGCCCATTTACACTACGCCACCGTAAGTTACAGCGGTATTTCTTTGAGGATAAGGATACGCCTCTGTGACTTACAGCGGCGTAGTGTAAATGGGTCACGCCGCGCCGCGGCAAAGGTATGTGGATCGGGCCCTATAACTTTTGCGCTATCCAATCAATACATTTTTTTGAAATATGTAGAAGAATATGTATCGGCCTAAACTGAGGAATGTTTTTTGGGGGTATTTATTATAGCAAAAAGTAAAAAATATTGCTTTTTTTTCAAAATTGTCACTCCTGATCACTCAGAGGTGATCAAATACCGGCAAAAAAAGCTCTATGTGTGGGAAAAAAAAGGATGTCAATTTTGTTTGGGAGCCATGCTGCATGACCGGGCAAATGTCAGTTAAAACAACGCAGTGCCGGATCACAAAAAGTGCTCTGGTCTTTGGGTAGCCAAATGGTCCGGAGCTGAATTGGTTAAAAAGACTGGACTGTTTAACTCCCTTTCAGTCTAGTCCATTTTTAAAGTTTTCTGCATTGTCACACTTTGAATGACAATTATACAGCCATGCTACACTATACCCAAACAAATTGTATATATATTTTTTTTTAAACAGAACAAAGCTTTCTTTTGGTTTGTATTTCATCTCCACTGTTTTATTTTATTTTTTTGCTTTTTACTATATAAAGGAAAAAGGACCGACATTTTTGAGTAAAAAGTTATTCTTCTTCCATTCTGTTATAAAACGTTGCAAATAAATTTCCTCATACATTTAAGCCAATATACAGTATATTCTGCTACATTTCTTTGGTGAAAAGAAGTCTGTGTGGAAGTTATAGAGCCTAAAAACTATGATAAATATATTTGAAAATATATCAATCCTGATATATTGACTGCCTGTTTTTTTTGAGAGAGACAGGACAGTACAACCCCCCCTCCCAAGTTACCTCTTTTGGAAAGTAGGCAGTCCAATGTATTTATTAAAAGGCATGGTGAGCTTTTTGAAGTTGCAATTTTTTTTTCACAACTTTTTGGAATAGAAGAAATGTAATATTTTTATTTTTTTCACACAGTTGGCATTTAATTATGCTTTGTTGCTTTTTATTTTATGAAAGGCATAGCGAGTCTTTGGAACAAGTATTTTTTTAGCACAATTTTTTGAAAAATGCAGGAATGAAAATGAAAATGTATTTAACCACTTAAGACCCGGACACATATGCTGCTAAATGACCCAAGGTGTTTTTACAATGCGTCGCTTTAACAGACAATTGCGCGGTCGTGCGACGTCCTTTTCTTCCCACAAATAGAGCTTTCTTTTGGTGGTATTTGATCGCCTCTGCGATTTTTTTATTTTTTGCGCTATAAACTAAAATAGAGCGACAATTTTGAAAAAAATCACTATTTTTTACTTTTTGTTATAAAAAAAATCAAATAAACTAAATTTTAGTAAAACATTTAGGCCAAAATTAATTCAGCCACATGTCTTTAGTAAAAAAAAAATCGCAATAAAAAAAAATAGCTACCTAGCGGGAACAGCGACACTAATACAGCGATCAGAAAAATGATCGCTTAGTGACGCTGGCAATAGGGAGTGAAAGGGTTAACTAGGGCAGTGATCAGGGGGTTAAAACTTTATTAGGGGGGGGTACGGGGGCTATCCTGAACCTAACACTAACTAACTTTCACACTGCCTGTCACACTGACACTAAATGCAGTGATTATATCACTGCATTCAGTGACACTGTGACAGGGGGTGGGGTGATCACAAGGGGTTAATGTGCCTATGTGTGTGTGTGTCAGTGTTGTGTTGGTGCACACTTACTGTGGATGTCTTCTCTCATCAGCAGCGGTGGGAAACACCGCTGCAATGAGAGATGACATCATTTCCTCCTCCTGTGTAAACACAGGAGGAGGAAGTGACACGAAGGGGGAGCGCTCCCATTGGCTGGGAGCGATCGCGGGGGGGCGAAAAAAACCGACATCCGCCCGCTCGTCGGTGATCGCTCCCAGAGCCAGGGGGGCCACCGCACGCCGCGGAGGGGGTCCTGATCGGACCCCCGAACCGCACAAAGGCGAGGACGTAAATATACGCCCTTGTGCCTGTACGAGCCATGTTGTGGACGTACATAGGCGTGCGGCGGTCCTTAAGAGATTAAAGTTGTTAATAAATAAGATATTTCTAACAAATAACACAGGCATATTTAGAATTACACCCCAAAACACATTCTGCTACTCCTTGTATGGGGATACATCATATGTGAGGCGGCGTACACACGACCGAGGTTCTTGCTGGAAACCAGCGAGAACCTCGCTGGAAGCTGCATTCCAGCGAGGACCTCGGCCGTGTGTACACAGAGCGCTCGCCCCGCCCGTCGGGAATCCCGTCGAGCGAAAAGAGAGCACGCTCTCTTTTTGCTCGACGGCCCGCCTGGATGAATGGCTGGTTGCCATTCCCGACGGGCGGGTCGCCGATTTCGACGGCCGGCAGAGAACCTCGACGGGCGGAACGATGTGTTCTGCCCGTCGAGGTTCTCTGCCGTGTGTACACGGCCTGAGACTTTTTCACAGCCTAACCACATAGAGAGGCTCAAAATCCAAGGATCAACTTTAGGCATTTTAAGGGCATAAATTATGCATTTAATTTCTTGACTACCCATACCATATATAGACACTGTGACTGGCAGCACTATTAGGGCTTGTTTACACATGAGGTTGGGGTGCAGTGAAACCTCATGGGTGAACTGCGGTTTTACTGCCCTCCAACCACTACCCCCTTTAGTCCGTAAAGGCAGTGGCTGGGAGCGTAGACATGCTGCATCTGCGATGCTTTACCTCTGTTGCTTTCGGTAGGCATAGCACCGGTAGATTGCTTCCCATTCAAGTGAATAGAGGTGCTTGTGCAAGGGGTTAATGCAGGCAGTGAGGAGGCAATACAACGCCTTCCCATCACCTGCCAAATAGTCTCATAAAAGCAATCCAAACATGAATTGCTCTTCAGAGATCACTGCACATGTGAACGAGGCCTAATGATGACACTCAGACTGGTGTGGTGGTGATTGGCTGTACTTTTAAGGCTCATTCATATGCAAAGTTGGGGGTTCTAAAACCTCACAGATGAGCTGTGGTTTTACCACCCCCAACCACTCCCTCTTGTAGCTGCAGAGACAGGTATCTGGGGTATACAAATATCGGGGATGTAATGTCCCAGATGTGTTCTATTGGATTGAGGTCAGGCAAGCTTGGGGGCCATTCAATGGTATCAATTCCTTCAGCCTCCAGGAACTGGCTACATACTCTCGCCACATGACGCCAGGCATTGTCGTGCACATGAGGAACCCAGGACCCACTGCACCAGAATAGGGTCTGACAATTGGTCCAAGGATTTAATCCCAATACCTGCTGGCAGTCAGTGTGCAATTGTCTAGCCTGCAGAGGTCTGTGCATCCCTCCATGGATATGCCTCCCCAGACCATCACTGACCCACCACCAACCTTGTCATGCTGAACGATGTTACAGGCAGCATAACGCTCTCCACGGCTTCTCCAGATCCTTTCACGTCTGTCACATGTGCTCAAGGTGAACCTTCTCTCATCTGTGAAAAGGACAGGGTGCCAGTGGTGAACCTGCCAATTCTGGTGGGGCTATGGCAGTGCTCATCCTGTTCCTCCTTGCACAAAGGAACAGATATCGGTTCTGCCGAGGTTAAGGACCTTCTACAGTCCTGTCCAGCTCTCCTAGAGTAACTGCCTGTCTCTTGGAATCTCCTCCATGCTCTTGAGACTGTGCTGGTAGACACAGCAAACCTTTTGGCAATGGCACGAATTGATGTGTCATCCTGGAGGAGTTGGACTGTCTGTGAAACCTCTGTAAGGTCCAGGTATTGCCTCATACTACCAGTAGTGACATTGACCCTAGCCAAATGCAAAACTAGTGAAAAACAGTCAGAAAATATGACTATTTGAATAATTTTCATTTCCATCAAACAAAGTGGCATTCTTTCGTTCCTAACACCTTACCCAGTCCATATCAGTATATATATCCATCATGATATCTTTCCCCATTGAGATCTGATGTTTTTTCAAAGTGTTACATTTTGAGCAGTGTATATATATATATATATATATATATATATATATATATACACCTGTATATACATATATTGACTATATTGTTAAAAGTATTGGGACGCCTACCTGATGGGCGAGTTTGAGATGGAGAGGTTTTACTGGCCTGCACAGTTTGAGTCCTGACCTCAACCTGCTAGAACTCCTTTTGGGTGAATTAGAGCAAAGACTGTGAGCCAGGCCTTCTCATCCACATCAGTATCTAACCTCATAAATGCGGTTCTAGGAGGATAGTCAAACATTCCCATAAACACACTCCTAAACTTTGTGGATAGCCTTACCAGAAAAGTTGAAGCTGTTATAGCTGCAAAGGGTGGGCCAACTCAATATTGAACCCTACAGACTAAGACTGGGATGCCATTATAGTTCATGTAGGTGTAAAGGCAAAAGCAATTCTTTTGGCTTATATAGTGTAGCATAGTAAATTGGTGGCATTCATAAAGCTGTTCTAACTGTAATATAAATCAACTTTAATTAAGATATTCTCAAATTGTATCAGAACAGAAAGACACTGGCACTGTGCTGAAGTATTAAGTCAATGAACAGTAAGCATTTGGAATGAGAGAAAAAGTATAGGGGGCGTGGCCAGCAGCCGGAGCGGATGGCTGTGTGAGACAGGAGCTCCGAGGAAAGAACCCACATCCAGTGGCATCCAGCAACCAAATCAGCCCTAATCTATCCCTGAGACCCAGGGGGTGACTCCGAAAGACAAGCAGAGGAGATGGGGAAACGCAAACAGGACAGAAAGCCCAAGAAGCTTACTGACTTCTACCCCACGGCGAGCAAACCTGGGCCGCAAGATGGCGCAGAGGCCTCAGACTCGCGGCACGGCTCGAGCGGCGCAGGACGCCAACATAGCCCGATCCAGCTGCCAAGTACAGCACTCCACCGGACCGTAGGAGGAAGCGGGGGCTCCACGCCGACCCCGTCTCCCATATGCAGCCCACAGAAGTCATCTCAGCAGAGATCGGAGGAGCACAGATATGCAGGTGAGCAAGATGAGCCCTGCAACTCCCAAAATAGCACCAGGGATTTTGTAGAACAGATATTATAAGGACATGATGCAGTGCGTATCACAATTAAAGCGCGAGGTGTCAGCTATTGGTGACAGAATCAGCCACGTGGAGGATAAAATTTATGTTATTATAGCTCATAACGACTTTGTGGATGCACACTGTGAGACTGAAGGGGACCTCCAAGCCATGTGTGAAAAGCGGATTTAGAGGACAGGTCCAGAAGGAACAATGTTAAGCTGCGGGTGGTAGAGGAGTCAGTGTCGCCAGCGGACCTAAGATGTTATGTTCAGGATTTCATAGCGGCCATATTGCCTGATGCCCCTGGCACTGAGATCGTTGTGGACAGAGCGCACCGTCTTCCTAAACCTAAATTTCTCCCTGAAAAGGTTCCCAGAGATGTCATAGCACGGGTCCACTTTTTTCATATTAAGGATGACTTGATGTGCTTCTCAAGAAAAAAACATCCTTTACCTGCTCCGTACTCAGGCATTTCAATTTACTCTGATTTGTCACAGAATACCATGATGGCGGGCAAAAATCTGACATCAATCACTAAGATATTGCAAAATAACAAGATTACATACTCATGGGGGTTCCCCACTAAGCTACTGATCACTAGAGACAACCGCACCTACGCCATCAGAAGTATTGAAGAGGGGATGGATCTAGCTAAAAAATGGAACCTTCTTCCAGAAGAAGCTCATGCTCCTTTACCCAAAACCACAACTACTCGGCTGTCTCCCGATTGGAGCACTACTTGACACATGTCATAGAAAAACCTTTAATGCCTTCTCCTTTTAATCCTCATCAAGAGGCTGGTTTACAACCATAGTTCATATCCCCCCGTGTGAAATAGCGAGAAATGCTCGCACTTTGTGAACGTTGTCACATTTTTATATGTTGCTTGATATTTTGGATCTTTTTTTCTTTTTGTATATTTTTCTTTTTCCCCTTAGTTTTTTTCCTTTTTGTCACTACACCTGAAGATAACATCTCTATGTCTATCTGCATCGCAATACTTCTACAGCATGTATATACAGAATTCTACTCTGCTGATGGGACCTGGACGTACATCCCCACTGTGTTAGCACCATCTACAGGTAACAAGTTGGTACTACATCTGGTAAATCTAATAGTTACTATGAATGATGCATCAAGTCTTCCCTTTACAATATGTCTCTATCAGTGGTCTTCATGAACGTACACAGGCTTAATAGCCCATTCTAGAGAAGCGCTATGTGGAGAGACGCTATCAAGCTTAAAGGTGAAATCTTGTGTGTGCAGGAAACCCGTTTAATGACGGCAAAACAGCCAAAATGTACTCACAGAGCTTTTCCTCATGTATTTCATGCAAAGGCCCCGGTCAAAAAGCGGGGAGTATTAATCGCAATCAAACAATCTATTACCTTCCAGTTACATGAAGTGATTAGTGACCCAAATGGCAGGTTTATCATTCTGGTATGCGAGTTGAATAATTCCACTTACACTTTGGTAAACTTATATGCCCCTAACCAGAGACCTTTTTCTTTCCTTAAGTCCATAATGAAAAAAGTTAACAAAATTAAGAAGGGATCCCTACTATTATGTGGGGACTTTAATTGCATTGTGAACAAGCACTTAGACAGCTCAGGCACGACTCCGCCCTCCAGAAAAGAACTGCAACCTCTATTGTTGGAGCATAATCTCTATGATCCTTGGCGGTGCCTCAACTCAGCTGAAAGAGACTACACCTACTACTCTTCTCCCCATCGCATATACTCCAGGATTGACCTTTTTCTCACGGATCTCACCCTGTTACATAGAGCTGAATCAGCTAAGATCCACACCATTACGTGGTCAGACCACGCCCCGATATCCTTGGTGTTGAAGAGTAATTCTTATGTTCCCCCTACATACCTCTGGAGAAATAATACTGATCTTCTTACTAATCCCACTGTTTCCCAGCTCAATAGTCAACTGTCTGAATTTTTTTAAATCAATGATAATGCTGATGTCAATATATCTACGTTATGGTGTTCTCATAAGGCTTTCAGTAGGGGTCTGCTTATTCAGGCTGCAGCTCGAGAAAAAAAAAGGAGGGGAGCATTGCTGAACAACCTTCTCACAGATCTCAAATCCTTAGAAGACCTTCACAAGAAGGCTCCATCACCTAAAATAGAATCTGACCTGTTTGAGTGTAGGCAGAAAGTGCGTTTAGCTCTTCTATCTAGTCACCAAAATAGTTTAAAGAGACTCAAGGCCCAATTCTATGTACATGGTAACAAGAAAACGGCAAGAAAAAACTAATTTGACGTC
Organism: Rana kukunoris; assembly: GCA_029574335.1. Lineage (NCBI taxonomy): Eukaryota > Metazoa > Chordata > Amphibia > Anura > Ranidae > Rana > Rana kukunoris. Next base: position 325,891,813 of record CM056049.1, read on the forward strand.
CATCAGGGACCCCCATACTAACGTGTTAGAACACCACCCCAATAAAATAGCCAATTCCTTTATGAAATACTTCCGTGATTTGTACAATCTCCACTTTGATAGCGACACTCCTCAACCCACTCCACAATCCATTGATTCTTTTCTAGACTCAGTATCACTACCTTTGTTAAAGGAGGAGGAGCTGGCCGTTCTGAACTCCCAGATTTCTAGTAAGGAAATAATGGACACTATCAAATCCTTACCAAAAAACAAATTCCCAGGAGCAGATGGCTACACATACGAGTTTGACCTACTACACATAGCCGAGACCAAAAAAGTTCCTGAGGCCGTTTTGGGACTTGATGCTGAAAAGGCCTTCGATAGGGTCCACTGGGGCTACCTGCGGGCCACGTTGCAGAAATTTGGCCTCCAGGGACAAATCCTATCAGCAATCTTAGCCCTCTATTCTACACCCTCAGCGAAAGTCTTTACATCGAATGCTCTCTCCGATAAATTTCTTATCACAAATGGTACCCACCAGGGATGCCCACTTTCCCCCATCATTTTTACCCTTATGATGGAGCCCTTGGCGGAGGCCATTAGAACTGACAACACAATATCAGGTATAAAGGTGGGGAAAATTGTCCACAAAATCTGCTTTTGCCGATGACATAGTATTAACGCTTACTAACCCGGCTTGCTCCCTGGAGGGCGTATTTAGAGTATTGGAGAACTATAGCAATATTTAATATTACAAATTAAATGTGGTAAAGTCATGCTTGTTACCTATCAACATGTCCCAGAAACAAATAGACATTTTGAAAGGTAAATATAAATTCCAATGGATGTCAAAGGCGATTTCTTATCTGGGTATCCGATTGACCTTCCCTTCCTCGTTCACATATGAAGCCAACTTCCCTAACCTAATTCATACGGTTAGGAATGACCTTCAGCATATTGCCTCCTATGAACTTTCATGGCTTGGGAAAATTGCAGCATTGAAAATTGTGGTACTCCCTAAACTGATCTACTACTTTAGAACTATTCCTATCTGTCTGCCTGAATCCTTCTTTAACCTTGTAGATAAACTTTTTAGGCAATTTGTGTGGAATCGAAAAATGTCCAAAATCCCCTATATTATAGTCCAGAAACATAGGAAAAATGGGGGGGGGGGCGGGGTTCCCAAATGTAAGAAACTACTTTAGGGCGGCTATTCTGGACCAGGTGAAAGCCTGGTTCGACCCGCAGTCCCCTAAACTGTGGGTTCACATAGAGAGATCGGTGTTATCCAACAGAGATCTACCTTCCCTTCTTATGGCCAATCTGGTGGAGGCACCATTAGTATGCCCTAAATTCCCCTCTATTGCGGCGACGCTTGCTGCATGGAAAAAACTCCATCTATTAGGCCCCCAGGAATCGTTAACGAAATGCACCTTGTCCAACCTCCAGGTGTTCGAATACTTGATACCCAACATAAGTATTAATCAATGGCTGAGGGAAAACATTCTCACATACAGTGACTTGCTTATAAAAAACCCTGTTACCCATCAGTTCTCTAAGACACAAATTCACTATTTTCACACAAAACATCCAGATACAACTTACTCTTTAGGTGATGAGGTATGGAAATACCTACTGTCTAGCTACGATAAGCCAAAAGGTTTATCATGGTTCTACAATACGTTACAAAACAACATTAGTTTCAATAAGACCTCCAGCATGATAAGCTGGGAAAGAGACTTGGCGGTCTGTCCATTCTCCAGAGGAATGGAAGCTAGCAATAAGAAATTGTTATAGATTTTCTCATTGCTCCAACCACTGGGATCTGATGTTGAAGACGCTTCATAGATCATATCTGACCCCTGTGAAGATATCTATGATTTTTTCCTCAGAGTCCAGTGATTGTTGGAGACTGTGCGGAGCGAGAGGGAACATATTTCATATTTTATGGGAATGCAAATGTATTCGCAGCTTTTGGCACAAAGTATTTAAATTGATCTCCTCAGTAACGTTTTTTTTTATTAAACCGTCCCCTCAATTAGCTCTCCTTTTTCTCAACATTCAGAATATTCCTATTCAATTCAGAAGTATCACGAGTCACATTCTTATTGCTGCTAGACTTACGATCACATCCAAATGGCGGTCCAATTTAGTCCCCAATGTCAGCGAGGTTATACAGAGGGTAAAGGTACAGTATTCATACGAGAAACACTTTGCTCGCCAATCCCAGTCGGTCTCTAAGTTTTGCGATCAATGGGAACCCTGGTCGTCTAGATTCCAGGACTAAATCCTATTCTTAGATCTTTGAGCTGAACTTTGGCCCTGTACTCTATTTACTGAAATAAATAAATCAGCAGCTAGGCTAAATAACATAACAAAATAACATTTACACAATAAAAAGCTATCCAATCTTGTGTCAATCCTCAGGTGTTCTCTCCCACTCCCTCCTTCTCTTCCCCTGACCTTTCTTCCCTTACCTCTGCTTTCCCCTCTTTTCTTTCTTCTTTTTCCTTTTCGTTTTGTTGTTGTTACATCTCATCCCTATTGTCCTTTTATTTGATGTTATAACCCTGGTTCATTTCTTGGGTGCTATGTAACTTTGCAACCGGAAAAATGGGTTGAAACACTCCGCTACGCCACTCATATTATAATTGAGTTTGTTTGGTATGTGTGGTAGTGGCAAGCCACACAGCTACTCTGGAGTTCATGCTGATTCCCATCAAAGAGGCTTACAGTGGGGAGGTGACGTCCACATTTAGCAGTAGGACGTGCTGCCCCGTCTACCTGATAACCTATGGTGGGAGTTCCCGTGACACTATGGTTAATACCTTAAATGTTTTTATTATACCCACTACTAGTATTCGCTAAAATTCGTTGGTTCTGCATTGATAAATGTTGAAAATTGTATGCACTTGTATTGATTTATGCAATATTATAATGTTACTCTTTTTTAAGAACCAATAAAAACTAATTGAAAAGAGAGAAAAAGTATACATATATGTATAAATTATATAGAGAAATAAGGCTTTTAAAACATTAGCCCAGATTAATACGATTATTTACATTAAGCTGATTACTTGCACATGTACCTCTAAAAAAAATGAATAAAAAGAGTATAGTCCCCTTTAAAAGAGATGTTGTTCATTCTATGTTTTTTCTAGACATTTCCTCTACTTTGGTTATCTGAAGCTTTTCTTTGCTTGTAATATATATTTAGTACAAAATAATCATGCAATATCACATTCCCATATAATGAGCTGAAAGTCATTTTAACATAAACACCCTGTGTTGTATTACAAGTAATTACTGCTATAATCAATATCCTACTTTAATTAGAATACTGGAAGGAAACAAGCAAAATACATAGTTGAATTAATTTGAGCCTGTTCAATAAACCAGAATATTCCTTGTAAGTATTTTGTTACCTAATTGTGCTCATAGCTGCTGCTGCAAATAAATGCTGAAAAGGGTTATGGCCTGCTTTCAACCTACAGAAAAAGTGCTTTCTGCTGGACAGCGTTTAATATCTTACTGGATTCATGGATTAAGGTTGAAAGACGAATTCCTTGAATCTATTATAGTATGCTAAAGGGAAAGTATGGAGTGTGTTTAATGAGTATATATTTAGAAGTTTGTTTCTATTATTTAGACAAAGTTTAAATGTTTGCTGCTCAACAATAATTGCTTTATTAGATGTAGAGATTTGAAGATTACCCAGTAGCAAACATCTCACTTGCAATCTTTCTTATTCCCTTCCTAAAGCTATTAGATTTAGACATCAAACATGCAGGTAGTGCACCGTTTTCAACAAGTAAGCCAACACACGGGAATATTTATAAACCAGTAAATGTGATATTTACCAAAAATTGACACGTTCCTATTTATTAGCTGTAATTTAAAACAACTGCAATGGGAATCTTAAGACTCTGCATTCGTTATATTGCCCAAAACGAGACAAGACAATATGGCTGGACTTGTCCTTGTCTGCTGGTGATATATTTAGTGAGGTACCATTTGTCTCTCTGCTGTGTATGACTTCCTACTCCTAGGTTGAAACCTTAGTAAAGGTATGACATATGACGTATGCATATTTACAGCATGCTTACAAGCTGGACCAATATAAAAATTATATCAAAATAAGCAAAGTTTATCCTTAATGAAATATATGACATTAACACCAAACTTTATTTTTTTTTATTTAACACCATGGATCAGAGATTATTTGGTTGGTTGACACACACATATATATATATATATATATATATATATATATATATATATCAAAAACATCAACGTTTCTAGGATATATCTGTTATGTTTAGCCCCTTTCCCCCTGCCACTGCAATTAATGGCAATCACTGTGCAAAATGCTTGCTTGTATATGTGTGTAATGTAACAACATCCCTGCATCAGTGGAAAAAAAAAACAGTTATTGCTAACTAGTAATGAACACTTGCAAATCGAAAATGTACTGTGACTGTGATGAATGATGATTATGATAAGATTTGGTGAGCATGGATACACCCTAGTAGTCCATGACTGACTGATTATAGCAATTAGCAGAAGCATGAGGCAATGTCCTGCACTTATAAATGATCCCTGTTCTGACTTCATTAGGAAGGTTACTTCTAATGTCATTGTAGCACCCCTTGTGGCAGGTTGTTTAGCCAGTTTCCCCACCAGTGCATACAATAGAATTTGCAACAAGAAGTGCTGGCTACCTCTGCCATTGCTCTTGATCACTCTTGGCCTAGGTCCTTATCAGGGGCGCACTGACCATTCGGGCACTCAAGCACTGCCCGAGGGCCCCATGCCACTAGGGGGCACCATCAGGGTTGCCAAACCAGGGACAGTATGTAAAAATCTGTGTTTTAAAAAAAAAATCCCAACATTATAGCTGCCTCGTCTCTCCAGTACCTTTTCAGTGTGTGTATGTGTATTCTGTGAGTATACTGTGTGTGTATACTGTGTGTGTATATTATATGTCTGTGTGTGTGTGTATACTGTGTATGTATACTACTAACTGGCCCCCCTGAGCCCTCATTTACTTACTTGAGCCCTTGAAAGTCCTGCGTCGATAACATGCTTGCTTCTTGGCTCTTCTAGGGACGCTCTTCATTGGATCTATTGATAGCAGTGCAACCATTGGCTCGCGCTGCTGTCAATCAACTCCAATGACATGAGGGCCGGGGGGCTATGGATGCCAGACACAGGACTCGGGAGCGCACCTGCAAGGTAACCCCCTTGGGAGAACGCTTCCCAGGTGGGTTTCCAGAAGCAGGGAGGAGCCAAGATAGCCGCAGAAGGATCCCAGAAGACGTGGATCGGGGCCACTCTGTGCAAAACGAGCTGCCCAGTGGTGGTAAGTATAACATGTTTGTTATATAAAAATAAAAAAAAATCCATACAACCCCTTTAAACCCATGGTCTGAGTGCTTCCAGATAGGAGTGCACACCACTATGCCACTGTGCTGAGCACAATTATACCTAGAATATACATTAGTACCATGATTAAAAAATTCACATATTGTAGAAATAGAACTCAATATTCTCATAAAATACAAATGCAACATTCAAAAATATTTCAAAATAAAGTAGACGCTAATTCTCTACATTAATCCTTAAACACCTTGGGGTAGATTCATGTAGCACTTACGCCGGCGTTTTGAGAGATGCGCGGCGTAAGTGTTACTTTGCGCCGTCGGATCCATGCGCCGTACCTACTATACCAGATCCGCCTTCAAATAGGCTAGTTCCTACCGGCGTAACTTTTCCACGCCGGCGTGGCTTTGGCGCATCTTTACGCGGGACAGATCAACCGTTCCCATGGATTATGTATTCAAATATGCAAATGAGGGAGAACCGCGGATTCAGAAACGTACGTTTGTCCGGCGCAGGCGTTACCCGGTGGCGTAACTGCAAATTCCTGCGGAAAGTTACCCCTCATAAAGCAGGGGTAATTTTGCACCGGAGTTGAACAGATCAGCTGGAGAGCAGCTAAAGCAACACTGTTACAGACGAATTGAGCAACAACACTTGCTGGACAACACATCTGTCTGCCAACATGCCAGGGGCAGCCGTGCTCATAGCACTACTGCGTCGACGGGCACGTAGGAGGGCACGGGAGAGGATATTCCGCACGCGCATTGACGTCTTTGGCATGAGTGATTTGGAGGTGTTTCGCCTATTCAGATTCAGCCCTGAACCCATCCTGGAATAAGCCACAACCCTGCAGGAGGACATCACCAGCCTAACACACCGCTCACATGCAGTGCAGCCACTGGTCAAGGTCCTGGCAACACTCCATTTCCTTGCCAGTGGCTCTTTTCAAACAACAAGTGGAGTGGTGGCTGGGATGTCACAATCCACCATGAGCAGATGCGTGCACCAGGTTATCCCCACAATCCTCAGACGCATGGCCAACCAAATCATCAAACCAACCACTGAGGACCTGCGGCAGAAGGCAATGACAGATTTTTACAGAATTGCCAGATTCCCAAGCACCGTGGGGGCCATTGATTGCACACATGTGGCACTACGGCCCCCCCCCCCCCCGGGACACAGAGCACATATACTGCAATCGGAAGCACTGGCATTCCATCAATGTACAGGTGATAGTTGATGCCCAAGGCCTAATATGGCACGTCCGTGCCAAGGACCTCGGGTCCAGCCACGACAGCTACATACCATCAAAGCACCATCTCCACAGAATTTGAACAGAACGTGTATGGGGACAGCTGGCTGGTTGGTGAGTGACATGGGTGGCAGGCATGACTGATGCACACATCACAAGGGGCACATGCCTGACTAACATCCTCCTGTCTTTTCCTTACCAGGTGACGCGGAGTATGCACTTGGACCCCATCTCATGACTCCATTCCAGGATCCCCAAACCAGAGAGCAAAGATACAATGAAGCACACATCCAAACCCGTGCAGTCGTGGAGCACACCTTTGGCCTCCTGAAGTCCCGTTTCCGATGCCTGGATAAGTCTGGGGGTACCCTGTTGTATTCCCCAAACTTTGTGTGCCAGATCATTGGGGCATGTTGCATTCTGCACAACTTTGCCGTGAGAAAGGGCCTGGAGATTGACTTACGTGATGACCTGACCCCCGAACCACACAGTCCCCCCCTGCCCGAGGGTCCCCCGTCTGCTGAGGGAAGAGCAGTCAGGAGGGTCCTCGTGGTAGGCTACTTTTCACGTTAAACACACACATTAATCATGGCACAATGAGAATGCATGCATGCACACCACTGTGATCCCTAGCACAGACACATCACATCCTCATCAAATTGGATTAGACCAAAGTACACCACATGTGACTTGGGAGCAGAAACGCCACGCCACGGCTCCAATTATGTTGCTGTACATTCATACACCATTCACACGTGTCGTGGGGATAATTTCTCCCCAACGACTGAGGGTGACACATTGTAACATCCCTGCTACGCAACTACAGTATACAGTTGGTTTTTTAAACTATAGAGGTCTCTCAGATACAACCACCACTTCTCACTCAGAGTAATCAGAGAGATTGGGGTTAATTCATCACAACCTCTAGTGAATAACCAACTGAGAGACTGCAGTAGCTTATTCCCCTATAACCAACTACCTCAGGGGAAAACAGGGTTGTATCTCTGATACACACAAGGTAGTACTACAAATCTACAAGCACAGACTATAGTATGTGGTACTTGCGGTTAGGAGAGTAAAGCCTGGTATGCTGGTGGTCCCGGAGGGGGTGTAGAGCGAACTGTGGTGTCCACTGAGGTTCAGAGCGGGTACAGCAAGGTGGCGTGAAAGGGGTTCTCAGGACAGCAGGCGTCCTTTCGCAATAGGGGAAGCAAGAGATAAATCCGGGTCACAAGCCGTGGTCAGGTGTTGGAGAAGTCACAGGTATCCGAAGTCCAAGCCGGGTCAAGGGTTCAGGCAAACAGCAGTCCAGAAAGCAAAGCCAAGGGTCAAAAGCCGGGGTCAGTCAAGGAGCTTAATATATAAGCAGTTTGCTTTAGCACAGACAGGGAGATCAAACCAAAATGAACTGACACTGCTCTCTAAGTGAGGTAGGGCTTTATAGGTTGGCTAACTGGTAAAGCTGTGTCAGCTGTAGCAAGAATCTCAGGTGTGGAAGGTAATGAAATCCAGCTAAGGTGAACATTCCATTCAGCACCACCATAGCTGGAAAGCAACATGAATTTCTAATTCAACAGTGGCTGAGAGGTAAGGGTTTGGGCTGGTAACAAAGAGGTCCCAGGTTCAATTCCACCCTAAGCCACCTTGAGCACGGCCACGCCTGGCCGTCTGCCTGACACGATGGGGATCGTGACATATCCCCCTCAAAGACGCCCTCCGGGCGTTGGAAGGAGCTACCTCATAAGTGTAGTCATCAATGTGCAAACTACCCTCTTCACTAGAGTAGTCAGGCACATCATCCGTCAGGAGAGATATGTTGCCATAGGCATCCATGCCATACAGACAGTTCTCATCTAATCCATGGGGAAACAAAGTTCCAACAACGGGGTCTGAAGATTTTTTCTTTTTCCTCTTGGTCTTTGAAATTTTTGAAGTTCTGGTAGGGGGTGCACTTACTGCTTGTAAAGCTCGCTCAAACATCTGTAAATCCTGTTTACGGACGATATTACCATTTGAGGCATATGTGCAGTCAGGTGGAAGAATTTCATTTGGGGACACTGGTGAGACAAGACCTGGAGACACTGAAACTGGTGAGACAAGACCTGGAGACACTGAAACTGGTGAGACAAGACCTGGAGACACTGAAACTGGTGAGACAAGACCTGGAGACACTGAAACTGGTGAGACAAGACCTGGAGACTCTGAAACTGGTGAGACAGGAGCGGGAGACTCTGAAACTGGTGAGACAGGAGCGGGAGACTCTGAAACTGGTGAGACAGGAGCGGGAGACTCTGAAACTGGTGAGACAGGAGCGGGAGACTCTGAAACGGGAGACTCTGAAACGGGAGACTCTGAAACGGGAGACTCTGAAACGGGAGACTCTGAAACGGGAGACTCTGAAACGGGAGACTCTGAAACGGGAGACTCTGAAACGGGAGACTCTGAAACGGGAGACTCTGAAACGGGAGACTCTGAAACGGGAGACTCTGAAACGGGAGACTCTGAAACGGGAGACTCTGAAAGTGGGACTGGAGACACAGGAAGTGGGACTGGAGACACAGGAAGTGGGACTGGAGACACAGGAAGTGGGACTGGAGACACAGGAAGTGGGACTGGAGACACAGGAAGTGGGACTGGAGACACAGGAAGTGGGACTGGAGACACAGGAAGTGGGACTGGAGACACAGGAAGTGGGACTGGAGACACAGGATTCGGGAACACTGGAGCCGGAATCTGGGACACTGGTGGAGCCGGAATCTGGGACACTGGAGCAGGAAAAAGACTCCCAATAGTAGCCACCTGTAAAATCTTTGGCCGAGGTGGGCGAGTTGGGCAAAAAGATATAAAGTGCCCGCTTAACCCACAGTAAAAGCAGAGTCCATAATCTCTCCTCCGGTCTCTCTCTATCTTAGATAATGCGGACCGGATGGTTCCGATCTGCATGGGTTCCTCATCATCCTGGGTTGGGCTGTGGGCATCCACAGGGACGTCAAAGCTCTGTGGTGTTGGAGCTTCATGGCTGGGCATGTACTGGATTTGCTGTCTTGGCACATACTGGTATGACTTGGTGTCATCTCTGTATTGGGAATTCTTCTCTCTGGGAACCCGTAGGCCACGTGAACCGAAAGTGGACTTGGGAACACTGGTTCTCTTAGAACCAGAAATATGGGAGTCCAGAGCAGACATGAAAGTTTTCCAGGTGTCCAAGACTGGATTATTTTCCTGCAACAACTGATGAGCCCATGTTTTAATTTTCCCTGTAAGCAAGTTTATGGTAGCGCGAACCTTAACATAGTCCTTGGCATAGGTCCTAGGTTTAAGAGCAAACAACAGGTCACAATCCATCTTGAAACATGAGAAGGCTGCACGACTACCATCAAATCTCTCTGGCATTATAACATATGGTTCCGGACATGCTGGTTCCAGGGCTGGGCGTGCTGCCCCTTTAAGTAAATGAACTTCTTGTTGAAGTTCCATAATAGTATGGTGCAGGCTGGAGACTTGCAGAGTCAGGGAGCTGAGCATTTTATTAAACTCTGCAGGCTCCATGTTTTGGGTCAGTTCATTATGTAACATCCCTGCTACGCAACTACAGTATACAGTTGGTTTTTTAAACTATAGAGGTCTCTCAGATACAACCACCACTTCTCACTCAGAGTAATCAGAGAGATTGGGGTTAATTCATCACAACCTCTAGTGAATAACCAACTGAGAGACTGCAGTAGCTTATTCCCCTATAACCAACTACCTCAGGGGAAAACAGGGTTGTATCTCTGATACACACAAGGTAGTACTACAAATCTACAAGCACAGACTATAGTATGTGGTACTTGCGGTTAGGAGAGTAAAGCCTGGTATGCTGGTGGTCCCGGAGGGGGTGTAGAGCGAACTGTGGTGTCCACTGAGGTTCAGAGCGGGTACAGCAAGGTGGCGTGAAAGGGGTTCTCAGGACAGCAGGCGTCCTTTCGCAATAGGGGAAGCAAGAGATAAATCCGGGTCACAAGCCGTGGTCAGGTGTTGGAGAAGTCACAGGTATCCGAAGTCCAAGCCGGGTCAAGGGTTCAGGCAAACAGCAGTCCAGAAAGCAAAGCCAAGGGTCAAAAGCCGGGGTCAGTCAAGGAGCTTAATATATAAGCAGTTTGCTTTAGCACAGACAGGGAGATCAAACCAAAATGAACTGACACTGCTCTCTAAGTGAGGTAGGGCTTTATAGGTTGGCTAACTGGTAAAGCTGTGTCAGCTGTAGCAAGAATCTCAGGTGTGGAAGGTAATGAAATCCAGCTAAGGTGAACATTCCATTCAGCACCACCATAGCTGGAAAGCAACATGAATTTCTAATTCAACAGTGGCTGAGAGGTAAGGGTTTGGGCTGGTAACAAAGAGGTCCCAGGTTCAATTCCACCCTAAGCCACCTTGAGCACGGCCACGCCTGGCCGTCTGCCTGACACGATGGGGATCGTGACACACATCTTAATGGCAGGAGTGTCACCCCCACACATTCACACAACATTCACACTGTAGCCTGCACTCCTCACCGTGTGCAGGGATATAAAAATAAATAAAACTCATAACAAAGAAAAATTTGCAAAAATCAACAGCCCTGTCGTGGGCTCTGTCTTGTCCCTAGGCTCCTGGGGCGCAGTTGCCTGGGGCGAGCCGCAGGCGGGGGGGCTGGGGGGGCTGGTGGTTGAACCTTCCCCAGTCTCTCGCTGGCTGCCCTCCATTGCCACCGCTAGCCGGTGGAGGTAGGAATTTGTGGCAGCCTGCATCCGCAGCCGGCGGGTTGTATTGCTGCGCTGTTGGCGCCGTGTCTGCCTCCCCTCCTCACGGACAGCAGCTGCCAGGCTCCGGACCTCAGAGACCAGGCCAGATGTGGTGGTGTGCAGGTCCATCAGACAGGACAGAAGGGCTGCCCCGTTCCCAACAACGTCCTGCCGGCTTTCATTTATAGTTGTATTCTGCCCAGCCTGCTGGGTGATGGCCTCCTGCACTGCCACAGTGCAGGCAGCCTGGCTCTCAGCCAAGGACGCCAGGCTATCTGCGACCCGATGCAGATCACCCGCAAGACACCCAATATGGCCGGTCTGCCTTGTCTGGTCCCTTGCCAGATGGTCCTCAAACTCCTCAGGGACTCCACGGGATTTTTTGGTTGCCTTACTAAAGGCCTGAGAGGCTGGAGGATGGCTGTAGGGGAGGTCCCTTGAGGGGGTATCCCTGGAGGGGATGGTGTCCCTTGAGGGGGTAGCCCTGGAGGGGATGGTGTCCCTTGAGGGGGTATCCCTGGAGGGGATGGTGTGCCTTGATGGGGAATCTATCATGGGGGGGAGGTTTGGGCGGGCCCAGGTATGGGGGTCTCCTCCAGCAGATACAGAGCATCCTCTTCTACCCCAACGTGCTCCTCCTCAACTTCCTCAAGCAATGAGGTAGGCGCGATCTCCACCATGGATGGGGTGGCTCGCCCTGCAACCAATGACGGACCAGCTCCATCCTGCACATCTGTGGATGACACAAAACAATCACATGTTGGAGGACCCACACACTTGTCACATGTTCCCCTCCCCCCCACCCATGCTACACACCATAAAGAAGATAAAACACACTTACCTGTCCTCAAGGGCTGTTCCCCTGATTCGAAGCCCTGCAGGCCCTCCACAAGCTCCCTATCCAGCAACCTGGCCACGACCATGTCCTCTCGCGTCAGGGTGATACTTGTGGCTGGTCCTCCACCTGTGCCAGTGGCATGCTTCCTCATTGCCACTAGTTTGTCCTTTACCAATCTCCGCATGTCATTGATCTTTTTGCGGATGTGCTTAGGCTCCCTGTCCGCCACACCAACAGCATTGACCTGCGTGGTTAGCTTCGCATAGATGCAGGTTTTCTCTGTTTTACCAGTGTTGCCACTCTGTGGCCCATAGAGGCGGGCACCATGTTGGGAGAGCCCATCTATGATCACAGCCTTCTCCTCTGGGCTGAAATTTAACATCCTCCGGTCACCTGAAGATTCTGGTGCAGCCATAATTCAACCAAAAAGCAGGATGCAAAAGCCCTAGCACTTCTAAAAAAAGCTGTGCGAGTTTTGCAAGTGAGTGGCGCTTCTGTGTGCGTATTTATGCACTGGAGTAGGAAGTGGTGCGGCGGATCTTGGGGGTGACGTTGGCGCCATTCTTCGCATGCGCAGAGGAGGCAGGCAGCCGGTGACGTCCTTGCGCATGCGCCATTTAAGATACACCATACGTATCACTCTGCGCCACCGTCAGACCATCATTTACATGTGGTGATGCCCACTTACAGTTCCGCCGCCTTCCGCCGCCTTACGCCGTCGAAAAAACACTGCGCTGGTGAGTGAAATATTGATGAATGAAGTACATGCCTCTCCACGCTGGTCCGGTGTAGCGAAAAAAAGATGTGCTACGCCGGAACAACGATGCGCCATTGTACATGAATCTACCCCCTTGTGCTTACATCCATGTGTAAATTGTAACCTCAAAACACACTACAAATATCATGAAACTGCAATACAATGCAATAAATTGTAAATCAATATCCCATTCATGAAAAAATTATTATAACCTCCAAAAAAAAATGCAAATGTCATATATCTGCAATATTAAAGGGTTCTAAAGGTACAATTTGTTTTCCTAAAAAGCTTCCTTTACATTAGTGCAGTCCTCCTTCACTTATATCATCCTTCGATTTTTCTTTTAAATATCCTTATTTCTTCTGAGAAACCCTCACTTCCTGTTCTTCTGTCTGTAACTCCACACAATAATGCAAGGCTTTCTCCCTGGTGGGAAGTGTCGTGCTCGCCCCCTCCCTTGGACTACAGGAAAGTCAGGACACTCTCTACGTTGCAGATAGAGAATGGAGCTGTGTGTTAGTGGTCGTCCTGACTCTCAGAAGAAATAAGGACATTTAAAAGCAAAATTGAAGGATGAGGTAAGTGAAGGAGGACTGAAGGTAAAGGAAGCTATTTAGGAAAAAATTGTACCTTTACAACCCCTTTAAGCAATAGATTTATGAATCAATGTCCCGTTAGTGAAAATACATGGGATATAAAAAAGGAAAAAAATAAAAAAGGGAACCCGTGGACCGCAGGTGAGGAGTATATGTCCACATTTAGGCTGTCCTCAAAAACCCATCTCTTCAGAGAGGTATATATTGCCTCTAACTAGCAAACTGCACTTTTATTTTTGCTGTCAGCTCATCCTTAGCCAGTATTAACTTGTATCATTTGACCCTTATAAGTGGTAAGCTATAACAAGCACGGTCTTCTGTTCGCTCTTTTAGGCCTCATACACACGACCGAGAAACTCGTCGGAAAAGACACACCGTTTTCCTCGACGAGTTTCTTGTTAGGCTTGTTGAGAAACATGACAAGCTATCTTTGCGTACACACTGTCAAGACCAAATCTCCTCGTTCTCAAACTCGGTGACTTCAACACATATGACAGCAGGGGAAGTTCGATTCCACTGGCACAACCCCTGGGGCTGCTTTTGCTAATCTCATGTTACTGCGTGTTAGGTAAAAGTTTGGTAAGAGACATTTGCACTTTTCAGTCTGTTACAGCGTGACAAATGTGCTATCTCCATTACAAATACTACTTTTACCGAAGGTGCGCGGGTTTCTAAGCATACACACCAACGTGTTTCTCGTTGAACACGACGACTCCCGTCGAGGAAAAAGAGAACTTGCTCTCTTTTTCCTTGTCGAGTTCCTCGACAGTTTTCTCAATGAAAAGCATACACACAACTGTTTTCCTCAGTCGTGTGTACGCGCCCTTACTGAATTGTATTGTAACTGTACTGTCTCCCTCCATTTTGTAAAGTACTAAGCAAACTGTTGGCGCTATATATAAATCATGCACAGTAGTAATAATAATACCATCCCTCCTTGTGTAAGGGGGTTTCCAGGTGGCACAAGCAGTCCTCATGTTGTGATTACTCACACTGCTCCTAGATTTATTTCTGGTGCATCCAGCTCATATTTTGTGGTAAAAATATTAATCCTGTACCCTGCACCCTGCTTGTTCCTGTACCCAGCTCTGATTCCCCCCTTCCTTGCATCTTTGGTATTACTTCTTACCCATTTTTGTCATCTTGTATATATAAATATTGTACAAATTGTATATAGTTAGCTTGTTTGGCTTCCGTTTAGTGAAGCATTTTTGGTTATATAGCTGTAATTCACTAGTATTTTCAAGTTTGCTTGTCTCCTGTTTGGTGTGTGGATGCCTTTTGTTTAATTATCAATACATTTACTTCACTATATATAGTCTTGTATCAGTTTCCAGGTGTAGCAAAGCAGTTCTAGCCATCTTTGTTGCAAATCCCTGACATAAGCATTAAATAAGAGAATAAAGAGATTGGGGATTATTTACGAAAGGCAAATCCACTTTGCACTAGAAGTGCAAACTACAAGTGCAAAGTGCAATCGCTGTAAATTTGAGGGGTAGATCATATTATCCAATCATGTGCAAGCTAAAATGCTGTTTTTTTTTTTCTTTGCATGTCCCCCTCGGATCTACAGCGACTGCACTTCCAAGTGCACTTTGCACTGTATATACTGTATGTATGGGTATATCTCTGTATTATAATTAAGCACACTTTTAATGTGATGTAAGATGATGGCACAACAACGTTTTTTTCGTAATTGTATTTAGTTAAAATTAATCAGCCCTAGCAAACTCTCTATATACCTGTATACATTTCAGTTCTGATTTATGTGTTGTGCATTTGGTCAAAAAAATAAAATACTTTTAATAGATGCACAATGAGAAAACATTACAAACACGGTGTATACTGAAAAGTCTGTGCATTTGCAAGTGTTCTTTTGATGAAATATTTGTCATTTTACTACCATAGGAATTCTCTGCTTAAAACTGTTTCATGGATGGAAAACATTAAAATTGCATACAAACATTTATGTAATAAAAGGAGCAATACAAATCAGCACACATCTCTATGCTATCTATTAGCATTATAATGTAGAAAGTAATGGTTATTTAAAAAAATAATATTATTATTCCTGGAGGGGTAATATATTTCTGGCTCTGAATGTAAATTGGTTAAATGAAAATGATGACAAGGATTCCCTGTTGCTCTGTTCTAACAAAGGTATAGAACTTTGATGAATTTCAAGTGTGCTGTCTTCTCAATAATAAAAAGAGGCACCTCAAGGGCAGTTAGTCCTTGATTTCTTTTCTTAAGAGACTGAGATTAAGCGTTAAAACATTTTTCACTGTTTGGTACTATCAGTAGAGACAAAAATAAAAATCTAGGCAAAGACATCCAAAAATAAGATATCAGAATAGACGTGTCATAGTATATATAAATCTTCTTTTGTGAGACTTTTTGTAAGTCATTTTAATGGTAAATACGTATCAGTTCAAGATCTTTAGTTGGTGTGGGGTCACTGTATATGGCTTAAAAGGTTACATTCAATTTGATCGCAGAAGGGAATTAATGAAAAAGAAGATACCTATGGTTGTGAGGGTTCTAGCACAAAAGGGGTAAGTATGCAAACAGGGGGTTATTTTTATATTGGGAAGGTTAGTGTTAGGGTTATGCCACGTACACACGACCGTTTTTCATGACGAAAAAAATGCCATTGTTTTAATTGGTCGTAAAAAATGTAGAACCTGCTCTATTTTTTCTCATCGTTTTTCACGTCGTGAAAAATGGTTGTGTGTACGTGACATTGGACTTCTGGGTTAGTTGCAGAGGAAAGCTTAGAGCAAGGTAACGTGAGGTTTAGAGTTACAGGACGGTTTAGTGTTAAGGATAGGGTAAATGTTAGGATTAAAGAGAGAGTTAAGCCCTGTACACATGATCGGTTTGTCCGATGAAAACAGACCGATGGACTGTTTTCATTGGACAAACTGATCATGTGTGGGCCCTATTGGTTTGTTTTCCATCAGTGAAAAAAAATAGAACATGTTTTACATTTTTCCTATGGATAAAAAACCTGATAGAAAAATCTGATCGTCTGTATGGAACTCCATCGGTCAAAAATCCACACATAATCCACTCAGAATCAAGTCGACGCATGCTTGGAAGCATTGAACTTCATTTTTTTTGGCTCGTCGTAGTGTTGTACGTGACCACGTTGGACACGATCAGACTTTTGACTGATGGTGTGTAGACAAGACTGATGAAAGTCAGCTTCATCAGATATCTGACGAAAAAATCCATCGGATTAGATTTCATCAGATAACCGATCGTGTGTACGAGGCTTAAGTGTTAGGTCTAAAGGTATACTAGGTTTATTGTTGGGGATATAGTTACTGTCATGGTCATTGTTAGGGCTATGGTTGCAAGGAGGGTAAATGTCAGCATTAGATGTAAAGGGATTTTCAGTATTAGGGAGAGATTTAAAAGGAGATTAACTGTTAGGGCCAGTATCGGCTGGTGCTCAAAATTTTTGGGGGGCGCAAACAAACTGAAAAAAATAAATACATCAATTGCAGCCACTGTGCCCATCAAGCGCAGCCACTGTGCCCATCAAGCGCAGCTACTGTGCCCATCAAATACAGCCACTGTACCCATACATTTCTGCCACTGTGCCATCAAACGCAGCTACTGTAACCATCAATTGTTGCCAGTGTGCCCATCAATTTCCGCCACTGTGCCCATCAATTGAAATGGTGTTCCCAACACATAGCCATAAAATGGGTTGTAAACTGGTATTTTCCAGAATGGTCGTAAACACACATAACAATCAGCCATAATCAAGCAAATATTTTGTATAATACAGGCTGACATGCACTAGAGAAGTACGTGTGAAACCATTCACTTGGATTACTAGCATGGGAAGGTAAGTATTTATAGCAGTGGAGATGGGCTTCAAAAAGAAAAAGACAAGCTTACTTTAAGAACACGTGGTTAGTTGTTAATGAAGTGTAAAAGCTAGAATATTAACTTGTCCATAGCTGTTTCATTTTCCAGCTGTGAAGTATTTTTGTAATGCATTGGATACTTCTATATATGTTCATTGGCTTGCTATTTACGATGCAGCATAATATCGGTGTAATAATTGTTCTCCATCTGCTGCATAACAAAGCACATAGTGACATTTCAGAATAACTCCTATACAACATAGAAGGACAAAAGTCTCCTAGCTATAAGCATGTACATCATAAGCTGAAAGTTCGGCAAGTCACTTATTGGTTCAAGAGACTCTTTGCAAAAATTGAAAAAGAAGGGGTAAATTACTTTGTGGTTGAAAATCAGTCTGTTTAACTGATCAAAATGCTGTCAAGAGATTGTACCATTAGTTTCAAGGATGACTGTAGAGGATGAGCTTAATGTCTTGAAGTAGCCAAGATAAATGACTCTCAAATCAATAAGCTGGATTCTAAACTTTCTGTATTGCAGGGTTTTATAGCTTTTGTTTGCATTGTAAGGACATTTCCTGAAAGTATTTGAGAGCAATATTCCAAAACACAGTATCAATTATGCTCAGGGAACTTTCGCTGAACTTTTATCCTTTTGATCGTTCTTGTGGGGTTTGAAATAAAACTTTTTTCTCAGCATTGTACAAACTGTAATGGTCACAGCTGTATTTTTGTGCTTAGTTTAGCTAACAAGTCTGAAATAAAATGTTTGTGCAAGGACTATATTTTTAAACTCTACAACATTTCCAAGAACACATATATCAACTGAATACTGGATATAAGTTCCTTTTCTGTTAAAGTGTGCTGTAAAATATACACAACTAAACTTCTAGTAGGAATATTTATTTTGCCATATTTTGTGATTTGTAGTAAGCATTTCATTGTGGGTATTTACTGGTGTTGGATCTCTTTCATTTAAAGTTTGAATAGCAAACAATAAATGTTGTCGAATGCTGTTTGAATAAATTAAACATAGCTGCATTACATATAGAATCAGTATTTAAAGGAACCTTGAACCTCCTATGTTACATAAATATACACAATAGTTACAGTATACCCTAATAGTCAAAGAAATTACTCACCGTCGTGTGTCTGTCAGTTGTGTCCCCCAAGCCAGAACTTCTACTGAAGACCATTCAGTAGAGCCCTGTTATTTTACAACACAATTTGTCCTTTACATTATTGACAGTAGGGATGAGCCGAACACCCCCGCGTTCGGTTCGCACCAGAACCTTTGAACGGACTGAACGTTCACTCGAACATTTAGAACCCCATTGACATCAATGGGACTCGAACGTCCAAATTCAAAAGTGCTCATTTTAAAGCCCCATATGCAAGTTATTGTCAGAAAACTACTTTGAGAACCCGGGTCTTGCCCCAGGGAACATGTATCAATGGAAAAAAGTTTTAAAAATGGTCATTTTTTCTGGAGCAGTGATTTTAACCACTTCAGCCCCAGACCATATTGCTGCCCAACGACCAGAGCACTTTTTGTGATTCGCAACTGCGTCGTTTTAACTGACAATTGCGCGGTCGTGCGACGTGGCTCCCAAACAAAATTGGCGTCCTTTTTTTCCCACAAATAGAGCTTTCTTTTGGTGGTAATTGATCATCTCTGCGGTTTTTATTTTTTGCGTAAAAAACAAAAATAGAGCGACTATTTTGAGAAAAATTCAATATGTTTAACTTTTTTCTGTAATAAATATCCCCCAAAAATATATAAAAAAACATTTTTTTCCTCAGTTTAGGCCGATACGTATTCTTCTACATATTTTTCGTAAAAAAAATCGCAATTAGCGTTTATTGATTGGTTTGCGCAAAAGTTATAGCGTTTAAAAAATAGGGGGTAGTTTTATGGCATTTTTATTATTTTTTTTTTTACTAGTAATGGCGGCAATCAGCATTTTTTTTTCAGTACTGCGACCTTATGGCGGACACTTCGGACACTTTTGACACATTTTTGGGACCATTGGCATTTTTTTAGCGATCAATGCTCTAAAAATGCATTGGATTACTATAAAAATGCCATTGGCAGTGAAGGGGTTAAGTGTGTTCCTGGGTGTGTTCTAACTGTATGGGTGGGGTGGACTCGCTAGGGGAAATCACTGATCTTCTGTTCATACATTGTATGAACAGAAAATCAGTGTGTCCCCCACTGACAGGAACGAGAGCTATGTGTTTACACACATAGCTCCCGTTCCCTGCTCTGTAACGAGCGATCGCGTGTGCCCGGCGATCATGCCCGCTGGGCACGCGCACGGGACTCGGGGGCATGCGCGCGGGCCGCCGGCGGCGCGCACGCGCCCCCTAGTGGCCGTCAAAAGTGCCGACGTAGAGCTACGGGCTCTCGCCCAGGAGAGCCGACCTGCCGCCGTATAACTGCGGCGGCTGGTCGGCAAGCGGTAAATGATGCAGCATCATTAAAATCACTGCTCCAGAAAAAACGACCATTTAAAAAAAAAAAAAATCCATTGATACATGTTCCCTGGGGCAAGACCCGGGTTCTCAAAGACATGATGCTTAAATAAAAAAAAAAAAAAATTCCTTTAAATATTGTACCTGCTGGGTGTCTATAGTATGCATGTGTAGCTTTATGGTGCACACTGCAGAGGACACAGGCAATACACCACGTGAGAATACTGCAGCTAGCACAATCAACGACCTGCCAGTAAATTAGGAAGAATTGATCTAGCTAAACTATACAGTGTATAAATATATGTACTGTACAACACCTGGGATGCATATTGTAATGGTCACCACCGTTTATGACCTTCCATCCACCCACGACAAGCTTATCCGACACTCCACAATCCAGCAGACATGATCCATTCCATTTCCCAGAATAAAGACGAGACACAAGCTCCGTTCTCTCTGGTTTCAAAATGTATGAATGCTTTAATGGTTTCTTCTCAGCTTTTTATGCAGTTACAAGCGTGTGACAGTAATCAAAGGGACAATGCAATCTCCACCCCCCTAATCATACACTGGGGCTAATTACTAGAGCTTGACACATCACATTCCTTTATCAATAGAATTCAAACAAAATACCATCACACAATGAGTTGCCCTTTCAATCCACATCTAGAGACAGACGTACTGTCTCCGGCAAAAGGGTCTTAACACCTGGGCATCAATACATTCCTTTACTAACATAATTGACATGCTAATTCAATACATCTGAAGAGACGTATGATCTTGAATACCCAATCTTTTAAGTGTAAACACAGGGCTTTAAACAGTTTTATCACACAATGAAAAAGTCTGCCAGGAGCAGACCTCACTTAGCATTTCAACAGCCTATTACACAGAGGGATGAGTCACTGTCTTGTTGACCTGGTCAAGTCAATATAAAACACTTGTAATATTCCAGTATCCTGCAATATGAAGTATCAATAATGTCCCATCTCATGTAATACATGAAGTATGATTCTATTAGCCATCCTACGCCCAAAAGGGCACAGAGTGGACTTAGACCCAGGAGTTATTAGTGCCGCTGGCACAGGAGTATCTCTCATCCTTCCAAAGTCTCTGGTTGTCATTCCGTTACACATATATATCCTCTACACACAATAAAATAAACTACACACAATAAATTTAACTGACTAGCCTGCCTGTTCTATCTAGCTAGAAAAAAAGACACTCTGTCTCCATCTGTGACTGATATCTAACCAGCCCCACAACACCATACACAAGGCAACCCTGGGGCGTGTACTAAAGCCCTGAGCCATAATTGGCCAAAGCCACCCTGTCTTCCTCTGTCTCTGGAAAATAAAGTGTAGCGCTAGACAATGATGATCATGATAAAAAGCATTGCAAAAGTGATACATATAAATACATATGCAGTAAACACAATATTAGAAATTGAGATGTATCAATTGTGTGTCATCAGACAAATTGATATATAGATAAAGTCCGTGGATAATTTGGAGATCCACCAGGTGAATGTGAGAAGTGTCAGAACATCAAATAAGTGACTTCTTCCATGTGCAATGTTCCCACTACCGGAATGAGTGCATGCTTACCAGATGAAGTGGACTTAGGGGACATATGTCTCTGAAAGTCAAAAGGGCTTTGTATAGACTACCAACATCAACGATTGGTGGGTGGATCAAAAGATAACAAGTCTTCAGAGCCTCCAGTGGACCAATGAATTAGGTCTAATCAAAACTGTGTAGCTGGAGATGAAGTCCCCAGACTGGTTTCTCAAAGGTATTATTAGTATAAAAAAGGGAAAGCAAGGTAGCGTAATCTTGTTTTGAGTATAAAAAAAGATTTATTGCAGCTATTAAACTTACATTTGGCTGAAATGTTACACACTTGTATACAAGTGGGGCGGCAGTGGAGTCATCCCAACGCGTTTCGTGTCACAACACTTCGCCTGGGGTGACACACAATTGATACATCTCAATCTCTAATATTGTGTTTACTGTTCACTGCATATGTATTTATATGTTTCACTTTTTCAATGCTTTTTATCATGATCATCATTGTCTAGCGCTACACTTTATTCTCCATTTTCATTTTTTGCTCAATTTTCAAATCAGCCGTGTTAGCAGCTATTAATATCACTGACAGCGCAGGGTATCTACACTTTTTCCACTTCCTCTGTCTCTGGTCTACCAATAACACAGGTGGTAGATAATCTGCATCTGCACACATGTGGTGTGGTGTTCTATCTAGTACTGCAAAAATATGTACACAACCAGTGACAAGGCTTGTCAGGGAAAGAAGAATTAGGGGTATTTGGACTTTTGTAATCATTTGAGAAAAACCTAGTATATTTTTATGATGTTTTGTTATTCATGAAGCATGCTTTAAAAAAAAAAAAAATATATATATATATATATATATATATGTCTTACCTTTTAGATGTTTCTGAGGAGAAGGTGTCACAGCTGATTGCAAGAATTTCTCAGTTAGTTCAGTTTGATATGTGACAATAAAAAGGTTGGGAATTGGCTTACTCAAGTTCTACTTAACATACAATGCAAAAACAGTCTGTCCTAACAAAGAGTTAAAGGTTTAGAAACTAATTGTAATGGGGGGGCCTGTGAAATCCAGAAGCTCTTACAAAGTATGAGCCAGGAAATAATGGACATATCTTGGATTGCTTTAACATTCGTCTGTAATTCAAGAACTATTTACAGGTTGTTGATTCTGAACTCAACAGGTTAATTGAAAGAGTGAGTCATTCAATGTGGGAACACAGACTGTTAGGTGTTAATGCTGTCTGTTGTGATGTAAATGAATCTAGTATGGATTCTGAAGTATCTTCCATTGTGTGGTGCTAATTGACCCTGTATTGTGTGAAGGGCTATTGATGATAAATGTGTATTGCAAGTTAACAGACAGTCTAAAGGTCCAGATGTCTGACTTATCAGATGTAGTTAATTAGCTCATGTAAATTATGTCTACTAAAAGAATGTGTATTGTATAGCAGGTGAGAGAAGTCGGAATGTTTACCTTGAAAAGGTCATATCTCGGAGTCACCTTGTCTGGGTAAATGATTAGTTAATTAGTGCATGTAAATTATGTCGAATATGGTGCCAGAAGGTCTACTAAAAAGATGTGTATTGGGCTCATTGTGTGATGATGTGGGTGGAGTTGAGTCATTGTTCATTTTTGGTTACTAACTGTATATAAGAGCCTGATTTTCTCATTAAAGGGTCTATCCGTTTTGAACCTCAAACAGAGCGGTGTCTCGTTATTGGGGTTAGTTTGCCTGACTGTGGAGTGTCAGTAGCTGTCTTGGGGTCGGAATGGAATATCCTAAACAGTGTTAACCCCTGTCCCATTTGGGGTTCCGTTACACTAATTAACTCTTTGTTAGGACAGTGTTCAAATCTAGTACAACTGAGATATCCACCTACATAGTACAGGTGGTTTAATTATGGCAAACACATATTCCCAGCCTCTTTATAACAAAAAGAGCTAAGTAGAATTTTTCTTTGTTGGTCCACAAAGATCATCGAAAAAAGGAAGCCATTTAAAAAAAAATATTTAATTATGCTATGTGAACGGGGACATGAAACAAACATAATATAGTTCATATGTAGGTTTCAAGCTGTCACCGCTGTGTAAAATCCTATTTAAATGGATCCAATATTCAGTCCATAGAGGGGAGGAGTCGAATCTGTGATATGAGGCAAAGGATTTGCGCGGAAGTCTAACCAAGAGGGAGATCTCGCAGTTGGAAACCCGCTGGATATATGATTTAAAATGCTATACCGGATGAATGTAGACTGGGACATTAATAGTTTTATAAATAACAGTTAGAATATATAGGATGATTATCACTCCCACAAAGAGATTAAGTTACCTTTGTCACATACGAAAACTGCCAATTGATTGTCCTCTGTTATTAGTGATTTAATAAATCAAAATAACTATTGTTTTTAACATATAGGGATTCAATTCTCATAATGCTATTATGTTAAAATATTGTAAATTTGACTAATATCCTCTATGTTGCCATTCGATGGCTTTTATGTATTCTCCACACCCATATTCATTTTTTATATACAAAAGTTTTTATTAAAGTGGAGTTCCACCCAAAAAGGTAACTTCCACATTTTGGAATCCCCCCCCCCCTCCAGTGTCACATTTGGTTCCTTTCAGGGGGAGGAGAGAGCAGATACCTGTGTAATACAGGTATTTGCTCCCACTTCCTGGCATATACCACTGCGGTGACCTACGCCACTTCCGGCACCTACTCTGTCCTCCCCCGCTGTCTGGGAGACACACAGGTCCCAGAAGACAGCAGTAAGCAGTGAGGATGCACAGCGCGACTCGCGCATGCACAGTACGGAACCAGGAAGGACCGTTCTCATCGGATGGACCGATTGTGTGTACAGGGCTTTACTGAGGATGGCAGCGGCAGCAGGCAAGAGCCAACAGACAGATCGGCTTCGGGTGCCAGCATCACAGGCACCCTGGACAGGTAAGTGTCCATATATTAAAAGTCAGCAGCTGCAGTATTTGTAGCTGCTGGCTTTTAATATTTTTTGTTTCGGCTGACCTCCGCTTTAGGTATGAAATATCCTGGAAACCTCCATAGGCACCTATAAAGCCATTTTAATTCATGTATGGTATTTTGTGCATGAATTTTTCAAATTATACCAGATTTCTTTCTAATAGGTGATGCCTGATGTAGGTCATTGATGGCCCGTATAGCACGGATGTGCGATGAGACTCGCTCTACTGATGTTGCTTAGGGATGACCAATCATCATGTCTGTTTACATTCAGGTGGAACGTGGAAGTGTTGTGCTTCCGCGCTCCATGGACATCCCTTTCTGGTTGATGTGATGACGTAGCAGTTGTGTCATCCGCGTCTTACGTCATCGGCTGTTTAAGCCAATTGGAGTCCCTTCGGTGCGGGGCATTACCTAGGGGTCTCGTCCCCCTGTGACAAACGTCATTGGCCACACAAATAAAAGGGCATGCTGATGTCCGGTAGCCACGCCTTCGACAAAATCTGATGTGATAAAACATGTCAGGCGGGCTGACATTAGCATACTGAGGACCCCAGCCATTTGAAATTCCTTTTGATGCATTTTATCCTGTATTGAAACTGTAATTTTCTACAAATACATTTTTATATAAAATATTACGGGTTTCACTATTGGCTACTTAATTTCTTCACTGGGAATCGCTGGCTGTTATGGTGAACTGTGTATATCATATATGAGAAACCAATGAAGGTTATGCTGTGTTATCTGATGACCAACTGTTGCCCTGGTTTGGATTTCATGCAAAGCTGTCAGTTGGAGATGTGATACTGGGTTTTCTATTATGTGCACACTACTTTCAGCAGTCTGGTAAGTGGATTGGTTTCCCACGTGTTGACGAGTGCTGTCATATACACACTAACATTGGTGACGGGTGTATTCAACTCTCCCTCTCCTGGACTCATTTTATTTTTATAAGCGCTGCATATGGACTTTTATATTATTTATTGTGCTGGCTGCTTCATTTACCCTTTCATATTTAGTAGCGCGGATATTAGCCTTGCATTTGTGCAGTAAAAATTATTGTATCAATCTATTACTTAAAGAGGAAGTAAACCCACGTCCAAAAATCCACCCTAAAAAACCCTGCAAGACAAAGGCATAATGAGCCAATATGCATAGCATACTAGCTCATTATGTATTACTTACCTCAGATCGAAGCCCCCGCAGCAGTCCACGTCTCCCCCTCTGGCCGCCGACATGTCGTCCTGGAGTTACTTCCGGGTATCACATGCGTGCGGGAGCCGCCGGTAATGGCATGAAGACTGAAGCGATGCTCACAGGGAACGGAAGCCAGGGCACACAGTGCATCGGGTGGAAAATCCAGCCGTCGTTCTCAGCGGTAATATATCGCAGGGTCCTGAAGACAAGGTAAGTAACCTCTTCCAGGATCCATTGATGCAATGGCTCAGAGTTACTGCTAATGGTACTGAAATTTCACCCCAAGCAACACTTGGGAATACCGGCAAGGAGGTAAATCTGTCACTGATCTCTTCCTTTGCACTGCCCTTCTGAGATTTTCTGAGATGAAATTGATGAATTCTCCTCTCTGACTCCTGGGCAACAGACAGTGATGCCGCTTGTAAAATAACGTTTGAATAATGTTGCCTTACCTCAGTAGAAATGCAGTACAATAATAAGCTAAACTCTGATTAATTACCACGTCCTTTTACATAAAAAAAAAAAAAACTAAGATATATACCCTGATTTCTTGCCCTATATTGTGCTCAAATGACTTCTTTCTTCTGAAATGCAGTGTGGCAATCTTCTTCTTTGGGTAATCACGCATCTCCCTGGTTACATGGAAGCTTTTATTTGCAGTAAGAAGAATCAGGATCACGATAAAAAAGACGCAGTTTTAGAAGTGGCTTTTTTTATCGTGATTAGGTAGGAGCAGGTTTGGAGGGATGACATTTTTTTTTCCCCAGAGATGAACTTTAAGCAGAGAGACGCAGAAATCATGAAATCTATTCCCACTTTTTCTATTTCTACTTACCGTAAGTACATTTGCAGAGAAATAAATATTTTAAGACTCCAGACAAGCAGCTAAATATACAATTGATATGCACATACTGTATGTTAACGTTTTTACCCTCCAAATGTTTTGTAACTGTATTCTTTGTTTCCAGACACCCTTGTGACCATAGTTAGGTGCAGTAAGTGCAATTTTCTTCATTTTAGTTAAGCAATTTTCTTCATTTTAGTTAACACCACAGGGTCACAAGCCAACCACAGCCTGCTTACTGGATAATAAGAAGCAGCAGTTCAGTGGTGAGATCATCCCTCTACTTTCTCCTCTCCTCTGCTGTGTAAGTATGCTCACAAAAGGAAAATGATAACAAAGTGCAATGAAGTAGAGCTCAATAGACTACAAGGACACCCTCCTTCACCCAGTGTCCTGTTGTGCAGGAGACTACAGAAGGGTGATAAGAATACATATTTGTACATGTATGGTAAGTAAGGGTGCAACGGATCGCCACTGATCCGTGATTCCAAAGGGTCACCCCGTTCGGATCGGCACACCCCCCTCGATCCGCGGAGCGCTGCGGAGCCTCGGCCTAGGAAAGTCCCCGACTTCGGCCTAGCTCCGGGGCGGCGGCCATCTTGGTACACCCGGCGGGCCCTCCTCTCTGTTCACACCCACAGAGGAGGAGGAGCCTGCACTCGAGGGAAACACATGCCGCTGTCTGAGGATCTGAGGTCTGCACTATGGTGGGGGTTACTGTCTGAGATCTGCACTATGGTGGGGGTTACTGTCTGAGGTCTGCACTATGGTGGGGGTTACTGTCTGAGGTCTGCACTATGGTGGGGGTTACTGTCTGAGGTCTGTACTATGATGGGGGTTACTGTCTGAGGTCTGCACTATGGTGGGGGTTACTATTTGAGGTCTGAAAAATATATATATACAAGTGTATATATAACACCGCGCTACCTAACTAAACATAAATTAGCTGCCAACACCACAGAATTGGATCAATTCTGCAACAGAAAACAAATAGAACACAAAAAGTGTAGCGCTGAAATTATGTGAGGGATAAACATATAACACTGCAAAGCATCATACAAAACATGAAATGAAATAATATATGTAATACGTGAACTGTCACATAAATTAATCACCAAGTGTTCAAACGATCATATCAATAGATATGAATAAAGTGATTGAATCAAAGTGTCCAAACAAACGTAATGATGAGTGAAGGAGATTTTTGATAGCAGATCCACCACCAAAGAAAAGATGGGAGGCTTACCGGAAAGCGTGGACTCAGCTAAGTTTACACTTAATGAGTCACTAAAGCTTAATGTGATGGTATCCGGACATCAACCTTCCATTGGGAAACAGGGATGGGTTTTGAATAGAGACCAAATCTTCATGTAATAGATGAGGGACCAAAAAAATTGCAGTAGTACCAGGACCGATACATATGACTCGTCAATTCTTTGCAAGGGATCCAAAATGCTCAGATGCAACAATTATGGGAGGAAAGAAATGGATGCAGACATAGTGTGATAACGTATAAACTTTTTACTAAAATACACAAAATCCAAATGGTTGCACTCACATTTCAGCAGGAAAATCAGAAGCATGTAAACACATCTAGCAGTAAAATCAGCAGAGGACCCGACGCGTTTCGATCAAACGATCATCATCTGGGATCATCATCTGAGGTCTGCACTATGGTGGGGGTTACTATCTGAGGTCTGCACCACTACTGGGGGGGTTATCGTCTGAGGTCTGCACTACTAAGGGGTGTCTGTACTGAGGGGGGGACACCATTTTTATTATTTTTTTGCACCGAGTGATGCCACCACAGTGGGGGGGAGATGTGCATATTACAGTGGGGGAGATTTTTTTTTTGCTGATCCGATAAATGATCTGATCCGTGACTCCTGATCCGAGGAACGATCCAAACCGTGATTTTTTTTGATCCGTTGCACCCCTAATGGTAAGTAAACTTAAAGGGTAAGTTCGCCTTTAAAAACATATTTCCCTGCAAAGAGGGTCAATTGCAAAGCAATGTGCTGTATGAAAAAAAAAAATCTGCTTTCATCTGTCTCATACCTAGCAATACCGCAACTTCCGTTGTCCTCATATTCAAAAGCCACACTGTTATTCTCACGTTCTGTCCTTGTTTAATTTGGGATAATGGATATGGTGACATAGACATTTCCATGAAACACTGTGCACATTCTTTTTGTGGCTGAGTCTGCAGACTTGTCCCTCACCCCGATCTCTAGAACAAGCATAGAGCTCATTCACAGCCAACAATTTGTGCAGTGTCTCCTCTCCCCTTTCCATGGCCATGCTCTGCAGCTTCACTCCTCCCCACCCAACCCCTGAGCAGTGAGCACCAGGATCGCCCTGAATAAAATTAGTAATGCTGCTGTTGCAATCAATATTACTGTATTCTGAAATGCCATAATCAGGGATACCACTATATATACAGTACATATATGTACACACACATATTATATACTGTATATATACATATTTTTATATATAGTTAAGATACAGTTTGAGCTGCTTTGTTTTTTTGTTTTATTAGGGTATTTAAACTTGAATGGGGAATATGGGATCCTCACTTTATCGGTTTAGTAAAATCTTCAGGGATAACTATATGCACACAGTATATACCAGGGGTGTCCAAACTTTTTTCTAAAAATTTGGTCTAAGTGTGTTCATTCGATCACTAATACACGGCCCAACAAGAATTATGTTGCCTTTGTGACTGTGTGTGGTGAATAGATGAACTTGGGTGGGTTATTTGGATATACCGTATTTATCGGCGTATAACATGCACCTTCACTTTAAGAGGGAAGTTTAAGGCAAAAAAATAACATTTTAAATTAAGAGCTGTGAAGCAAAATAAGGGTCAGTGTCCATAAACGCAGCCTAATCACTGCCCATCTGCAGCCTCACCATTGCCATGAATGTGGCCTCACCATTGCCCCCTCCCTGTCCCCCCTGAGGCAGCACTGATAAATACAGTATAAGGGCCAGATTCTCAGAGACGCTACGACGGGTATCTATGCGAGTGATTCCTTGAATCACTTTGGCATAGATACGCCTGAAGATCCGACAAGTGTAATACAATTACACTTGCGAATCGTAGTTGTAATGACAACTCCGGCCACTAGGTGGCCTTTACGTTGTTTTCTCATTTGCCTATGCAAATGAGGCTACTACGCAGATTCCCGAATGCTTTTACGCCGCCCCGTCGTCGCGTACGTTGTTTTTGTCCGCGTAAGGTTACCCCTGCTAATATGAGGGGTAACCTTACGCAGTACCGTCGGATGCCGTCGGGTGCCGTCGGATGCCATGTTAAGTATGGCGTCGGGTCAGCGTCGGCTTTTTCCGTCGCTTACGTCGTTTTACTAACTCGTTCTCGAATAGGGCATTGCGTAGTGACAATCACGTCGTTTTGACGTCGGTTTCAACGATGCTTTCCGACGTGAGCTGGAGCATGCGCACTGGGCTTTTTCCCCAGCCGGCGCATGCGCAGTTCGATCGACGCGGGGGCGCGCTTAATTTAAATACAAGCCGCCTCCTTTAAATTACGCGGCCTTACGCTGGGCCATTTACACTACATCTCCGCAAACTACGGAGAAAGTGCATGGAGAATACGGCACTTGCTCTGTTAAGTTGCGGCGGCGTAGTGTAAATGGCTTACGCTATGCCGCCGGAATTATGTGAGAATCTGTCCCTAGGGCCACGAAAGATATATATATATCCAAATTATCAGGGGGGCCACTATAAACCAGAACGTGGGGCGCAATTGGCTCATGGGCCGGACTATGGACATGCCTAGTATATACACTTCTCTGCCTCCTGCACAAAACTTGCTTGCAGATCTCCTTCAACTCCCCCAGCACAACTCTTGCTTATGGAACGATAACACCCAGGAACAGCTGCACTGTTTGGGTGGTCTAAAAAAGATTCAATTAGACCAGTAGTAAATGTCCCTTACAGTCAGGGCCTGTAGGACCCTTTAGTGTAGCAAAGAAAGTCCTAATCTTTTCATGTGATAACACTAAAGAAATTACACTTTGCTACAATGTAAAGTAGTGGGTGTACAGCTTGTTTAACAGTGTAAATTTGATGTCCCCTCAAAATAACTCAACACACAGCCTTTAATATCTAAACCGCTGGCAAAAAAAGTGAGTACACCCCTAAGTGAACATGTCTAAATAGGGCCCAATTAGCCCTTATCCCTCCCAGGTATCATGTGACTCGTTAGTGTTACAAGGTCTCAGGTGTAAATGGGGAGCAGGTGTGTCAAATTTGGTGTTATTGCTCTCACTCTCTCATACTGGTCACTGGAAGTTCAACATGGTGCCTCATGGCAAAGAATTCTCTGAGGATCTGAAAAAAAGAATTGTTGCTCTACATAAAGATGGCCTAGGCTATAAGAAGATTGCCAAGAACCTGAAGCTGAGCTGCAGCATGGTGGCCAAGATCATACAGCGGTTTAACGGGACAGGTTCCACTCAGAACAGGCCTTGCCATGGTCGACCAAAGAAGTTGAGGGCACTTTCTCAGCATCATATCCAGAGGATGTCTTTGGGAAATAGAAGTATAAGTGCTGCATAAGTTGAAGGGGTGGGGGGGTCAGCATGTCAGTGTTCAGACCATATGCTGCACGCTGCATCAAATTGGTCTGCATGGCTGTCGTCCAAGAAGGAAGCCTCTTCTAAAGATGATGCACAAGAAATCCCGCGAACAGTTTGCTGAAGACAAGCAGACTAAGGATTACCGGAAACATGTACTGTGGTCGGATAAGACCAAGAAGAACTTATTTGGTTCAGATGGTTTCAAGTGCGTGCAGCAGCCAGGTGAGGAGTACAAAGACAAGTGTGTCTTGCCTACAGTGAAGCATGGTGGTGGGAGTGTCATGGTCTGGGGCTGCATGAGTGCTTCCGGCACTGGGGACCTACAGTTCATTGAGGGAACCATGAATGCCAATATATACTGTGACATACTGAAGCAGAGCATGATCCCCTTCCTTCAAAGACTGGGCTACAGGAAAGTATTCCAACATGATAATGCCCCTAAACACACCTCCAAGACAACCACTGTCTTGCTAAAGAAGCTGAGAGTAAAGTTGATGGACTGGCCAACCATGTCTCCAAACCTAAACCCTATTGAACATCTGTGGGACATCCTCAAACAGACGATGAAGGAGTGCAAGGTCTCTAACATCCACCAGCTCTGTGATGTCATCATGGAGGAGTGGAAGAGGACTCCAGTGGCAACCTGTGAAGCTCTGGTAAACTCCATTCCCAAGAGGGTTAAGGCAGTGCTGGAAAATAATGTTGGCCACACAAAATATTGACATTTAGGGTCCAATTTGGACATTTTCTCTTAAGGGTGTACTCACTTTTGTTGTCAGCGGTTTAGACATAGTGTGTTGAGTTATTTTGAGGGGACAGCAAATTTACACTGTTATGCAAACTGTACTTTATAATGTAGCAAAGTGTCATTACATCAGTGTTGTCATTTAAAAAGATATAATAAAATGTTTTAAAAAATGTGAGGGGTGTACTTACATTTGTAAAGATACTGTATATCTATATATAGATATATTTGTATAGAGATATACAGTATATATATATATATATATATATATATATATATATATATATATATATACACTGCTCAAAAAAATTTAAGGAACACTTTGAAAACATATCAGATCTCAACAGGCAAAAATCTCATGCTGGATATCTATACTGATAATATTATGCAGCAAGCTAGGTCATTTTGCTGAAAATTCATTGCAACAACTCAAAATGGTCCTCAGTAGTTTGTATGGCCCCCAAGTGCTTGTATGCATGCCTGACAACATCAGGGCATGCTCCTAATGAGAAAACGGATGGTGTCCTGGGGTATTTTCCCCCAGATCTGGACCAGAGCATCACTGAGCTCCTGAACAGACTGATGTGCAACCTGGCGGCACCGGATGGACCGAAACATAATGTCCCAGAGATGTTCTTTTGGATTTAGATCAGGTGAGCGTGGGGGCCATTCAATAATATCAATTTCTTCATCCTACAGGAACTGGCTGCATGCTCTCGCCACATGAGGGCGGGCAATGTCGTGCACCAGGAGGAACCCAGGACCCATTGCACCAGCATAGGGTCTGGCAATGGGTCCAAGGATTTCATCCCGATACCTAATGGCAGTCAGGGTGCCATTGTGTAGCCTGTAGAGGTCTGTGTGTCCCTCCATGGATATGCCTCTCCAGACCATCACTGACCCACCACCAAACCAGTCATGCTGAACGGTGTTACTATCAGCATGAAGTCACATATGCTCAGGGGGAACCTGCTCTCATCTGTGAAAAGCATTGGCACCAGTGGCGGACCTGCCAATTCTGGTGTTCAATAGAAAATGCCAATTCGAGCTCCACAGTGTTTGGCAGTAAGCACAGAGCACACTAGAGGACGTCGGGCCCTCAGGCCACCCCCATAAAGTCTGTTTATGTTTGGTCAGAGACATTCACACCAGTGGCCTGCTGGAGGTCATTTTGTAGGGCTCTGGCAGTGCTCATCCTGTTCCTCCTTGCACAAAGGAGCAGATACCTGTCATGCTGATGGGTTAAGGACCTTCTACGGCTCTGTCCAGCTCTCCTAGACTAACTGCCTGTCTCCTGGAATCTCCTCCATGCTCTTGAGACTGTGCTGGGAGACACGGCAAACCTTCTGCCAATGACATGTATTGATGTGCTATCCTGGAGGAGTTGGCCTTCCTGTGCAACGTTTATAGGGTCCAAGTATCGCCTCGGGCTACCAGTAGTGACACTGACCCTAGACAAATGCAAAACTAGTGAAAAACAGTCAGAAAGGATGAGTAAGGAAAAAAAATGTCAGACACCTCCACCTGAAAAAAACATTCCTGTTTTGGAGGTCATCTCATTTTTGTCCATCTGGTGCACCTGTTGTTAATTTCAATTAACAGCAAAGCAGCTGAAACTGATTAACAACCCCCTCTGTATACACCCCTCCCCCTCTGCTACTTATTGTAACTGACCAGCTCAATATCCCAGGAGTTCTGATTCAAAAGTGTTCCTTTAACAATGTGTATATGTATATATATATATATATATATATATATATATATATATATATATATATATATATGTGTGTATGTGTGTATATTTATCCATACAGTCCTATGCCAGTCATGTGTTGACAATGTACTGCACTGGTGGCAGTAAAAAAAAATTGAAAAAATCATTTTTAATACATTTTTTAATTATCCCCAAAAAATGTACTAAAATTGCAAACACACCATACCTCTCACTAAATACACTGGGTTGTCTAGTTTCCAAAAAGGGGTAATTAGTGGGTATTTGTACTGTCCTGGCATTTTAGGGTCTCAAGAAATGATATAGGCATTTAGTACATCAGGATTAATCAATTTTAAATATATACATTATATACCATAGTTTGTAGGCTCTGTAACTTTCACAGACTAAATAATATACAGGAATTTGACAAAATTATGGAAACAAGTATGATAAAAGATCAAAATTGTTACCTTATATGGTGTTGGACCGCCTTTGGCATCCAAGTTGGCCTGCATTTTCCTGGGAATTGACAAATATAAGTCATGGATGGTGGATAATGGAATCTGATACCACTCTTCATACAAAAACCTGGGTCACAATCCTTTGCAATTTCCTTTTGTCTCTTTCGGTCAGTTGATCATTTTGACCATGCTTATGCTTATCAGATGACGTTTTCCTGGGAACTGTATATGCCGTCATAACCTTTGATACTGTACCTCATGACACCACAAATATTACTAGCAGCGCACACAATGAATGGCGGAGGTGAGGTTTCCCACCTGTTAGCTGGGTGTCTCATTACACTGCAGAAGAAAAATAATGTTACATCACTTCTGCTTTTAATGCAAATCATGCCGTCACTTTCACACCTGCAAGTCCTGTTGTGTTTCCATACTTTTGGTCAACCACTGTACACTGATTTGGGTTATTTTACCAAAGAAATGTAGCGGACTACATATTGGCCTAAATTTACAAAGAAAAATTATTTGCTTGCAAAACTGTATAACAGAAACTAAGAAAAGCTTGTTTTTTTTTTTTTTTAAATGTTCAGTAAAAAACAATGGTGATTGAATACAACCAAAAGATAGCTCTATTTGTGTGAAAAAAAATATATAAATTTCCTTTGAGTACAGTGTTGCATGACTGAGAAATTGCCAGTTAAAGTAGCACAGTGCTGAATAGCAAATAATGCCCCGGTCATGAAGGGGATTAAACCTTCCGGAGGTCAAGTGGTTAAAATGACTTAATTTACAAAAAAAAAATGGTCATGTACATTTAAGAGGAACTGCAGTCTGTTTATAAAGTTTGTAATAAAAACATATTTGCCATTCTGAAGCTTCCCTCCAACCACTTTGCATATTATTTATTTATACTGTGATTCTGTACATTCTTGTTGGCAAATATGCTGCAGAAATCTCCCCCCACTAAGTCTGTCTGCATCCAATTTAACTGTGGGCAGCTGAAGCTGCTGCCTGTTCACTTCCTGGATTTCCACAGACACACAGAGGAACACGTACCTCCAGCTCTGTAGCTCTCATTGGCCCTCTTATGGCTCATTCTCACTCCCTTCCTGGCAAACTCTCATGAGAGTGAGAGAGAGAGTTGTGCATGATGCCATAGGCCTAGGTCAATGACCAGACATGAAACAGGAAGTGGGCTGCATAAGGTATTTACTGGCAGAAAAATAATATTTTACTATGCAAAGGTAAAACAAAGAGGGCAGAAGATTTAATAGATGGAAAGATGAAAAAATTACTGAAGGTCCGCTTTTTTTATGCTACAGGTGAACTTACACTTTAATGAAGAACTCCATGATGGTGTTTACCGTATTTATCAGGGTATTGCGCGCATCCGCGCATAGCGCGCACCCCCAACCTAGAAGGGAAAATCCTGAAAAAAAAGAATATACTTAAAGTTTAGATGCCCCTCGTCGATGTCTTGCCTGGCATCCATCTGGCGGCCTTGTCTGGTCCTGCGTCTGTCTGCGGCCTCGGTGGTGTCCTCCTCGCTTTTCCCGCGCTGTCTCCGAGTTGAATCCCCGCTTCCCGCGCTTAGTTTGAACGCCGCTAGGAGCGTTACCACGAGTGAAGCCGAGCCTGGCTTGGCCGAATGTACCCGAGTGTACTGATTTTGGTATATGTCGGCAGAGGCGTTCAAACTAAGCGCGGGAAGCTGGTATCGGCGTATATCGCGCACCCATAATTTTCCCCTTATTCTAAGGGGAAAAAAGTGCGTGGTATACGCCGATAAATACGGTAGGTAGTATAATAGCCATGTATAGTCAGTTAAGCAAAACCACTAATGTGAGTTTGCTTAAAATTACACATTTGTATTGCAATCACTGTTTCAAAATCTGTGATGTCATGATCTTACACTACATCTTCCTCAATTCCCAGGCTGCGGAAGGAGGTATTTCAGGAGTGGCAATGTCACTTCCTGTTAGTGTTTGTCACTGCTCACTAAGACTGCATATCGCCTCATCATTCCCTGGGATTTAGCTCCTGAGTGGGCCGGACTGTAAACATGTGTGCAGCGGATCTTCTGATTTAGCCCACCCACATCACTGTGAACTGCTCCACTGCCCCTTTGTGTTTTATTCCAACACATTGCACTATGCCTTCTTTTATTGCAACACTTTATGTATACATCATGAGGGGCACATTCTCTGAGCTGTGCACATTCTGGTCTGTCAGTGAAAATATGGTGATAAGAGATTGGGAAGACCAGGAGTGTGCTGGCCCATCAATCTACTTATGCAGCACAGTGAGTGAATCAGACTGGTGACCAAGGAGATAGAGTGCATAGAGGCCGTCTGTCTTGTGAACAGGATATTTAGGGACAGAGGACTTTCCACTGATGAAAGAAGGCTTGGTTTCTAGCAGACAGGAGGACTATGCACTGTAAGACCAAAAAATTATTAAAAGGTATGGAAGCCTCTGCATACAAATATTAAACATTTTCTGCCCAGATTACAGCTTTAAAAATATATTTAACCATCTTTAGTAGTGTTTTTATATATCGCCCATAGCAGGAAGAAGTGCAGGAGCTTCTTTTCAAGCAGATTTGTTTGTATTAAAGATGAAGTAAACCCTGATTGGTTTTACTTCCTCTTTGTTCCCTGCAAAGTAAAAGCATAATGGGCTACTATGCATCGCATAGTAGCCCATTATGTGCCACCTACCTGCAGAAGAAAACTGCAATGTCAGCGATGTCCCCTCTCTCTCAATGCATCCATCTTCAACCTCTCTTTCTTCTGGGGCCATGGACTTCCGGCTCTGCTATCGGCCGGAGTCGCTTGACGTCACTCCCACGCATGCGACGGTCATGGCACGGGCACTATAGAAATAGCACGTTGACAGTTGAAATTTTGTGTGACCGTGTGTTTGCAACACAAGTTTGAACCAAAATTCCATCGGAAAAAAATCCACGTTTTTTGTCGGAATTTCCAATCGTGTGAATGTGGCCTTTTATCACAATCCTTTGGCACGTGTCAGCTTGAACGGTATCTTGTTGGACCCTATTAAGATCTGTAGTGTCATACTCCAGAGGCACCCTTTATTTCTGTTATTGCACAAATTGACAATGGAGCATCTGACTGTGGCATTGCGTAACAATATGGATTTTACTCGGATATGTGTGGGCTTCCACCACTATAAACTACCCCTCTATGTGGATGATTTCCTCCTGTATGTTACAAACCCACAAGTATCCACGCCCTCTAGCATACACAAATTTAAGTTTCCATTCTATGGGATTTCTCACTCGCCTCAATACAGGAATGTTCCCATTGTGCCATATTCCGTCACGCTCCCTGGCTGGAGTAAACTCACTTACAACACTACAGTATCTCCGGATTGCATTGCCACCAGACCTACTCTCCAGACCATATTCAGACTTTGAGGTAATGCTCCCACAACAACACAAGTCAGAGAACTCCCTATCTTTGTTATATAAGCTTCTTTTGAGAGAATCCTTCCCAGGGACTCCACATTCACTCCATCCAAGTGGGAGGGGGGACTTTCACTGGATGAATTGGAGTTGAACAAAATCTTGACATTTACCCATAAGGTTTTGCAGGAGCTTAATTATAAATTAAATTGCTACATCTGTTTGATAAGTAATACATATTACCTGTTGATCCTGCTAGGAAACTAGTAAGGTTGTTGCACAGAGGCTGGATGATTGAGCCAATTCAGTGTAATTGCTGGTGTATTTCCCCTGACCAGGCAGCTTATGTGCAGCATAATTTTCATTTTTTTTAATTTGCCTGTAGATTGTACTCATGTTTATGATACCACTGCCAAATACATGAGTATGACTGCACAGGGCCCTGCATGTCATTTGCACTCTGTGTGCTGCACCTGGGCTGCCTGGGTGAGGGGAATAATGTACACCGACAACGCTGAATGGACTGAGCCGGCCTGTGTGCAATAGTTGTAAACTAATCACTTCTGGCACTTTCTGGGCTCTCATGTACCTGTACTTCACTGTGATTGTCCTTTGTTCTTTTTGAGTACTACAGAACGTGGTTTACTTCCTGTTTTAAATCTCAATTTTTTTTACTCCATGCATTTTTTTCATGATGTGTACATACGTATTTTTTATATGTTTGCCTTTTGATCCTGCCAGACCATTTTTACATACATGAAACATATTTTTTTGGAATATAAATACATGTGTGTGGATATTTTTGAGGGGGTTGCAGGACACTGTGTTGAGCCCCAACAGCAGAAGAAGACACCAACACAATTCCCTGAATAGCCTTTCATAAGGAGTATCAGGAAAGGTCACATACAATATACAGGTGCATCTCATACAATTATAATATCATCAATATGTTAATTTATTTCAGTAATTCAATTCAAAAACTGAAACTCATACATTTTATATAGATGTGTTACACACAAAGTGATGTATGTCCAGCATTTCTTTCTTTTAATTTTTTTTTTCTTTTTTTTTTTTTTTTTTTTTCTTTTTTTTTTTTTTTATAAATTTATTTTAATTTTGATGATTGTTTCATCTTCCAGCAGGACTTGGCACCTGCCCACACTGCCAAAAGTACCAATACCTTGTTTAATGATCATGATTTCACTGTGCTTAATTGGCCAGCAAACTCGTATGACCTAAACCCCATAGAGAATCTGTGGGGTATTGTCAAGAGGAGGATGAGAGACACCAGACCCAACAATGCAGATGAGCTGAAGGCCTGCTATCAAAGCAACCTGGGCTTCCATGTCACCTCAACAGTGCCAAAAGCTAATCGCCTCCATGTCACGCCACAATGATGCAGTAATTCATGCAAAAGGAGCCCCAATCGAGTATTGAGTGCACACTATACTGCACATGGACATACGTTTCAGTAAGCCAACATTTCTGTATTAAAAATCCTTTTTTTATTGGTCTTATGTAATATTTAAATTTTCTGAGATACTGAATTTTGGGTTTTCACTAGGGATGAGCCGAACACCCCTGGGTTCGGTTCGCACCAGAACCTGCGAACAGACCAAAAGTTTGTGTGAACTTTAGAACCCTGTTAAAGTCTATGGGACTCGAACATTTGAAATCTAAAGTGCTAATTTTAAAGGCTAATATGCAAGTTACTGTCCTAAAAAGTGTTTGGGGACATGGGTCCTGCCCCAGGGGACATGTATCAATGCAAAAAAAAGTTTTAAAAAACTGCAGTTTTTTCAGGAGCAGTGATTTTAATAATGCTTAAAGTGAAACAATAAAATTGAAATATTCCTTTCAATTTCGTACCTAGGGGGTGTATAGTATGCCTGTAAAGTAGCTTGTTTCCAGTGGTTAGAACTGTCCCTGCACAAAATGTAATTTCTGAAGGAAAAAAGTAATTTAAAATCACTCACCTTAGGGTCTGGTATGGATATTAAGGGGAACTCCACCCCAAATGTTTTTTTAAAAATGGCGTCAAATAAAAAAAAATTATGTGGAGTCCCCCCCAAATATCCATTCCAGACCCTTCAGGTCTGGTATGGATTTTAAGGGGAACTCCACCCCAAATTTTGAAAAAATAATGGCGTGGACCCCCACACATTTTGTTTTTATGAATGACTTTTCTCTGTATTGCCGGCAGCCGACAATTCATTATGGCCACCAGTGATTTTAAATTACTTTTTTTCCCTCAGAAATTACACTTTGTGCAGGGACAGTTCTAAGCATGGGAAACATGCGCTACTTTACAAGCATACTATACACCCCCCCCCCCCCCCAAGGTACGAAATTTAAAAGAATATTTCAATTTTATTGTTTCACTTAAACAAATTATTTAAATCACTGCTGCCAAAAAAAATGCAGTTTTTAAAACTTTGTTTTTGCAGGTCCCCAAACACTTTTTATTATAATAACTTGCATATTAGATTTTAAAATTAGCACTTTAGATTTCAAATGTTCGAGTCCCATAGACTTTAACAGGGTTTTAAAGTTCACAAGAACTTGCCGCGAACACCCCAAATAGTTCGCTGTTCGGCGAACAGGCAATGTTCGAGTCCAACATGAGTTCTACTCGAACTCTAGGCTCATCCCTAGTTTTCACTAGCTGTAAGCCATAATCATCAAAATTAAAAGAAAGAAAGGCTTGAAATATATCACTCTGTGTGTAACGCATCTATACAGTATAAAACATATGACTTTCACTTTTTGAATTGAATTACTGAATTAAATTACTTTTTGATGATATTCTAATTTTACAAGATGCACCTGTGTTTATCGTTTCTTTTAGCAATTGAGTGTTACTAAAACACACATATAGGAACACATTTCCTTAAAAATTGACCACTTTTCTCCTCAAGATAAGGATAGGTGTTTGTTAAGTGCATAATTTTGGTATATATGAATTTGCATGTTTATAAAGACTGGCATCTCACATTGAAGAGATGTATACCGGTCTGAAAGCTGCTAATCCCCTTTGCTTCCGTCCCAGTGAACCGAAAGGGTGCTGGCTGTGCACAAATGCATAGGATGAAAGGATTCTCGTAGATCTGCCCTTTAACAGCGTAGCGTAGCATATCCCCCTTACGCTACGCCTCCGCACTATTTACGGGCATATGCTGTATTCTCAAAGCACTTGCTCTGTAATTTGCGGCGGCGTAGCGTAAATGGGCCGGCATAAGCCTGCGTAATTCAAAGTAGGAAGGAGGTAGGCGTGTTGTATTTAAATTAAGCACGCCCCCGCGCCGAACGAACTGCGCATGCGCTGGCCGGAAACGTAGCCCACTGCGCATGCTCCATAGTACGCCGCAAATACATTGGTTTCGACGTGAACATAATTAACGTACAGCCCTATTCGCGACGAGTTACGTAAATGACGTAAACGACGGCAAAAAAAACAACGCTGTCCCGACGTCTATACCTAATATGGTGTACACGGACCTACGCAAGGTTACCCCTCATATAGCAGGGGTAACCTTACGCTCACACAAACTACGTAAACTACGACGACGGCGCGCAAATACTTTCGGGAATCGGCGTATCATGCTCATTTGCATTTTCAATGCAGAAATCGAAGGGAACGCCATCTAGCAGCCAGCGTAACATTACAACTTAGATCCGGTGGTGTAAGTGACTTACGCCAGTCGGATCTAAGCAAAATCTATGCGGAACTGATTCTAAGAATCAGTTGCATAAATACCCAGGGCCAGAAACAGGGATACGACGGTGTACCTGTATATACACCGTCGCATCTCAGCTGAGAATCTGGCCCATCGTTTTTAAGGTGTGCGGCAGTCCAGGATTCCTGGCATCTCACATTCTTGGAGTTTGTTAAAGTAAAAGTGTGGCCTCCACCATGAAATAGTAGCTGAACCTTATATCAGGCACCTACAGGAGCCTTCACGTGTGATTAGTTCATTTCAACATTGGCAACAGGACCCTAAAGGGTCGTGAGGGAGGGAGTAGGGAGGTAAGGGAAATAAAATATAATTGCGGGCTCTAGTAAGTCTACCCTTTCCTTTATATCGCTCTACACATTAATCCTTTTAAATGTTATGAAAGAAAAACAAACTCATCAGTTCAAGCATCAGAATGATTTCTCGCTGTGAGAGTCATTTGAGGTCACAAAACAGACTGCATATTGCCTCAATATGAATGTGTTGGAATCATATGCTTATCACATCAACAGGTGCAGCTTATATTAATAATGCACTCGGGTATTATTCCACATGTTTTAAAGCACAAGTAGGTGTAATAATTATACTAACATATGCTTGTTCATGAGCTTGTACAGTGCTCTAAAGTCAATAAACATATGTGATCTATTGTTGAACATTTGAGCAATACCCTTATCATTTAGAACATTTAATATTCCTCATTAGTATGATGATCATTGTCCATTTTCAGCATTGCATACACGCCACATCTGTCTCTTTTCTTTTTTATGATTTGAAGCATTTACAAATCATTTTGTTTCATAAATGAAATGGTCATTTTGCTGCTATTGCTGACACCATCTGCCAAGGTGCTTATGGAGAGAATTGTCTGCTAAACTATTCATTTTTTTTACCCAAATTATGGTCATCACTAAGACATTTAAAAAGCACTGTACATCTTTGCTTAATGCGGCAGTTAATCATCACTGAGCATGGCAACTGTGCAGCTTATAAAAGGAAGCCTGTGTTAACAGACATAGGGGAGCTGACATTGGTTATTTAAAGGTGCTTAAAGCAGGTGGTAAAAAAAAAGTACACTGCAGGTGGTAAAAAATTCTAAATAAAATTCCCTGCAAGGCAATGTCATAATATGCTATTATGCATACTTACCTTAGAACTAAGCCCTCTAGTGCCGCAATGTCACGTGTGAGACAGCAGACATTTTCCCCTGGTCTTCCTTCCGGGTTTGCGGCCTCTGGCTACATGAGTGGCCGGGGGTGCGATGACATCACTCTTGCCCATTTACGGCATGGGCCCTGAAGGTCCGGCCCTGTAAGCCGGACCTTCAAAGCGCATGTGGAGGTGATGTCATTGGCTGCATGCACTCTGAATGTCTTCTAAACTGTATAAAAGTTGCGTAAAAGTTTAGGATATATTCAGAGTACCTACAGGTAAGCCTTGTTATAGGCTTGCCTATAGGTACAAGTGGTTTAACCACTTGAGCCCCGAGCCTGTTTTTCAGATTCGGTGCTTACGAGACCAAAACAGTTTTTTTGCTAGAAAATTATTTAAAACCCCCAAACATTATATATTTTTTTTCTAACACCCTAGAGAATAAAATGGCGGTCATTGCAATACTTTTTCTCACACCGTATTTGCGCAGCGGTCTTACAAGCGCACTTTTTTTGGAAAAAATTCACTTTCTTGAATTAAAAAATAAGACAACAATAAATTTGGCCCAATTTTTTTATATATTGTGAAAGATAATGTTACGCCGAGTAAAATGATACCCAACATGTCATGCTTAAAATTTGCGCCCGCTCGTGGCGTGGCGTCAAACTTTTACCCTTAAAAATCTCGATAGGCGACGTTTAAAAAATTCTACAGGTTGCAATTTTTGAGACACAGAGGAGGTCTAGGGCTAGAATTATTGCTCTCGCTCTAACGATCGTGGCGATACCTCACTTGTGTGGTTTGAACACCGTTTTCATATGCGGGTGCTACTCGCGTATGCGTTTGCTTCTGCGCGCGAGCTCGTCGGGACGGGGCACTTTAAAAAAATATTTTTTTGGTTTTCGTTTTTATTTTTATTTATTTTATAATTGTTAACACTGAAAAAAAAAAAATTATCACTTTTATTCCTATTACAAGGAATGTAAACATCCCTTGTAATAGCAAAAAGCATGACAGGTCCTCTTAAATATGAGATATGAGGTCAAAAAGACCTCAGATCTCATATTCAGGCTTAAATGCAAAAGAAATAAAAGAAAAAAAAAAAAAAAGAATAAATGTAAACAAAATAAATGTCTCTTTAAGACGCTGGGCGGAAATGACAATTTGACGTCACTTCCGCCCAGCAGAGGTATGGGGACAGCTGAGCGACATTTTTTCCATCAGTCGCATCCCCGGACAGCCAGCAAGAGGACCCGATAACGGCGATCTCGTGGCGAACCACTTTAGCAGCACTGGCACTTGGCACCGTAATTCCCCAATTCAGTTAGAGAACATCCGCCTGTGGCGCGGTGTTCCTGGAACGTTTCTGGTGCTTAAGGGGCTTGGAAGCACGGGAGTTTCTGCCGCACTGTAACTCAGGGCAGCCCCGACTCCATCCACCGATCGTCACCCACATCGGATGAAGAGTCAATGGATTCCGATATCAGTCAGGGGGACTCCGGTGGCAGCAGGCATCAGATTGGCTCCCGGCAGTGGCGGCTGGTGCTCAAAATTTTTGGGGGGCGCAAACGAAAAAAAAAATATTGCAGCCTCACTGTGCCCATCACATGCAGCCACTGTGCCATGCCACCAAATGCAGCAACTGTGCCACCAAATGCAGCCACTGTGCCATGCCACCAAATGCAGCCACTGTGCCATCAATTGTCACCACTGTGCCATGCCATCAAACACAGAAACTGTGCCATCAATTGTCACCACTGTGCCATGCCATCAAATGCAGCGACTGTGCCATCAATTGTCACCACTGTGCCATGCCACCAAATGCAGCCACTGTGCCATCAATTGTCACCACTGTGCCATGCCATCAAACACAGCAACTGTGCCATCAATTGTCACCACTGTGCCATGCCATCAAATGCAGCCATTGTGCCATCAATTGTCACCACTGTGCCATGCAACACAGCAACTGTGCCATCAATTGTCACCACTGTGCCATGCCATCATATGCAGTCACTGTGCCATCAATTGTCACCACTGTGCCATGCCATCAAACGACACCACTGTGCCATCAATTGTCACCACTGTGCCATGCCACCAAACGCCACCACTGTGCCATCAATTGTCACCACTGTGCCATGCCATCAAACGCCACCACTGTGCCATCAATTGCAGTCACCATCATATGCAGTCACTGCCATCAATTGTCACCACTGTGCCATGCCAAACGCCACCACTGTGCCATCAATTGTCACCACTGTGCCATGCCATCATATGCAGTCACTGTGCCATCAATTGTCACCACTGTGCCATGCTATCATATGCAGTCACTGTGCCATCAATTGTCACCACTGTGCCATGCCACCAAACGCCACCACTGTGCCATCAATTGTCACCACTGTGCCATGCCATCAAATGCCACCACTGTGCCATCAATTGTCACCACTGTGCCATGCCATCATATGCAGTCACTGTGCCATCAATTGTCACCACTGTGCCATGCCAAACGCCAC
This sequence comes from Rana kukunoris, assembly GCA_029574335.1. Taxonomy (NCBI): domain Eukaryota; kingdom Metazoa; phylum Chordata; class Amphibia; order Anura; family Ranidae; genus Rana; species Rana kukunoris. The sequence goes on from CM056049.1 coordinate 325,936,682, forward strand.
CACTGTGCCATCAATTGTCACCACTGTGCCATGCCATCATATTCAGTCACTGTGCCATCAATTGTCACCACTGTGCCCCATGCCACTGTGCCATCATTGTTGCCTCTGTGCCCAATTGTCATGATGCCACTGTGCCCCATGCTGCCACTGTGCCCCATGCTGCCACTGTGCCCCATGCTGCCACTGTGCCCCATGCTGCCCCTTTCCCTGTAAAAAAAATCACTTACCTGACGCTTCCATGTCCTCCCTCGATGTCTTCTGCCGCCGTGGAGAAGCTTCAGCCAATCAGGTTCCTGAAAACCAGAATCCGGGAACCTGATTGGCTGAAACGGCTGTCGGTCTAATGCAAGGACCGCAGGTTGCCTGCGCTCCGAGCATAGACTTCCGAGAGCTGGAGGGCGGCACTGGAAAAGCCTATCAGAGCCGCTGGCTTTGATAGGCAGTTCCCCTTAGCCAACCAGCTGCCGCTATTCGGGTAACCGGCGTCCCATGTCCGGTTATACGAATAGACCAGGCAGCTGGCAACAGTAACACACGTCCAATGCATAGCATTGAATGTGTGTTACTTGCGAGAGGGAGTGGCGCTGCAGCGCCCTCTATAGACGGCAGCCAGAACTTCGGCTAAAATGTCAAAATGACATTTTAGCCGAAAAAAAGTTCTTAAAGGGCCCGTTTTTTTTTTTCTTAATTTTTTTTTTTTTTCTTGTGACTGCGGGAGGGGGGGCGGCGCCCGTGCGCCCATATGGGCGGGCCGCCACTGGCTCCCGGTACAGACAGAAAGGGTCTTAGCCTTTCAAACGGCGTCGGTGGCACAGACATGGTTGCACGACTCTCTCGTGGGCAGGAAATCACTCTGTTCTTAGGTGCCAAACTCGCCCTATGTCTCACGAAGGGGTTGGTTAACTCCTCCCACTCTAAGTTATTTTTCTAGCATGCTGCAGACTTACGTAACTCCGCTGCACGTGCGCCCAAGACTTCACTCTCTGGAGCTCTACCAGCACAGTCCAACACCACGACAATTCTTCGTAGCAATGGCGGAATAAAATTTCTCAATTCTGTTATTCGACAACAGCCAATCCCGGACGAGCCTCCACGTGTAGCACTACCCCCAAAAGGAGCTGCTGGGTTGTTTTGGGCGGCATGTTACCTTGTGTCTCTTCCGCCATCCTAGGGTGTATGGTGCATATAGCAGTAACGGAATGTCCACGACAGGTGTCTTTTGCTGTGCTCTTTATTAACCAGCCGGGTAAAAACATTAAACCTTGTGATGAAGATTAGAGGTGAAATTAAAGAAAAAGCAGCAGACTCAGGCGCAACAATAGGGAAACAGTCCTGCTCCCAACAATACTTTGTATTCTTCGCCACTCTAGCCACAGTGGGTATAGCATACCTGGACAGGCCTACTCTCACTGACCTGGCAGCCAGAGTACCGCTCAAACTTATGGGAAAAGTCTCTGCCACAGACCCTCCTGAAATTGACTAAGGCAAAAGCCTCTGCCACATGCCCTCTCTGTGATTGTGATTATGGGGACGATCCTCCTTGATAGAATTGTGTCTGGATCTCCTTCAGATAGTTTTCAGGTACCAACTGAGAGGTGACCAGTCTCTCAGTGTCCGGCTACCTTGGTCCCCGGTGGTTTGTCGAGAGTCCCTATTGATGGCCAGCCTCTCAATGGCTCTCCTCAGATGGACTCCCCACCGAACAGCTATCCCGCTTGGGATCTTCAGGATTGGGAACCCAGTCGACCACTGGGCTCCCTGCCACAGCTCAAATGTTCCAGACCAACATGGTCCTGGATCCAGGAACACCGCGTGGCACGCGCACCCCGTGGCGCCGTGATTCGCAGTCACCCTAAAGGTGGGTGCTGCACTCTGAAGAAGAACCCAGAACAATGGCGTCTGCCCCATAAATACCCTCCCCCAGCATGCTCAGTGAAGCTCAACACTCCTGATTGGCTGCTGGGGAAGAGCACCCCAAACCTTAACTCCACCCAATGTCCTGGGGTAGGAACTACACCTCAGTAATAATAGACAGCCCTCAGCACAGCCAAGCTGAGACAAAGACCAGTTTAGAACATAATAATTGGATCAGAGTCAGTTAACACTCTGATCCCTCTCTAAATTTGACTAGCACCAGTACCTTTTAAGTAACCAGACGCTACACATAGGTGTGCACAGCCTATGACATTAGGGTGTGCGCCTCAAAACTCAAACACAAACATTTGTATATATACTGTGTGTTTCAGTAGAGCAGTGGACATGGTCAGTAGGGCAAAGATTTGTGTCAGTAGGGCAGGGGATTATGCCAGTAGTTTTTGTTTCCTTATTTTATTATTATTTTTTACAATTCCAGTATTTTGTTTTTTGCATTTTTTTTTAGGAGCCCCATTAGGGGGCTTTGCTGAAATATCAGGGGTTTAAATAGGGGGACTCTGTGACACACAGGGCAATTAGGGTGTGCCCAAGCACACCTGGCACACCCTGTGGGCACGCCTATGCCCACATGTCTAAAATCTTTTGGTGAGATTTGTTCACCTACAACACATTTTTTTTTCCTGAAAGTTACCTTTGGATCAAAAAAAGAAACTCTGGCTGCAAGAGCAAATGTAAAGTAAACCCACGAAGAAAGGAATATGTGGGTTCCATTTCATCTGAAAATGTATCAATCGGTGCCTAAATCTGATAAACCAAATTGCTCAACTCTGATCTTGTACTGTCAAAATGATATAAAAACATCTAATACAGTTATATTTTAATAAACTTTAACAGAGTTAGACCCAAATTATCACATACTGTATCTATTATACAATTTACAATTTAAAAAGATACTTGTTTGATACCTTACGATAACAATCACACATATCACCTTTACCAAGAGAACAATCATGTGCACTTCTTTTTCTAATTAACAATATAACCTACAAGATCAAAGATTTTTGCCTACGAAGCACTAGTTCCATACATTTCTTGTTATTTACTGGCCAAGGAAGTTTTCACCTCCGTAGGATAATAAGCAAGCCATTTAATCAGAATAAAACTTCCCCTATTGTTTTTAATATGGAAGGTAACTTTTCCACAATGTCACGTATGAAAATAAAATATTGTGTATAGTACCTTGCCCAAGCTCAGCACAATAACGTTGCTTAAGAACTTCTAAAATGTTATACTATTATGCCACCTAGTGGCATCCTGTGCAAAGCCATTAGATGTCTGCTTTAAAACTAAGCAAAATGTCTACATGAAAATAATACCTATACATATAGCATAAAAACACAATTCTGGGATTTACGTTTAACTAAAAATATCGATATATACTTTTTTTTAAAAACCTGCAATATACAGTTTGCCTTTAAATGATATGACAAAGATCAGCTCTTAAAGTGCAGAAACCTATAACAATAATTATCTTTTTCATATTTATTACTCTAAATCATTAAAAGATGGAAAAAGGACCAACTCATATATGGCGGCATGTAGTTGCCATCATCCCGTAGTAATTGAAATATTCGAAAAACCTCAAGAAATGGGATTATGTAGGCAACACATACAAAACTTCAAAAATATATAAAAATGAATTAATTTATTACACATCTTTTTATAGAAACATTATACATACAAAATTATCAAAAAATATTTGAATACATATTTATACATGTATAAATATGTATTTCAAATATTTTTTGATAATTTTGTATGTATACAAATGTAGTCCCTGCGCTACATTGGTCCGACTTTGATGCCAGTTACACAGGCATTTACTGAAATTGTGGAAAAAACGTGGTAAAATCGCACAACTTTGAAGTCGCATTCGTATAAAAGGGGTCTAAATCATGGACAATATTCAGCCACAGTGTTTATTTAAAGGTGACCTCATTACAGATGACAAATAACCAAATAGATAATAATTTAGCCATATCTGCTCAGAAAACTCAAAATAATAATACAATGTCCATTCAGATTATACTGGATGACTAACCCCACTAAATAAAACACCACATAGTTGTATATATATGAAGGGAGGGTGGGAGCAGAGTCGGGCCTAAATATACAGGACAGTGAGCACCACTCTGCGTGTGCCAAACTAAGCCAATCGCTTATGCAGGAAGCCCCAATGCCAAAACCAGTAGCAACCTGCAAAAAGGTGCAGGAGATAGGAGAGAACCAAAAAACGTCCTTTACGCTATCCCATGAGGGTCCTGCTGAGTGTAAGGGACCCTAACACTTTATTCGTTGTTATCACTACTTCAAATTCACTACTGTACTTAAAATCAAATTCATTGCTATGGGTTATTGCATATTATTCATGTTGCTTATACTGTATCAATGAGTGAGTGAGTGAGTGAAAAATGCATACCTCCCAACCGTCCCGGATTTCATGGGATTGTCCCGCGATTCGCAGTAAATCCCGCAGTCCCGCGTTCACGGCAAAAGACCCGCGATTCCCCCCCGCGATTACATAGATTCGTAAATCCCGCGAATCGCGGTAAATCCTGCGGTTGAAAAGTTGGGTGGTATGAAAACGTATATAGCGCTGCACATGCGAACTGAATCGCCTCAGGGCGCTCGTTGTCCATTTCTCCTCTGAACTCAAAAGAGATAGGTTTTGATCTTTCTCCTAAAGGCCAAGTGATTCTCCTCCAACCGAATGCTGGTTGGTAAAGCGTCTAAAGTCTAGGGCCTTGGACCGCAAATCTTCGCTCTCCTTTGGACTTGTATCGGGCTTTGGGTATCTGGAGTAGATTTTGGTTGGTGGATCGCAGAGCGCGATTGGGGTTGTGAGCTTTTCGTTTTTCGCATAGATATTGGGGAGCATTTCCTTGAACACACTTGTCAGACAGAGTGCTTTGAAAGTGATTCTGTCTTTTACTGGCAACCAATGAAGGGATCTCAGTGAAGGTGAGATTGATTCCCATGTTTTTTTCCCAGTCACAAGTCTAGCGGCCATATTTTGAACGACTTGCAGGCGAGTGATTTGGTACTTTGGGAGTCCGAGGTAAAGCGCATTTGCATAGTCCAGTCTGGAGTTCACAATTGCTCCCACCACGACCGCTATGTCTTCTTTAGGAATAAAAGGAATAAGTCTGCATAGTAGGCGCAGCAGATGGTGAGATCCGCTGACTACTGACCCTATTTGTGCATCCATTGTCATGTAGGTGTCGAAGATGACTCAGAGACTTTTGACTTTGGTGCTAGGGGTGATGATTTTGCCCAGAATGGGCGGTGGTGTCCAAGTTGTTGCAAGTTGATTCTTACGACTGGCGTGAAACAGGAGAAGTTCTGTTTTAGTTGAGTTTAAGATAACTCTTTGTCATCCAGTTTTCTATCAAAGAGTAGAAAAGGGGGCACAATAGGAGCCCACTTGAGTGGGATTGTGGCCACCCCATACTGGGGTTAAGATTGAAGGGGTAAAAATTTAACATAAGTATGCAAGGTGTTATTGATGCGTTTTTGTGATTAATCTTGGAGCACTGTCTCTTTAAGTGAAGGATCAGCAGCCAGCCAATAGGGTGCAGCCTGAAGATACAGGAAGCCAAGAAGGCTTTAAAAGGATTGGCTGGGCTGGGGATCCGCCTCTTTCTCCTCTGCAAGCACCAGTGAAAGAACCCCCTCAGGTATGGAGGCCCTCTTTAAGAAAATGCTAGAGAAGGCAGGCAGTGAAGGGGGCGAGGAATGGTTGAGGAAGTGCCTATCATTTGAGGAGACAGGGAATGGATGTGAACTGGGCGCTGCTAGCGCTGTGGCTGAAGGAACTGTTGAACAGCAGAGAGCCCAACAGACAGAGGCACAGGAAAACGTGCAGCCGGCAAGGAGGAGTCAGCCTGCGTTAGGAAGCAAGGCAGCCGTGACAAGGGCGGGAGCGGAGCGAGGAAGGAAGGAGGCGGCCGCAGAAGACACTATGGAGGACGCAGGAGCGAGCCGTTCGGGACGGCAGAAGAGGACACATTCGCAGTCCCCAGGGAAAGGACGAGGCGGGCGGGGCAAGCCAGCGCAGCCCGTAGCAAGCGCAGAGAAGGGACGCCCGCCAGCCCGGCGGGCAGCAGGACCGAGTCGGGAAGAAGGCAGCGTGTTTGCGCAGCCTGCAGCAAATACAGGGAATGGACGCCCGCCGGCCAGGCAGACAGCGAGTCAGGATGTAAGCATCATGGATTCCAGTCAGACTGCACTAGCAAGGCAGACAAAAGTACCAGGACCGCTGCTGGGAGTATCAAGTGGGTCAGACACTGCACAACCTCCAGCAGTAGGTGAGTGTGGTCAGCTTCAGACTTTAAACATGTTAGTTGGTTCTTTGTCTTCACTAGTTAAAACACTGTCCCCTGCTGCCCCAGGGTATATTAATGTGCCTGAGGTTTTGCTTAGTCCCCTACCCAGCATATCAACTCCTTCCCCTTGCGCAAGCCTGCATCAGCCCACTTTGGCTACAAGGGGGTGGTTGGGGAGGGCGGCTCTCCTGCGGCAGGGGTTAATGTGCCCGAATCATGCATGAGAGAGGCGTTGCCGTGTGAGGTGTCTCCCTTGGGTTACCATCTGAGCGCAGCGATAAAAGAAAAAATATGGCGGGGAGAGTTTATTGACATGTTATCCCTTTTACCCTCACAAAAAGAATTCATGTCTAAGGTTGAAAAAAATGACAGACAGGAGGATGACAGGCGCAGGCCAGTCCATAGGTCATTCAATAACTGGCTGCAGGCGTTTTGCATCTTTGCTGGCGTTATGTCAGAAAAACATCCGGGTAATAGCGGAGGTTTGTTTCAGCATGTAGATCACATTCTGGAAGCATACAAGAGCTTCGGAGGGCTCGGCTGGTTTTATTATGATGAGTCCTTCCGCCAGAAGCTTTCTGTACACCCCTCACTGCGCTGGGGTATGAAAGACGTGGGGTTGTGGCTAAATTTGCTGGCCCCACAGAGGGCAGTCATGCCAAGACCAGTGGTGGCTTCCACTCCTGGCGCAGTGTACAGGAGGGGCAGCTGCTTTGCCTTTAATGAGAGTCAGTGCCGCTGGAACACGGCCTGTAAGTATAGGCACGAATGTTCCTTTTGCGCTGGCGCACACCCGGCGGCAAAGTGCTTAAAGAAATCAGCTAATGCTGGGGGTCAGAATCTTAGGGATATTTTTCCAAAAAGCCTGCACGCCAGTGAGGCTGGAAAGCATGCGTCCATGGTTGGACAAGTATCCAGACCAGGTGACAGCGCAGTTCCTCTTTAAGGGTTTTGAACTCGGATTTCCCCTACCTTCATTCACTGGGGTGGGGTGTACGGTGGTGGAGAATTTAAAATCAGTAGAGAAATTCCCACACATTGTCAGGGAGAAAATTGAGAAGGAAATTGCTGAGGGGCGAATTGCGGGCCCTTTTGGCCACCCCCCCTTTGACAATTTCCGCTTATCACCTTTGGGGGTGGTGCCCAAGAGGGAGCAAGGTACGTATAGAATCATTCATCATTTATCTTTCCCCAAAGGAAACTCCTTGAATGATGAGATTGACGATTCACTCTGCTCGGTCTCGTACGCGACATTCGAGGAGGCAATTGTCAAAATCCGACAATGTGGGCCTGGGGCGTTAATGGCCAAGGCCGATATAAAATCAGCATTTAGGCTGTTGCCCATAGCCCCGGAGGCATTTAATTCTTTGGGGTTCTATTTTGACGGAGCCTATTTTTTCGACCGGTGTCTGCCCATGGGGTGTTCTGTATCTTGCTCTTATTTCGAAGCATTCGCGTCTTTTTTGCATTGGGTAGTGTGTGTTCAATCCGGTTGTGATAAACTAATACACTACCTGGACGATTTCTTGTTCGTGGGCCCGCAGGGTTCTTTGCTGTGTAGCGAACTGTTGCAGGCGTTCCAGAATACGGCTAAGCTGTTCGGGGTCCCCTTGGCGGAAGAAAAGACGTATCCCCCCACATCGTCCTTGGAGTTCCTAGACATTCAGATCGACACTTGCCGGATGGAATTTCGGTTGCCAGAAGAAAAGCTAGTGAAATTAAGGTCCTTGTTGAGATCCTTTCTGGCAAGAAAGAAGGTGTTGCTTAAGGAGATGCAGTCACTGTTGGGAGTTTTAGCCTTTGCCTGTAGGGTCATGCCAGTAGGTCGTATTTTTTCAAGGCAGCTTTACTTGGCAATCGCGGGCATGAAATCGCCATTCGCTCACGTCAGGCTGACCAGTTCATTGAAGGCGGATATGTTGGTCTGGTCACGGTTCTTGGATATGTATAATGGGAGGTCCTTTTTTCAGGATGAGTTTATTGGGGCAGCGGACTTCAAACTATTCACTGACGCAGCAGGGTCGAAAGGTTTTGCGGCAATCTGGGGATCACATTGGTGCTGTGCTGCATGGCCGGACTCATGGGTGGCTCAGGGAGTCACGAAAAATATAGTGCTATTAGAGCTCTTTCCGATTTTGGTGGCTATGGAATTGTGGGGTGCACAATTTGCGAACAAAAGGATTCTGATTGAGACAGACAATAAAGGGGTTCTCTTTGCAATCAACTGCCTCTCATCTAAATCGCTGATGGTGGTGAAGGTCTTGCGTCAAATTGTTTTTCTATGTCTACATTGCAATGTCTGGTTGAAAGCTAAGCATACACCGGGAGTTGAAAATAATCTTGCCGATGCGTTATCTCGGTTTCAGATGGTTCGTTTTCGCCAGCTGCTTCCGGAGGCAGATGTGGAAGGGATGAGTTGCCCGGAATTTCTATGGGATGTGATATGGACGTAGTGTCAAGAGCCATAAAAAGTTCGGTTGCACCCAAGACATGGTTATGTTATGCATCTTCCTGGAATAGTTGGCTGTCTTTTGCAAGAGTCTTAGGAGCAAACGATGGCCGCCCGTCTGAGGGGTCATTGTTGGAGTTTGTAGCATCACTAATGCAGCAGCAATTTTCTTTCAGCCACATTTCTAAAACACTGGCAGGGATTTCGTTTTTTTGCCGTCTAAAGGGGTACCCCCCGTGCACAGCTTACTTCTCAGTAAAGCAAGCATTGAAGGGTTACAGGAGGTTGCACTTTGTTCCTGATGATCGGAGACCGATATCACTGGAACTTTTGGGCAAGCTGTGTGGGATAACGGAGTCGGTATGTTTTTCAGGCTTCGAGGCGTTACTCTGTAGCACAGCGTTTGTTCTCGCTTTCCATGGGGCGTTGCGCATCTCGGAGCTCCTCCCACAGTCTAAATTGGGTGGCTCGGGGATTCAAGCGGATCACGTATCGGTGTGTCCGTCAGGGGTGCATTTGTGGTTAGAGCGTTCCAAGACGGACGCCTTAGGGAAGGGCACTAGGATTCAGCTAGCAGCACAGGCCGACAAGTCTGTGTGTCCCGTCGAGCTGGTAACTCGTTTTTTAAGGGTCAGGCCTCCGGTCCGGGGTTCATTCTTGGTCCATAAGAACGGGGGGCCCCTTACTAAATATCAATTTGATTTTGTTCTCCGCAAATGCCTACAGAAGCTGGGCCTACACAACCTTAGGATTTCCTCCCACTCGTTCAGAATTGGCGCAGCATCTGAGGCGGCGCGAAGGGGGGTAGGTGAGTCAGCCATCAAGGATATGGGGAGGTGGAATTCAAACTGTTTTAAATTGTATGTTCGTCCTAATCTTTTTGTTTGAATCCCTCAGGTCGGCCATGTACAGTTTGGATTCTGGGACATTCCTATATTTATTGGGCGCATAAAAGAGCGGCCCTGCGTAGGTATTCCACCAACTTGTCTCTACGTCCGGAATCCTTTCAGGTATATTGGAAAGGGGTGCGGGGCCTGCAGTGGCACCAACTCTATTTCCACTTATGTAAATTGTGTCAAAATTGGCCTAGGCCGGATGTTCTAGTTTTGCATATAGGTGGGAACGACTTGGGGAACATAAGGACCCTGGATTTGCTTTTTTTGATGCAGAGGGATCTGCATCGTTTTGCTATCACCTCTCCAGGTACAATACTAGTATTTTCCGAAATTGTCCCTCGCCTCTCATGGCTTTCGGCTTGTCAGTGGAAGGCTATGGAGAAGATGAGGAAGCGCATAAACAGGGCCATGGAGAAGTTCATGCCTAGAATTGGGGGGTTATCCTACAGGCATGTGGATTTAGAAGGGGGGTTTCCCGGGCTGTACAGACAGGACGGGGTTCATCTCTCAGAGGTGGGAATTGACATTTTCAATGTAGGATTACAGAATGGTATTGAACAGGCCGCGGTGGTGGGGTGGGGCCGGGTTTGAGTTTCAAGCCCGGCTTGTGGGGCGTGTTATTTCATGATTTAATTAATGCTGCTTGAGTCCTAAAAACTAAGCAGTTACACAGTTGGTTGGTTTTTTCATTAAAGTTGATGTTTGATATTGAATAATGAAAGTTTATATGGTCAATTTAATTCTTGTGTTAAAACCAATAAAGTTGCCGCGGCCGTTATTTGCCAAAAAACTTGGGGTGGACATTTATTTATTATTTATTATTTATTTATTATTTATTTAAGTGTACTTCATTGTACCTGGAGTAAGGTTGTTGAACGGTCTATATGTGTGGCCTACAATCCCATAGAAAAGGGGGCACAATAGGAGCCCACTTGAGTGGGATTGTGGCCACCCCATACTGGGGTTAAGATTGAAGGGGTAAAAATTTAACATAAGTATGCAAGGTGTTATTGATGCGTTTTTGTGATTAATCTTGGAGCACTGTCTCTTTAAGTGAAGGATCAGCAGCCAGCCAATAGGGTGCAGCCTGAAGATACAGGAAGCCAAGAAGGCTTTAAAAGGATTGGCTGGGCTGGGGATCCGCCTCTTTCTCCTCTGCAAGCACCAGTGAAAGAACCCCCGCCCTCCCTCCCTAGTCGCGTGCAAATTTATGTGGTATGTGCCACCCTGGATGCCAGGGGGGGCGTGTTATTTCATGATTTAATTAATGCTGCTTGAGTCCTAAAAACTAAGCAGTTACACAGTTGGTTGGTTTTTTCATTAAAGTTGATGTTTGATATTGAATAATGAAAGTTTATATGGTCAATTTAATTCTTGTGTTAAAACCAATAAAGTTGCCGCGGCCGTTATTTGCCAAAAAACTTGGGGTGGACATTTATTTATTAATTATTATTTATTTATTATTTATTTAAGTGTACTTCATTGTACCTGGAGTAAGGTTGTTGAACGGTCTATATGTGTGGCCTACAATCCCAAGACATTTCTCTAGACCGAGATAATGATCCTTTTTGTTGCCGATGCAAAAGTACAATTGTGTGTCATCTGCATAAGAGTGGTAAAGTAACTTTTGGCTACTGCTGATTTCAAAGAGAGGGCGGAGATAGATATTGAACAGTACAGGCGACAGAGGGGATCCTTGAGGGACTCCAAATGACACTGTGCATTTTTCAGAAGTGAAAGGCCCCAATTTCACTATTCATGATCGGTTTTCCAAGGAGGAGAACCAAGATAAATCACATTCCGCGACTCTGGCTACTTCAGCTAGCCGAGTCAGTAATAGTTTGTGGTCTACCATGTCAAAAGCTGCGCTTAGGTCCAACAGTACTAGAAGACAAGATTCTCCTTCATCTGCGGCCTTGAGGGTGTCTTCCCATATTTTGAGCAGTGCTGTTTCTGTCCCGTGCCCGGGACGGAAACCCGATTGAAATAGATCCAGTAATTTATAGGTAATAATAATAATTAGGTCCTTGATCTCTTGCCAATCCCTTTAACACTAACTTGCAAGGGTTTTTGTGCTGAAACCGTGCTTACGGTGCACTCCCAGCACAGTGATCGAACTGTCACCGACAGCTCCTGGTATCTAGTTATGATCAGGAGCCAGGGCATAGGCTCCCAATCAGATGACCACTGTAACAGTCACCTACAGTGGTCACAGGACTGGAAGGGCTGTGGCAGGCAGGTAGTATGTAGTGATGAGCGGAATACGCCATATTCGATTTTGCGATATTTCGCGAATATTTTGAAGAATATTCGCGAATATTCGTTAATATCGAATATTCGTGATATTTTATAAAAAAAAAAAAAAAAAAATTGCGAATTTTCGCCAATGCGAATTTTCGCTAATGCGAAATTTCGCGATTTTTTTTTTATTTTTTTATAAAATTTCACATATGCGGTCGCGAATATTCGTTAATATCGAATATTCGTGATATTTTATAAAAAAAAAAATTGCGAATTTTCGCTAATGCGAAATTTCGCTAATGCAAAATTTCGCGATTTTTTTTTTTTTATAAAATATCACGAATATTCGATATTTACGAATATTCGCTATATTTAAAAAAAAAAAAAAAAAAAATGCGAAATGTCGCTATTGCGAAATTTCGCGATTGCGAATTTCATTGCGAATTTTATTGCGAAATTTATTGCGAAATTTGAAAAATACGAATATTCGAAATAGCGAATATTCACCGCGATATTCGCGATATTCGCGAATACTCGAATATGCAATATTCGTAGCGAATATTCGCAATGCGAATATTCGTGAGCAACACTAGTAGTATGTGGTTAAACAGCAAAAAGAAATCTATAACAACCATATTCTTTATTCATTGTTATCACTACTCTATAAACAGAATATGAAATTGTATTAGTTGTACACATTCACATTCCTCAGGCATACCTTTCAGGGCCGCCATCAGGAATTTTGGGGTCCATTACCACAGCTTCATGCATGGGAAAATACAGGTGAATGCCATCTCACCTCTCCCTCCTCCAGTCGTGGGTTTAGAAGCGGCGGGGGGGGGGGGTGCTGCCGAAAATACAGGTGTTAGCCATCTCTCTTGAATACCATCTCACATCTCTTTCCTCCAGCCGCGGGTTGAGAAGCGGAGGGAGGGACTGACGAAAAATTAAAGTGAATGCCATCTCATCTCTCCCTCCTCTAGGTGCGATGAGAAGCTGGGGGGTGCTGCAGAGAGTGCAAGTGAATGCCATCTCACCTCTCTCTCCTTCAGCCGTGGGTTAAAAAGCAGGGGGGGGCCTGACAAAAATGAAAGTGAATGCCATCTCACCTCTCTCTCCTCCAGCCGGATCTCTCCCTCCTCCTTCGGCGCCTGGCCCCTGGCAACGTACAGGCCCCTTACAGGTGTAGTGCCTGTACCCCCCTGATGGCGGCCCTGCCTTTCAGTCTCCTGTAACTTACCTATGTTGGACTATGTGCTTCACTGCTAGATAGGCAAGCTCTAACACATCATTTATAACTTTACAGGATTTGTTGTACATTAACCAATAATCCAATAGCTATACTGTAATTACAATCAATGCTGAGTCCATTGATTGTAATTATACTGTGATACAATCAAAATGACTCTCACACTAATCTTTAAGCACAAATAACCTAAAGTAGAAGTTCGGTCTAGAACTAAAATCTCTAAATCTACTTGTAGTCACAATCTAAGAATAACCTATCTAACTCGGTAAAGCAAAATTAGCTATACATATATTTTCTGAAGCCGCTTTGATCCCGCTGAGCTGTCAGCGGTGGTTTATTGTGTAGGTGGGTGCAGAAGAGGCAGCAACAAGGGAAGTCCCATAGTAACTCTATGGGTTACGTCACTTCCCAGGCATTTCACAGTCATTGTCGGCTGTGTCCTGCATAAAGCATCAGCCACTGGAAACCGGACCAGAGCAGGTTCAGAAAAGGTATGTATAGCAATTTTTGCTTTATAGGGCTAAATAGGTTTGTCTTAGTTTGTGGCTGCAAGTAGATTTAGAGATTTTAGTTTTAGGCTGAACTTCCACTATAATGTTTTAGCTGTCATCATTTAAAAAAAATAAAATAATAATAATATTTTTAAAATTATTATTTCTTTAGTTCTTGTGATGCAATAAAAAAAAAAAAACTATTTGTAGATTTTTGAGGTAAGACCACTATACAAGTACTTTGCATCACATTAAAAAAAAAAAAAAGACTAATGAAGTCTGCAATGGACTCAGCATTGATTGTAGAAATGAAGTAAGATGTAATGAAGATGTGATTAACATACCATTAAAGGCGTAGGTACTTCTGAGTATAGATTACAGATAAAAATTGACCCAATCACTTCTGAAGAAGCAATATATTAAACCATAAGTTACAAGCAAGTGATTTACAGCATCATAAATGATTTCCATGGCAGATACATAGCAATAAATTTGTGTTGCTGACTTATTTTTTTCCATAGTGGACACAAAGTGCTCTAAAACTATATTATGCAGTGCTCAGGATATAGAGATCTGTTGATGAAAGCATTTTCTGTCCTGAAGAAAGACGCTGTGGTAGAAGGTACCTTCAGCAAAAAAGGTAAAACGTAAAGACAGTGAAGAGAATGATCTACAAGTATAAAGTGGATATGTCATATATGAGGTAAGATCACAGATTTACAGAGCTGATGCAATCAATAAAGAAGTTTTCTTTTGTATTAATTTGTTCAGAAATGGTCATGTAAACATCAGTGAAAATGTCCCTATGTATTTGAGGCTGGGTTCACACGGCTCACAGGCTGAGTCACAGCAGGGGTCCGGTGTGTCCCTGTTCTGTTTCATGCACAAATCAGGCAGTGGTGTCTCCTGCTGCAGTAAAATATGGTGTCACCCCCCTGGTCACTGAGCAATCCAGGGCACTGAGCAGATCAGCACAGCTCTCCCCCCTAGCCTGCCACAGTGCTCTGTCCTGCTGCTGTGGAGTGACAGCATGAGCAGGACAGAGCAGTAGACACTGGGCAGGCTAGTGCATAGGGCTCTCTTCTGCCTAGGCTGCCACAGTTCTCTGCAGGGAACTGGACAGGCTAGTTTTGGGACGCCAGCGATCATAATGCGCACCCTAAACCAGCCCCTGTAAATGTTGTTTATGCCAGTGCGTCAATCCATGCACTGTCACGGATGGGGGTGACACCATTATGGTCGGATATTATTTCCTTCTTAATGGTGTCACCCAGGCCAGACAAAAAATAGACCCAGGCATTTTAGACTGAGTAGCCCAGTATAATCCCCAAGTCTAAATCCCCCCTAGTGTAATTCTCCCAGTGTAACAGGGTAATCCCCCTAATGTAATCCCCCCTGTGTAATCCCCCCGTGTAAACCCGCATATGTATCCCCCCTAATTTAATCCACCTAATGTAATCCCCCCTAATTTAATCCACCTAATGTACCCCTTTGTGTAATCCCCCCTAATTTACCCACCCCCTGTGTAATCCCCCTAATGTACCCTTCCTGTGTAATCCCCTAATGTACCCCCTCTGTAATCCCCCTAATGTACCTACCCCCCTGTGTAATCCCCCTAATGTACCCCCCTATGTAATCCCCCTAATGTACCCCCCTGTGGAATTTGCCTAATGTAACCCCCCCTGGGTAATCCCCCTAATGTACCCCCCCCTCTGTAATTACGCTATTGTATGCTCCTAATGTACCCCCTGTGTAATTCTGCTAATGTATCCCCCTAATGTACCCCCTGTGTAATCCCCCTAATGTACCCCCCTGTGTAATTCTGCTAATGTATCCCCCTAATGTACCCCCTGTGTAATCCCCCTAATGTAACCCCTCTATAATTCTGCTAATGTATCCCCCTAATGTATCCCCTAATGTACATCCCCGTATAATCCTGCTAATGTATCCCCCTAATGTATCCCCTAATGTACATCCCCGTATAATCCTGCTAATGTATCCCTCTAATGTACCCCCCTGTGTAATCCCCCTAATGTAACCCCTCTATAATTCTGCTAATGTATCCCCCTAATGTATCCCCTAATGTACATCCCCGTATAATCCTGCTAATGTATCCCCCTAATGTACCCCCCTGTGTAATCCCTCTAATGTTTCCCCCAATGTAACCACCCCCTATGTAATCCCACTAATGTACCCCCTTGTGTAATTCTGCTAATGTATCCCCCTAATGTACACCCCCCGTGTAATCCCCTTAATGTACACCCACGTGTATATCTGCCCATTGTGACATTGTGTATATCTCCACTCCCTACATTCACAGACCTCAGATCAGCGTGGCTCTGGCCACACTGATGTTCTTCTTCCTAAGCTCCATCGGCTCTGAGGAGTGTAATAGTGTAATAGGCAGCCGGCAACTTTCCCTGCCTGCCTGTCACAATAATAGAGGATTGCAGTGCCAGTTCCCGGAGGACATGCGGGTGCTGGGCACTGGGCTATTGGAATCCAGAGCTGTCTGCCTCACAATTCTTTCTCCTCCTCCTTCACCTAACATCGCTGAGCAGAGATACCTAAGTGACCAGGGGAAAGAGGAGGAGCGAGCTGCAGTGCCTCTATCAATCCAGTGCCGTGCTGGGTCACGTGTCACCTCTCTGGCATGTGCAACCCAGGTGCAGGACCGCACCTCCCGCTCCCCCTAGCGACACCACTTGAATTAGGCTTGAATTTTTGGCTAGATTCAGACCTGAAACAGACCAGAAGACACACAAGAGTCTTCTGCAAACCGCTCTGCAGTAGTCCCATGGCTGTGTGAACTGGTTCCATTGACATGTGAATTGGATGCAGTGAAACTGCGTCCAATTCGCAATAATGTGAACCAAGCCTAAATCTCTAGCAGAAGTCTGCAATTATTTGATAGAATGTTTAAAGGTGAACTCAAGTCAGCAATAAAAACATAGTAGTAGTATCAGGACTAATTGAAAGGGTGTATTCATCCTAGTGAGGACAAAAACAAACGTTACCAACTGCACAGGGTTTCTAATAATTCACCACTCTATGCAAAAGGTTACATGCACTTTCAGCATACTAAAACAACATGTATTAAAGTGACTTTGGCATGAGAAAAGTGTTACTTTATCATGCTGGCCTTTATATCATAGTAAACAATACTCACACTGTTTTTATTGTAGTGTGAAAGGCCCAAGCATTGGAGTCGAAACCTTAAAGGGGTTGTAAAGGTTAGTTTTTTAGATTCTAAAAAGGTTCCTTTAAGCTAGTGCACTTGTTGGTTCACTTACATTTTCCTTTGATTTCCCTTCTAAATGTTTTTCTTCTTTGTTTTCTTTGTCTGAATTTCTCACTTCCTGTTCCCCCTCAGTAAGCTGTTCTGGCTGACTAACCTCAGCCAGAACGGTTCGGGTTCGGGTTATGATGGGGGCAAGCTTACTTCTAAATGGAACCTCACCGTGGAACCTAATGGGTTAATCCCCTGCATTGTGTAAAAATGCTGTTTGACCATGTCTTCTCTGATCCTCCCCTTCTTTCACAGCCCCCAATACATCTGCTCATAGAACAGACCCTTGGGGACACTCTACACATGCTCAGTTTGGTGTGCATTGCTAGAATTTTTTTTTTTCTTTTGTTATCAGCACAGGGCCAATCAGCACTGTCCAGACAGAGGGTCAGGAGTCATAGAGCCTCATAGGACAGTCAGAGGAAAATTAGAACTTCTCCTACAAGGTTTAACCAGTGTTCAGCGGGACACTGATAGAAGTCACACAACTGCTATATACTGCTGATAAGAAAAGGTACTTAGCAGTTTATAGTTACTAAAATTATTGCATTTCCATGTTCTGTGTACTGTGGGAGATATAGTGAATGCAGGGTCCTGGGTTTAGTAACACTTTAGGGGCAAATATAGCAGCTGTCCACTAATAGATTAGATCAGTCTGGGGAAGTATAGGTAGGTGATGGTGAAGCGCTGTGAATCCTAATAGGGTATATAACCAAAGGGTAAATACCAAGGGAGATAAGCTAAGTGACTGTATGTTGAACAGAGAGGTGAATAAGCAACAAATAAATAAACATGTGAAATGTACCAAACACACAATGGAATAAATAAAATGCAATAAAATGCATTGTGTGTTTGGTACATTTCACATGTTTATTTATTTGTTGCTTATTCACCTCTCTGTTCACCATACAGTCACTTAGCTTTTCTCCCTTGGTATTTACCCTTTGGTTATATACCCTTATTAGGATTCACAGCGCTTCACCATCACTTACCTATATCTGCATATTCTCTGTGTTAGGCAGACTACCCTGGTGTTTGCAGCAGTGCCCCCCGGTGTCCATTTCAGATAGCGCAAGAGTATTATCTCCTGTCTGGGGAAGTACCTGCTACAGCAGTTTATCAGACGATACTACATGGGACTTGAACTTTTGATTAGTGTATTTATATTTTAAAGATATTTGAGCTGATCTAGGGCAATATCGGATAATAATTAATGAAAGGTTTAAAGGGGTTGTAAAGTTTTGTTTTTTTATTTTCTAAATAGGTTCCTTTAAGCTAGTGCATTGTTGGTTTCTTTTCCTTCAATTTCCCCTCTAAATGTTTTTTTCTTTGTTGTCTTTGTCTTAATTTCTCACTTCCTGTTCCTCCTCAGTAAGCTGTTCTGGCTGACTAAGCCATAGGGCAAGCTTACTGAGGAGAAATAGGAAGTGAGAAATTCAGACAACGAAAAAAAAACATTTAGGGCCAGATTCACGTATTCCAGAGCATCTTTGCTCTGGAGTAACGCTTCTGATTTGCGTTGCGCTGCCGAAATTTTAGGAGCAAGTGCTGTCATTCACGAAGCACTTGCTCCTAAAGTTGCGGCAGCGCATCACAAATGAGCCGGCGGAATTCAAATGTCGCGGGTACGGGGCGTGTAGTATGCTAACTACGCGCGATCCCGCCGCCAACGTACTGCGCATGCGTCGAGTGTCAAAACATCCCCGTGCGCATGCTCCAAAATCTGTGAATGAACGTCAATGACGTCACATTCCCATTCATGACCGTTTTACGCAAGCGACGTTTTTTTTTTTTTTTCCGACGCGATGACGACGCCTATACCTAACATAGGATACTCCAACCCCATGTAGGTATATCTATGCGCCGCGTATCCCGTCCGGAAACGTCGTATCGTCATTGCGTCGCGCCGGATTTCGATCGTGAATTGCCGATTTCCGCTCATTAACATATTTTTTGAGCGGAAATCGGCGGGAACGCCCCCGGCGCCATTTTTAAGTTGAAGTAACGATGCGATGGCGAAACTCAGTTACGCTGCTCGCATCGGAACTTCAACCCGGCGTTTCTTGTTTTCTGGTTACAGAAAACAGAAACGCCGGCTCAAAGCCACAGTTAGGCTGGCGGATCACTCGATCCGCCAGCGTAACCTTTCCTGAATCTGGCCCTTAGAAGGCAAATCAAAAGAAAAGGTTGGTGAACCAACAGTGCACTAGCTTAAAGGAACCTATTTAGAAAATAAAAAAAAACCTTTACAACCCCTTTAAAGAGAAGTTCAGGAATAATACCACCACTAAATGAATGACATTGTGCTTTAGCGGCCTCTGAAGGTTTGGGCAGGTGAACAGGGCTAAATCTGGCCATTTAATTTGCTTGGTCTACAGTCAACGGCAGAAGTTTGGGGAAAACCCTGCATCACCCCCAATTTGAATCTCATCCCTAATAGTAATGTGGGACTATTGACAAACTAGAAATTGCATATTTGAGTTACTTTTATACTTACCGTAGCTACAACGGAAGTTACAGCTCAATCTCAACCCAGCTATGTAAGGCCAGACACAGCTCCACTCATTGCACTCACTATATATTACCTAGTGCCTGATCATGGAAGAAAAGTCCTTTGAATGGTCTTTGTTTTGTTAGTGAATATTAGAATAATTCACTAGTGTACAACAGCAATGGTGAAAGAATTCTTGCAGTTGCTACATTTTTTGATAGACAGATTGCAAACATTTTAGCACAGTAAGGGCTATTTTAATGTTACACGGTTTTCATTTTTGTTCCCTTTAAGATTACAGACTTTAAAGCCACTTAGTTGATGAAAGCAAAAGTGCTGTCTTTGCATGCCCTGTCAAGAGGAATGTCAAGAAGATCTTTCCTACTATAAAAGATCAAAAGAGAAATGGTGATGAAATTTCATGTCTGATCTGGGAATACACCAGCAAATGTGTATGGTTCTTATTCCTATGAGAAAACTATCCTTAAGCATCTGAAGTATCTTGTCACAGCAATATCATTTAGTACTGGCTTCCTGTTCCAATTAGTTTTTCCAATTCTTATTTAGTGATAACCTATATTATACATCTAATTATTTCAAATAATTAACTACAATGCGCAAGTTGTAAATATCCTGATGGTTCAATTCATTTGTGAAGATACACAATAATTATTACTGGTATAAATTCAATAACAGAGCTACGTAATGTTTTCTTTTTCTTTTTTTGTTTGTGTTCAGTGGGAGCTAGTCTATTTACAATTTACAGTACATCTTTGCTTAGAAAAGCAAAAAAAATCTGATGTTTCTAAAATATAATATTAGTTTCATAGTTTAGAAATCTGTGTATTGCTAATAGAAAGCTGTTTTCACAAATGCTGCATACACACGATCGGACATTCCGACAACAAAACCGTGGATTTGTTTCTGATGGATGTTCGTTCAAACTTGTCTTGCATACACACAGTCACACAAATGTTGGCAGAAATTGCGAACGTCAAAAAAGCAGTGCCGTACAACACTACAACGAGCCAAGAAAAATTAAGTTCAATGATTCCGAGCATGCGTCAAATTGATTCCGGTCATGCATATGATTTTTGTGGCGTTGAATTGTGTACACACGGTTGGAATTTCCGACAAGAACTTTTGTTATTGGAAAAATTGAGAACCAGCTCTTAAACACTTGAAAATTCCGACAGCAAATGTCCGATGGAGCATACACACGGTTGGATTTTCCGACAACAAGCTCACATCGAACATTTGAAAAGAGTGGTAATACTGCGCTGTCTATGTATAATAACCTAAATAAGAAATGCTAGCAGCTTAAATATGTGAGATACCCACAAAAAAATAGTATAATGGAAGAAAAAAGCTGCGCAAATAATAAAAACGCTTATAATGGTACAAAATGTGGCACCAATGTTATTCCATATATGAAATGGATATCCCGTGTTACAAGTGATGTATAGAACAATTGGAAGTCTATTATTCAGGCATGAAACACAAAAATGCATCTGATGATAATTGATAGCAGAAAAGTTATTCCTTTCCCTTCAAATAGATGGTGACATCAAATACGAAAACCTCAGAAACAGTGCATGGATAGATAATACACCTCCACCTCTCAATCACACCGCCCCTTACCAGAGGGGAAGATCCCAACTAGAGATCTTCTGACAGCAAATGGCTTAATCCCCAGCCAGGGGGTTACGTGGCAAGATATCCAAGAGCCGAGACTTCTCCAACAGTGGACCGGTGATCAATGTTGAATGAAACCGATATGGAGAAGGAAAAAAGCTACATAGCGTGAACCCATATAACTTGTTTATTAAAAGATTAAAATCACACTTACAAGAAAGTAGATAAAATTTGCTTGTGAAAATATAGCCGGCCGGCTAGCACAACCTGTTCTCTCTGGGACACAGTATGCGGTTATAAGACGTCAGGGGCACTCGTGCCCCAGGACGAAGTCTTTTTGAGACGAAACGGCGTAGGGAGGTGGCGTGCTGACGTCTTATAACCGCATACTGTGTCCTGGAGAGAACGGGTTGTGCTAGCCGGCCGGCTATATTTTCACAAGCAAATTTTATCTACTTTCTTGTAAGTGTGATTTTAATCTTTTAATAAACAAGTTATATGGGTTCACGCTATGTAGCTTTTTTCCTTCTCTATATCGGTTTCATTCAACATTGATCACCGCTCCACTGTTGGAGAAGTCTTGGCTCTTGGATATCTTGCCACGTAACCCCCTGGCTGGGGATTAAGCCATCTGCTGTCAGAAGATCTCTAGTTGGGATCTTCCCCTCTGGTAAGGGGCGGTGTGATTGAGAGGTGGAGGTGTCTTATCTATCCATGCACTGTTTCTGAGGTTTTCGTATTTGATGTCACCATCTATTTGAAGGGAAAGGAATATATTTTCTGCTATCAATTATCATCAGATGCATTTTTGTGTTCAATGCCTGAATAATAGACTTCCAATTGTTCTATACATCACTTGTAACACAGGATATCCATTTCATATATGGAATAACATTGGTGTCACATTTTGTTCCATTATAGTGTTTTTATTATTTGCGCAGCTTTTTTCTTCCATTACACATCGAACATTTGTTGTCGGAAATTCTGACTGTGTGTACGCGGCAAAAGACTTTCCTTCTCCTTTTGTATATTGTCTGGAGCTTATCTGCAGTGGGATTATCCATCTAGATGCCCAAAAGTCATATGTAGCCAACATCCCTATTTTTGGCATGGGTGCGTATCAAGCACTAGTAGTGAGCTTCCCTCATGGTGTCCTCCTAATGGGTCTGTTTCCTGTTATTGTTCTTCCTATATTTCCAACAGTGTCAGGAATAAGGTCCATCTGGCATCTAAGTTAAAAATGCCAAAGTGCATCCCCACAGGACTGAGAAGAATAGGGGATAGAGATAAGAGAGTTGGTCTGGGTTTGGTTTCTGGGATGTTTTTCGAATACATTGTCCAAAAATTTTAAACATTAATTTGAACCCCATTAGGCTCTTTTTTAATTAAAAGAGTCTACTAGTATTGGTAAGGAGCCATTTCTATTGATCTCACCGGGTGCAAATTTATGGTGGAGGTTCCAGAACTGCAATATTCACGTTTTTGTTTGAATCAAGAATTAACATTGGGTGCTTATTATTTAGCACTATTTGGACTTATTATATTATTTATTATATTTTTTATGGTTTGATTTATCATATGGACACTTTAATACTAATATATGTTTTTCTAAAGATTGCACATTTTCTATGTATATATATATACACATAATTTGATGTTGTGTTACCTAGCGCCCCTTCACTTCCGATTCTATTTGTATTTTCACACACTGAAAATTTTTAGGTGGCAGCTCTTAAACTGGTATATTTAATTTATTTAGGTTTAATTGTATTTTACTCTACCCTTTAGTTGGGAGAAATATTATTGGTTTCCCGTGGCGCATATTATACACATTTTTTCCCCCATTAGGCTCTTGTCACACATTCTGTTTGATCAGGTCCGCCTGTCCGTTTTGCAGGCAGAACTGATCTGATGCTCCATTCACCTCTTTGGATCCGTTTTCATCCGTTCTCCCATAGAGGACAGTGGAGCTCTGACAGGTCCGTCTCTGCACAGTGAGTGGAGACAGACATGTCACCTGCCTGCTCAGCGGAGATCAACGGATTGATCCCCACTGAGCAAGCAGAGGTACATCACAATGGACATGGCATGGATGAAAGGAGCCTTAAACTTTATAAAGAGAATTTTAGTAAATACATTCTGGCTATTTTCAAGTCTAATTGGCAAGGGGTTGCCAAACAAAGACATGGGGAGCTAGGCACTGGCATAAAGTGATCTGCCACATGCCCCCGGTGGTGCTCCTGGCTCCATCCCTCCCACAGAATCCCCCCCACAGCAAGTTGCACTCATGTGTGCTCGTTCGCTACCAATTTGACACACAGAGCGGTGCTCAGCCCTGCCCTGCCCTCCACTCCCTCATCACTAGTTGTAAATAGTTGCAGGAGCCAATGAGAAGGGGCCTCTGCTCTCATGCACATTGCTGGAATGAAATCAGGTTCAGGTATGTAGTTACGGTGTATTTAGGGCTGCGGGGGAGCTGCATGCAGTGGTTGTAAATGTTTTTTATCTTACTGCATTCTATACAGGCTCCAGTTTTAATAAATCTCCCATTTTCGATCTTACTATGTTATTCTAAGAAATGGCAACATTTTTGCTGAATTAGGACTGCTAAGACCTGCAGTAGGTTATGGTACTGCGGCCTTCTTTCCATCTCTCAATCGCCGAGCTTGATTATCGCTACCATAGGAGGTAGAGGGATAGTGGAGATGAATGCAGTTTCCAGGATGGTCCTTCCCAATGGTTGGAATATTCCCCCAAACATGAGCCAAGACTTTATGAAGGATGTACCAGGCATAGGACATCTTTATTGAGAAGTCAGGATCTTATATACACTAAAAAGAATACTTGCAGTAATCAAATTGACAATGACACACTCCACCCACAACAGCATACAATGGTTTACTAACGAGCCCGACTCATTACACATCTTTTAGTCGAAAAGACATTCTGTCTCCGAGATAATCTACATAAGCTTAAAGTCAGACATCTGATCTTTAGACTGTGCTACCTCACAATCCACATTTATTGTCAATAGAATTTCACACAATACAGGAACGATTAGCATAACACAATTAAAGGTCTTTAGGCGCCATCCTAATGTTCATTTACATCCCCATAGCAGACGACATTACCACAGCAAGCTTTTAGACCCCTTTCACACTGAAGCGTTTTTACAGCGTTTTAGCGTTAAAAATAGCACTCTTAAAACGCTCATAAAACGCTCTCCATGCATCTCAATGGACCTTTCACATGAGAAGCATCTATGGAGCAGCTTTTGAGCACTGAAAAAAAACCGCTCCAAAAATGCCCCTCTCCATTGAAATGAATTGAAAGCGATGTAAAAACCGCCTTACCCTTTCACACTGGGGCGTTGAACTGGTGGGGCGTTGAGAAAAGTCCTGCAAGCAGCATCTTTGGAGCAGCTTTTGAGCGCTAAAAAAAACACTCTAAAAACGCCCCTCTCCATTTAAATGAATTGAAAAGCGCTGTAAAAACGCCTTACCCTTTCACACCGAGGCACTGCAAAAACACCCTAAAATTGTAGGGTCTTATTGGTGCTTTACCAACACATTGGGGTTGCAGATAAGGCTTTGCTCGAATAACGCTGTAATAACGATGTAATAACTCTCGATTAACGATGTAATAACGCTACAATAACGCTCGAAAAATGCCCCAGTGTGAAAAGGGCCTTATAGTACACCCGCCCTCTCTCTGCATGGGAGATATTGAGATCAGTTAAGGAATAAACCAATTATCTCCAGGCAGAGAGCACACACTTTTCCCAAAAGTTGGAACACCCCTTTCCACACAAGGTATCCCAACAATTACATGGTATCCCAACAAATACCCTAATAGCCCTGATCTGATCAGTCCAGGGGTTCCTAAAGTGGATGGCCCATTCAATTTTTTTTTAAAAGCCAGCAGCTACAAATACTGCAGCTGCTGACTTTTAATAATACTTTCCTGTCCATCCACGGTGAGGGAACCAGGAAGTGAAGCGCTGCGGCTTCACTGCCCGGTTCCCTATGCTGTTCCATACGCTGCGCCCGCCGATTGGCTCCCGATGTGTGCTGGGAGCCGAGAGTTCCCAGCACACAACAGGAAAAACACGTCTTTTGCCCATACTGCAGGTCGGAAATGGGTGAAGATACCTGTCTTTAGACAGGTATCTGCACCCCCCTCCCCCCTGAAAGGTGTCAAATGTGACACCGGAGGGGGGAGGGTTCCGATCAGCGGATATTCACTTTAGGGTGGAGATCCGCTTTAACCACTTAAGGACCCGCTCATGTACATATGCGTCGGTACTTTAAAGATGGATATCTCGGTAACGGCAGCAGCTGCTGCCCCAACCGCGGGATCCATCTTTACCATGAGCGGTCCTGTAAATGATAACGGTGGTCTCTGCGGTGGATTCGCCGCGAGATCACCGTTCTCAGCGGCGGGTGAGGGGTCCTCCCACCATTCTCCCACGCCCTCCGCCCACGCCCGGAGCCATCGGTAGCGGCGGAGGCGATCGGTTTCCTTCTGCCTGCTGTGTGGGGATGCGAGTGAGGGCAAGATGGCCTCCACCCATCCCCATAGCATAGCAGGGCGGAAGTGACGTCAAAACGTCAGTTCCGCCCATGCGTCTTTGAATTTGTCCGCTGGAAATGGTCCGACGAACCATATTCAGCAGACAAATCCGATCGTCTGTACGGGCTAGCGGACGGATTTCTCTGGATTTGTCCGGCGGACAAAATTCAAAGCATGCTTTAAAATTTGTCCGCCGGGGACATGTCCGTCAGATATGTCCGCTGCTTAGTACACTAACCAGCGGACATATCTGACCGCAAATGCGTCGAAAGCCGTCGTATGGATTCGACACATGCGCGTGGAAGTGTTTCACTTCCTGGTGCGGTGACGTGGCGGCGTAAACGTCACCACCACGTCACCGCTCTGTATGCCGGCGGGGATTTTGATCCGATGCTGTGTACAGCCATCGGACCAAAACAGCCCGGTGGACATATCTGATTGGAAACGGTCCGAGGACCATTTCCATCGGATATATTCGATGGTGTGTACGTGGCCTTAAAGGCACATTTTTTTGTTGTCATTTTTTTTTTTTGCATTTAAGTCTAAATATGAGATTTGAGGTCTTTTTGACCCCAGATATCATACTTAAGAGGACCTATCATGCTTTTTTTTCTATTACAAGGGATGTTTTACAGTGATACATTTTTTATTTTTATTTTTTTTCAGTGTAAAAAATGATAAAATAAATAAAAATAAATAAGAAAACAAAAAAAAATTATTTTAAAGCGCCCGTCCCGACGAGTGAGTGAGTAGCGCCCGCATATGAAAACGGTGTTCAAACCACACAAGTAAGGTATCACCACGATCGTTAGAGTGAAAGCAATAATTCTAGCCCTACCTCCTCTGTAGCTCAAAATATGCAACCTATAGAATTTTTTAAACGTCGCCTATCGAAGATTTTTACGGGTAAAAGTTTGACGCCATGCCACGAGCGGGCACAATTTTTAAGCGTGACATGTTGGGTATCATTGTACTCAGCGTAACATTATCTTTCACAATATATAAAAAAATTGGGCCAAATTTATTGTTGTCTTATTTTTTAATTAAAAAAAGTTAATTTTTTCCAAAAATTGTGTGCTGGTAAGACCGCTGCGCAAATACAGTGTGACAAAAAGTATTGCAATGACCGCCATTTTATTCTCTAGGGTGTTAGAAAAAATATATATAATGTTTGGGGGTTTTAAGTAGTTTTTAAGCAAAAAAAAACTGTTTAGTCTTGTAAACACCAAATCTGAAAAACACCCAAGGTCCTTAAGTGGTTAAAAAAACCGAACCTATGAGAAAATACAGAATACAGTCTATTTTCTTCACAATACTCCCCCTTAGTTCCATGGGTCGGCATACCTGCCTAGACCCTGCCGGGTTGGCTAGGGGATGTGCGGGTAACAAAATTATACTTCCAAGTCAGTTTGTCAGGAAAGCCCATCCGCATTGCCGTTCTGCTTGTCTGGTGCGGTATTGCAGTGTAAAGTTGTATGGCTGCAATGCTAGCCTCCAGCGCAGCAACCGGGGATTGTCTCCAGAGACTCGGTTGAGCCAGATGAGGGGGTTGTGGTCAGTGAGTAGGTTAAAGGCACAGCCATAAAGGTACGGTTGAAGCTTCTTTAAGGCCCATACTAGAGCCAGGCATTCTTTTTCAATGGTGGCATAGTTGACCTCCCGAGGTAATAACTTGCAGCTGAGGTATGCCACCGGGTGCTCCATGCCGTCTTCCCCCACTTAACTCAGCACGGCTCCCAGCCCAAACATGGAGGCATCTGTATGGACGAGAAATGTTTTGTTAGGGTCTGGGGCCACCAATACTGTAGCTTCGCGGCTACCTGCTTGAGTAGGGACTTTTTGGTCAGGTCGGTGAGGGGTTTTGCTAGGGTTCTACACTCCGGGACGAACTTTCTATAATACCATGCAGTGCTAGGAACGCCAATACCTGAGTATTGGTGTGGGGCTGGGGCCAATTGGCTATGGCCTCTACTTTTGCGGGTTTGCGGCGCTGTTTCCCAGACCCTACTCTATGCCCTAGGTATTGAACCTCTGCCATGCCCACATGGCATTTCTCGGGGTTTCAGGGTGAGGCCGGCTTCTTGTAACCTTCCAAATACCGAAGCCAAGTGCGTCAGGTGATCGTCCCAGGTGCCGCTATAGATGGCAATATCATCTAGGTAGGCACATGCGAAGTCCTGCATTCCCTCCAGAAGTCGGTTCGCCATCCGTTGAAACGTAGCCGGTGCATTCTTCATCCCAAAAGGCATAACCCGAAATTGGTATAGCCCGAATGGGGTGACGATGCCGACTTGGGGATGGCGGCCGGGTCTAGCGGAATTTGCCAATACCCTTTGCACAGGTCCAGGGTAGTTAGAAAGTGCCCGCTGGCCATGCGATTGAGCAATTTGTCGATCCGTGGCATGGGGTATGCGTCAGTGATAGTCCGGTCATTCAGTTTCTGGTAATCAATACAGAAACACCTGCACACACACAGCTCCCCCCACACCTGCACACACACAGACCCCCACACCTGTACACACACAGCCACCCCCACACCTGTACACACAGCCCCCCCCCACACCTGTACATACACAGCCACCCCCCCACACCTGTACACACACACAGCTCCCCACACCTGTATACACTCAGCCTCCCCACACCTGTACACACACACAGCTCCCCCCACACCTGTACACATGCAGTGCTCCCCCACCTGTATACACTCAGCCTCCACACACCTGTATACACACACAGCTCCCCCACACCTGTATACACACACAGCTCCCCCACACCTGTACACACAACCCCCCCCTGTACACACACACAGCCCCCCACATCTGTATACACTCAGCCTCCACACACCTGCACATACACAGCTCCCCCCACACCTGTACACACGCAGCGCTCCCCCACCTGTATACACTCAGCCCCCACAACCTGTACACACACAGCTCCCACACACCTGTACACACACAACTCCCCCCCCCCCACACACACACACACCTGTACACACAAAGCTCCCCCCACATCTGTACAAACACTCATCTCTGCCTCACACCTGCATATGTGTAACTCCCCCTCCCCCCACACACACACACACCTGTACACAAGCAGCCTCCCTACACAAACAGCCCCCTAATTTCTTTACTTGTATAGGTGGTCTCAGCTCTTGTTTCCACGTGTCACAGCTGAGACACAGCTGGTGCGAGCCCGATGTGAGTTTAATGAACAGAGCAGCAACAGCCGACTACTCTTCTGTATTGTATGTATAGAGAAAAACAGGGCAGCCACACTGCGCCTCTAAACCCACATGAAAATAATGTGCCAGGGGCAGCTGCATCTCCCGACCCTGCCTAGTCCTGGCCCTGATGGTAATACACATTGAGGTTGATTTTCTAAAGGTAAATAGTCTGTGCACCGCAAGTGCATCCGCAAGTGCACCCGCAAGTGCAGTTGCTCTAGATCTGAGGGAAACGTGTAAGGAAAAATAAATAAATCTTGCACATGATTGGATGATTGAAATCTTCAGAGAACCCCCTCATTTTAGAGATTCCCCTCAGATCTAGAGCAACTTCTAGTGCATATATATTTGCTTTTAGTAAATAAACTTTATGGCGTAGCCCACCACACTGCAATTTGCTGTAATTTAGAACAATAAAATCACTGTGGATAGAATTGCACATAGCACTGTTCAGCACTGTATAGTATAACAACAACTATCTCTCTCTGCAAACACTGTCAGTTCTCCTTATCTATCTCAAGTATTCAGCATACGCTGTCAAAAGCCTGCTAGGAGGGCTCTGGTAATGTACAAAACCCCCAATTACTGGTCCTTCTAAGCCATCTGACCACTTCAGTAAGGCCGCGTACACACGATCAAATCTATCTGCTGGAAACGGTCTGACAGACCGTCTCAGCAGACAGATTTGATCGTGTGTACGGGCGAGCAGACGGGTTTTTCCAGCAGCCTGCTTTAAAATCTGTCTGCTGGGAATCCGTCGGACCGATATATCTGCTGGTTAGTATGCTAACCAGCAGACATATCTGCTCCGCACATGCGTCGAATGGATTTGACGCATGCGCGGAAGTGTTTTACTTCCTGATGCGGTGACATGGCGGCGTCAACGTCACCGCCACATCACCGCGCTGCCGGCGGGGATTTTGGTTTGATCGTGTGTACAGTAAAAAATAAATAAAGAAACTACGCTAAGATCAAAAAGCGGGCTCATAGGCCCGCACAGGTGCCCGCGGCTCATGCATAAAGCAGGGACTCTTCTGTAAACTACAAACAGTGTAAAAATATGTGAAATCGTGCTAAACCTAAAATGCGACAATAAACCTGAATAATAAATGCGAACCTAAACACATACTCTATATTGGCATAAGGTCACTAAGTGATAAATGGTGAAAATCAACTTAAAGGGGTGTTCCAGCCCTAAGTTGTGTTTATTAAAAGTCAGCAGCTACAAAAAGTGTAGCTGCTGGCTTTTAATAAACACTCACTTACCTGCTCCTGCGTTCCAGCGACGCGCCGACCGGGGCTCCGCTCCTCTGCCCCCCTCCCCGGCCGGCGTCTCCATGCTGACTGTGGGCACCCAGCCGTGACAGCCTTCGGCTTCACGGCCGGGCACCCACTGCGCATGCGCGAGCCGTACTGCGCATGCGTGCGCGGCGCGGCTCGCCGCTGATTGGAGAGGCGATCGCATGGGACCTGTCAGTGTCCCATGTGATCGCCTACAGGGAGGGGGCTGGTGTAGGCGATTAAGCTTAATCGCCTAACCAGCCCCTCGGCGGAAGCAGGAAGTGGGACAGGAAGTCCAACTCCTACTGAAGCCCCCACTCCCCCCCCAAAAAAATTACATGCCAAATGTGGCATGTATGGGGGTGAGGAGTGGATTGAAAAAAGGTTGTTTTTTTGGGTGGAACACCCCTTTAAATACATGTTTAAACCCTCATCTATAAATGAATAAATAATGAAAAAACACTCATAGGTGAAAATCAATGAATTAGGTGTGATTTTTTTTTATTGATAGTGGAAGTCCATAAGTGTTCATAAAGTTCAAATGAATAATCCAACTGTGGCATTAACACATGATAATGGTCTACCCATGCACAAATCCTTAAATAAGTGACGTCCCTCTCTTCATCCGTGAAAAAATAAAAAAAATGTGATTTTCACCATCATATGACAAAATGGTCTGTTTACCAGAACCCCATGGTCCCCTATTATGGAGGACCCAGAGGAGCCTTTAATGAATCACAGCTTCACGCTAGAAACCCACTGCACCATTATTTAGCATGCTCCATAGTGGTAGAAACCAAATGGTGATGATGTGGCATGTAAAAACAAAAAAATGCCTGGATAGTGTAAAATCTTAGGGCCAGATCCACATACAATTACCCTGGCGCAGTGTATCAGAGATACACTACGCCGCCGTATTTTACCTGGCTCTAAGTCGAATCCAGGATGATTTCGGACTGTAAGGTACGGCGGCGTAAGTGTATTTCTTGCGGCGGAATCGAAATACGAGATTAGGGGGCGTGAATCATTTAAATTAGGCGCGTCCCCGCGGCGATCGAACTGCACATGCTTCGTTCAGAAATTTCCCGCCGTGCATTGCGCGAAATTACGTCGAAACGTCATTTTTTTTTTTAGTAGGGTAATTTACGTACATTCCTATTCACGGACGACTTACGCAAAAAAAAAAATTGAAAATTTGACGCGGGAACGACGGCCATACTTAACATGGCCAGTCTAACTATAGACCCGATAATAGCAGCTTTAACTTTACGCCGTAAAAAGCCGACTAGCGACGACGTTAGAGAATGCGACGGCCGATCGTAACTTCGTGGATCGCCGTAAAAAGCTAATTTGCATACCCGACGAGAAAAACGACGCAAACTCCACCCAGCGGGCGCAAAAAGATTGCAGCGTAGATCCGAAGGCGTACGAAGACGTAAGCCTGTTGGATCGAAGCCCGAAGCCGTCATATCATGGTTTGAGAATTCAAACTAATGATACGACGTGGGTAATTTGAAATTGGAATCAGGAGATACACCAGCGTACTAGCTCTGTGGATCTGGCCCTTAGATTTTATTGGAATAAAATATGAATTGCATTTACAATTTTGCTTGACAAATAAGCCTTAAGCCTTCTGCGCCGGCCTGATGCAAATAGGCAGACTCGTCCATCTGGAGATCAAACAATAGTGGATGGTGATGTCAGCGTGCCGCTCGTTCCGCCCGGGGTACTTGCAGTGCACTTGTAGTGCAAAGTGGATTTTTCTTTCGTAAATAATCCCCGGTGCTTCTGATACACAGCAGGGCCAACTGCTAAACTGACAAACAACAAAGCCCTGCTGAATACACAGGAAGTCCAGCTCTTTTGCAGGACTGAGCTATCAGTTTGATAGGCAGGTCTTGCAGAGTGCAGGAGACACTCAAATGACAAAGCCACTAGATGTCCCAATGTAGCTGGTTCCTGCCTTTTGTCAGTCTGTCTAGACTTGAGCACCTTACTACACATTGGGGGTTATTTCCAAAAGCAAATCCACTTTGCACTACAAGTGCAAACTACAAGTGCAAAGTGCACTAAAAGTGCACTTGGAAGGGCAGTCGCTGTAAATCTGAGGGGTAGATCTGAAATTAGGGGAGGCTCTGCTGATTTTATCATCCAATCAGGTGCAAGCTAAAATGCTGTTTTTTATTCTCCTTGCATGTCCCCCACTTTGCACTTGTAGTTTGCACTTGCCTTCCGTAAATAACCCCCATGGTCTCCATGAACCTGCTTACACTTAACCTATGAGCTGACCAGTTATTTTCTCTATATTTCCCTGCTATATGCTTTGGTTTTAATGCCCAACTATTAAAAATCATCTTATCCTACTTTCTTTGACTACTTTTCTTTATCCCTTGTTTATTTAAATCTTTCTTCTTCCCACTGGTAAATGAAAAAATAGAGGACTGTCCCTTACATTAAATTTATTAAGGCCTTGTGATCTGAATTTTAATCCCAGTTTAGCTTCCTGACAATTTTTTTTTTTCAAGAACAGAATTATAAAGCACACCTTTGCTTTTTCCTGCAAATTCAAAACACACGTTCACATTCACATCTTGCTCTGAAACAGAGACTGATGACAAGTTGATAAAAATTTGTTCTAGGTGATGAAAGGGAAACATCAGAGGAGAAGAGGAGGGTGGCGGTGAGTAAAAAAGATAACTTCAGTGACATCATCTTTCACCAAAGAGATCATATTATCCAGTGGCAAAGTTGTTTCTAAAGAGGCCATTGGCACTAATAAAGCTTTCCTTGTTTCTTGTTTTCAAGATGTCAAATAAGAAATAAGTTCCAACAATAAGAGGGTGTAATTAGCCAAGATGATATGTGGTGAGCTTTCATTTCTATCCATGCTGTGTGCAATAGCTACACTATAACCATCCAAACACATAGGCCCGGATTCACAGAGCACTTACGCCAACGTAGTGCAAATGTGCGCCTGGTGTATGTGTGCGCCAGATTTATAAACCAACATACGTCCAAAAGCAGGCTATCCTACCCCAACGTATCTTGCTTACGCCGGCGTAGCGTGACCGTAAATAAGGTTTGGACGCATGTTGCTTTTCCCATTGATTAGGCATTCAAATGAGGGAAATACCGCGATTCACAAACGTACGTGCGCCCGACGCATGCTATGCGATGTTTGCGTAAGTTGTACGTCCGGTGTAAAGTTATTCCCCATAGATGAGGTGCAACCCAGCAATAGACATGCAAAGGTCTGCCCCAGAGAACACAGGCGTATGTTACCTTCACGGCGTACGTAGTGATTCGGCGTAGCTTAGGCAGTTGTACTGGCATAGTTGTAAGCATGCGCAGAAGGGTGCAGTTTCATGCGTCCACGTCACGACTACGTCACGGCGCATGCGCAGTTCGTGATACGCCGGTTGTAAAACACTGCACCATGCTCAGACCATTATTTGCATGGGGTCACTCCCACTTCCACTTACGCTGGCCTGCGCCTTCGAATATACACTACGCTGGCGTATCTTGGTGAGCAATAGCTTGCTGAATACAGTGCATGCCTCTCTGCACTGCGCCAGCATAGCGTACTGTGTGTGCGCTACGCCGGCTTAAATGTGCGCCCACTCTCTGTGAATCCGGGCCATATTTGGGAGTTTCAGCATACAATATAGTAAATTACATTATTACCCCCTCCCCTCTATGACAAAGCTAAGGGGAGTGTACCTTACTGTGTGTAAAAGTTGTATGTTTTGTATTTAATAAACAGGCTTGTCCATGATTCAGGAAGCATCTTTGGAAAGTCTTGTTTTTTTCCTATAAAAATAACAAACATTTTATACTTAATTGATACAGAAAACAGTGCAGCGCAAAACCTATAAGGCTAGATTCAGGTAGGAGATAAATCGGCTTATCTCCAGATAAGCCGTCATATCTCTGCGTATTAGGCCTCCAATCTATGCCACTGATTCATAAAACCAGTTTAGCATATATTTTTCTTAGATCAGACATGCGTAAGTCTCTTACGCTGTCTAATTTTATTTTCATATTTTAGGCTGGCCGCTAGGTGGCGTTCCCGTCTAAAATATGCAAATGAGCCTATATGCCGATTCCCGAACGTATGCCCGGCCGGCGCTATTTTTTTACGTCGTTTGCGTTAGCGTAGTACCGTCGTAATGTTATTCCTGCTATATGAGGCGCAGGCAATATTAAGTATGGGTGGCGTGCGGTCGCTTTTTTCACGTCGTTTACGTCATTTTACGTAAAACGTTCGCGAATAGGGCTTTGCGTAAGTGCCGTTCACGTTGTTTACACGTCGAATCGACGTCGAGATTTGGAGCATGCGCACTGGGAACCAATCACGGCCGGCGCATGCGCAGTTCGTTCGGCGCGGGGACGCGCTTCATTTAAATGATATACTACCCCTACCCGCCGAATATGAATTCGGCCGGGTGATTAACGCTGCGCCACCTCAACTTTACAGGCAAGTGCTTTATGAATAAAGCACTTACCTAAAAAAGTTGTGGCGGCCTAGTTTAACCACTTAACCACTTAAGACCCGGACCAAAATGCAGGTAAAGGACCTTGCCCCTTTTTGCGATTCGGCACTGCGTCGCTTTAACTGACAATTGCGCGGTCGTGCGACGTGGCTCCCAAACAAAATTGGCGTCCTTTTTTCCCCACAAATAGAGATTTCTTTTGGTGGTATTTGATCACCTCTGCGGTTTTTATTTTTTGCGCTATAAACAAAAATAGAGCGACAATTTTAAAAAAAAATGCAATATTTTTTAGTTTTTGCTATAATAAATATCCCCCAAAAATATATAAAAAAACATATTTTTTCTCAGTTTAGGCCGATACTTATTCTTCTACCTATTTTTGGTAAAAAAAATCGCAATAAGCGTTTATCGGTTGGTTTTCGCGCCCGCGACCCACGGCTGGGTACTAAAATCAACGTATATATACGTTGATGTGCCCAGCCGTGCCATTCTGCCGACGTAAATGTGCAGTAGGCGGTCCTTAAGTGGTTAAGGACCGCCTACTGCACATTTACGTCGGCAGAATGGCACGGCTGGGCACATCAACGTATATATACGTTGATTTTAGTACCCAGCCGTGGGTCGCGGGACCGGGATTCGCGGACCCGATCGCCGCTGCAGTGCGGCGATCCGTCCCTGGAGCGGAAGAACGGGGAGAGCCGTGTGTACACACGGCTTCCCCGTGCTTCTCTGTGGCCGTAGCATCGATCGCGTCATCCCTGTAATAGGGGGACGCGATCGATGACGTCACACCTACAGCCACACCCCCCTACAGTTGTAAACACAACACATAGGTCACACATCCCCTACAGCGCCACCTGTGGTTAACTCCCAAACTGCAACTGTCATTTCCACAGTAAACAATGCAATTTAAATGCATTTTTTGCTGTGAAAATGACAATTGTCCCAAAAATGTGTCAAAATTGTCCGTAGTTTCCGCCATAATGACGCAGTCACGAAAAAAATCGCTGATCGCCGCTATTAGTAGTAAAAAAAAAATAATTATAAAAAATGCAATAAAACTATCCCTTATTTTGTAAACGCTATAAATTTTGCGAAAACCAACCGATAAACGCTTATTGCGATTTTTTTTTACCAAAAATACGTAGAAGACTACGTGTCGGCCTAAACTGAGGAAAAAAAATGTTTTTTTATATATTTTTGGGGGATATTTATTATAGCAAAAAGTAAAAAATATTGCATTTTTTTTTAAATTGTCGCTCTATTTTTGTTTATAGCGCAAAAAGTAAAAACCGCAGAAGTGATCAAATACCACCAAAAGAAAGCTCTATTTGTGGGGAAAAAGGATGCCAATTTTGTTTGGGAGCCACGTCGCACGACCGCGCAATTGTCAGTTAAAACGACGCAGTGCCGAATCGCAAAAAGGGGCAAGGTCCTTTACCTGCATTTTGGTCCGGGTCTTAAGTGGTTAAAGTCCAGACGCTAGGCATGCCTAAAGATAGGCATTTCTACCTGAATCTGGCCCATAAAGTGTTAATTACTAAAGTAAATTTTATGATAATAATACAAAGTCCAAATAGATTAAAGATCCAATTAGACGGCTTCTTTTTTTTTTTTTTTTCACATCAGCTAATACCAATCATTTGAGACCCACTCATATTCGAGGCTTCAATCGTCTCTGCTAGCGGTTTTTGCATCATCTGTGAAACATTGCGGTATTTGCTTTCTCTCATTGCCCTATTTTTTTTTTTTTTTACCCAAATTGTCTTGTCTCTGTCTTTGGCCTCGTACACACGATCAAATCTGTCTGCTGGAAACGGTCTGCTAGATCGTTTCAGCAGACAGATTCGATCGTGTGTACGGGCAAACAGACGGATTTGGGCAGCCGACAGATTTCAAAGCATGCTTTGAAATCTGTCGGCTGGGAACCCATCCGCCCGACATGTCTGCTGGTTAGTATGCTAACCAGCAGACATGTCTTCTCGCACACGCGCCGAATGATTTCGACGCATGCGCGGAAGTGTTTTACTTCCTGGTGCGGTGACGTGGCAGCGTCAACGTCACCGCCACGTCACCGACACGTCAGCGCGCTGTCTGCTGGCGGGGATTTTGGTTTGCTCGTGTGTACACGCGGGCAAACCAAAATGCCAGCAGACAGATTTGTTCAAATCGGTCGGACAGACCGTTTTGAACAAATATATTTAATCGTGTGTACAAGGCCTTTCACATATTCTCCAATTTACAAGAAAGAGGAAAAAAAAAGGGTAAAGAAATGAAAAATGACATATCTGGGACTATCCCATACGCCCCCTCCCTCTCCCTCTTCTCCCCCCCCCCTCGTGGCTCCCAGGACTCCACAGTAAAATTGTTGTCTCAAGCGGTGTAGTAATATGTACCCGTCTAGATACTAAGCTTGTGTTATAAGGGTCGGAGCTCATGTTAAGAACCTTCTCTTGTATCTGTCTTATCCTGCTCAGAGCGACAGCCTTAATCCTTCTACGTATTGCCATGTTTTTTTGTGATCCTTCCCATTATGCCAATTAGCCCGAAGATCGTTATTAGTTTCTAAGACACTGTCCTTCAACTCTTCCATCCTGTAGGTTTCTTCTACTTCCTCCATCCACTCCCATATTTGTGGGCTTTCAGTGTCTTGCCATTTTTTGGGAATCAGCTTTTTTGCTGCATTCAGCAGATGTGGAAGTAGTGACTGTTTGTATTTTTTAATTTTCTTGCCACAGCAGTGAAATAATACAGCCCATGGATCTTTCTTAATATCCGTGCCTGTAATCTCTTTTATTTGGCGCAGTATGGCGTCCCAGTATTTTTGGATTATTGGACAAGTCCACCACAAGTGTGCCATGGTGCCCCTCTCGGGGCAACCCCGCCAGCATTCGGCAGACTGATCTATTTTATATTTACTGGATTTAACCGGTGTAATATACCATCCAGAAATGCACTTGTAGTTCATTTCCGCTGTTTGCGTATCTATGGCGGAAGAGTGGGTCAGGCTCATTATTTTGTTTACCGAATTATCCCCTCTATCTATACCTAACTCCCTTTCCCATTTTTCAACTAAAGGTGCTGCTCCTCGTGCCCCTATTTTAATGAGTATTTTGTATAGTTTAGAAATCATGCCCTTAGTGTTCTCAGTTGTGCAAACCATTTCCAAAGGTGTCAGCTCCGCTCCCGTCCGTAGTGGTTGGGGGAGTTGCCGAACAAAATGACCTAGCTGCGAGTAATACCACCTATCTAGGTTCCAGACATCTTGTCTAGATTTCAGCTCCTCGTAGGTGGCCAACCCGCCACTCTTTATAATATCACCTAAATAAATAGTGTCCTTTTTAATCCAGTTTCCTCCTATTTCTTTTTCCCCGGGTGAAAAATAAGGATTTTCCTTTCAATTTATAAGTGGAGAGTTATATTTACTATTAGTGAGTGACTGTACCCTATCCCACATTTTCAAAGTGCTTTTTGTCAAATCGTACGTGTTATGTTTTAATGTTCGATATTAATCCTAAAATTAGAGATATTCCCGTATTGTTGCAGGGTCTGAAGTAACTTAGGGATGGTCTTCACCGGGTCTGCGATATAGAACAGAACGTCGTCCGCAAAGGCCGACAGCTTATGTTCCTCCTCACCGACTCGGATCCCTTTAATATCGGGGTCTTTATGGATCGTGGCTAGTAAGGGTTCGAGGGAAAGGATAAAGAGAAGGGGTGACAGGGGGCAACCCTGTCTGGTCCCATTCCTTATCTCGAAGGAACCCAAATGGGAACCATTGATCTTGATTCTTGCCGTGGGCTGATGGTAAAGTGTTTTGATCCAGTTTATATACCTATTCCCTAGGCCTACCGCCTCTAATGTGGCCATCATAAGTCCCCAGTCTACCCTGTCAAAGGCTTTCTCAGCATCAACTGACAGAAATAGACTGGGGACCCCATCTCTCTTGATCCCCTGCATCAGGAGTAATGCCCTAATAACATTATCTTTTCCCTCCCTGTTGGAAACGAACCCCACTTGGTCTGAGTGGACCAATCCCTGCATTACTCCTTTTAATCGTTCCGCCAATACTTTTGCGAATAGCTTCGTATCTATATTTAAAAGAGGTATAGGTCTGTACCCAGAACAGAGGGAACTATCCTTCCCTTCTTTTAAGATAATTGCAATCACAGCTGCTGATGCTTCTTGGCTCATTTCATACTTAATCCCCAGACCATTAAAATAAGTGCATAGTCTGGGTATTAGTATTTCACTAAATCTTTTATAGTACAGAACCGTGAACCCGTCGGGCCCGGGGCTCTTCTCGATGGCCATATTTTTCAGGGCATTTTTAATTTCCTCTTCTGTTATGGGTCTGTCCAAGTTTGAGCTTTCCCCCTCATCTACCTTTGGTAGTCCTGCCCTGTCAAGGTAGGCCCTAATCTTATCCTCCCTCCTTCCTGCCTGCCCTTGTAGTTGTTTGATCTTATACAGTTCTCCATAGTATTTTGGTGTCTGCAATGTCTGCGGTTGTGTACGCTATTTCACCATTCTGCCTTTTGATTTTTTCAATGTATTTCCTGGCTTTCTTTAATGTGCCATTTTTGACAAATATTTACTCGGTTTGTTTCCCCATATGTACATCTCTCTAGTGATATTGTTAAGATTTTTCCTGGCATCTTGTTCCATGATCTCTTTTAATTCATTCCTCTTTATTATTAAATTAAGGTATGTCTCTTTTTGTCCCCGATCTTTATGATTTTGCTCTAGATAAGCTATTTCTTTAACCAAGGAGTCCCGCTCCCTATTTCTCTCCTTTTTTCTTCGTGACCCCTCTGATATTAAAATACCTCTGATGTATGCCTTATGTGATTCCCACAGCGTTGCCATGGAGACCTCTCCTGTATCGTTGACTTCAAAAAATTGTTTTAGTTCCTGTTCCACCCTCCCTTCTCCCCCCTCATCCCTAATCAGATGATCATTAAGGCGCCACGCCACCTGTTTGTTATCTATGTGTGCCATCTTAATTTTTACTGTGATCGGGCATGATCTGATATGGTCATAATGCCGATTTCTGTTTCCGTGACATAGTCTAACAGCCTGTGATCGACCAGTGCATAATCGATTCTAGAGTATGTTCCATGGGGGGGGGAGAAGAACGTGTAGTCGCACATGTTAGGATGGAAGGCCCGCCAGGTGTCTACCACCTGGCAGACTGCCATTTTCCGTTTGATTTTTTGTAAATGTGCACGTCTGCCTCCCCAAGAAGGTACTGTCCTCTTTTGGATTCATGACAAAATTTAAGTCTCCCATCAATATCGTATATCCCTCAGCAAATATTTTTAATTTGTCTAGTATTCTACCTAGGTATTTTATGGGATGCATATTGGGGGCATATATATTGGCCAGGGTGTAGGTGGTATTTCCGATTTTTCCTTTCAGGAATAGGTATCTGCCCCCCAGATCGGCTGACCTTGCTTTAAGAGCAAAGTCCACTACTCTGAAAAAGCCGGTAGCCACCCCTCTGGCACGATTTGTAATGGCATCTCCATAATACTAGGTAGGGTATGTAGGGGAATACAATTTTATATTAGAGTTTAGAGACAGGTGCCATTCCTGGATAAAAACTACATCTGCTCTGTATTGTTTGATTTCCTCAAGGATCTGTATTCTTTTTCCCTTGGAGATCAGACCTTTTACATTATAAGATATAAACTTTACTTCCGCCATTTGAATCTATCAAGTTTGAATTTTCTTACGGAGTCCCTAGGAGCCACTTTCCCTTTACCCCTTCCTACCCCCCACCCCCCTTCCACCAACCCCCTCCTTACCGCCCCCCTCCCCCCTCCCAGGCCTATCTAAGGCTTCTAAACCATGGGGGTCATCGTGCCCCATTTCCCACCGGTTCTCCTTTATGAGGTGTTGCTATCCCACTCCCAACCCTGCCCAGGCCTGCCCCCCCAGGGCCTGATCTTAACTAGGCGGGGCTGCAGCCCCGGACCTGAGGGACCCTCAATATTCCCCCCTCCCCTCCTCCCCCCCTCCCCGCACAATCGCCAGCCACCCCCAAATCCTCATTCCTCCCATCCTGGAAGTTCTACCCTTTGCAGATCTAATTTGCTACAGAAACCTGGGAGATCTTCTGGAAATATTAATTTTGCGGAGGTCCCATCTTTCTGGGCAATCAAACATGCTGGGAACCCCACTGATACTTGTGTGTGTGCCCTCAACTGCTCTAGAAGGGGTTTGATAATCCTCCTCCTAGCTAGAGTCTCCCAGGCCAAGTCAGGAAAAATTTGTAGCTCTATGCCTTCATACATCAAAGGCGGCTTTCTTCTCAGTTTTATCCAAATCTTCTCCTTCTCCTCGTAATGTCTAAACCTGACTATAACGTCTCTTGACCTTTCACTCGTATTGTCTTTAAATCTACCTAGGCGGTGTGCCCGCTCTATTTTAAGAGGTTTCCCAGCCCTATTATCCAAAAGAGGGGTGAACAAATTGTTCATGATAAATCTTAAACCTTCCCCCTTTTCTTCCTTTATAGATCAGATTCTCATATTTTGTCTTCTGTTCCGATTTTCCTGGTCCTCCAGTTGATAATGCAGATTCCTTTGGTTCAACTTCATGGCAGAGTATTAATTCTTTAATAGATTTAATTCAGAATCTTGTTTTTCCGTTTTTCTTTCGATCTCCTCCACTCGGGACAGAATATGTTTTATATCATCTCTCAAGCCACTGATTTCCTCTTTAATGGCATTTTCCAGTCTCTTTAACATTTTATCCAAGTCTGCCATAGTTGGTGTTTGTGAGTCGGCTCTCGGGTCTTCTATATGGCTTAGTTCCTGGTCCCCGTCGGTAGATGCATCAATAGCTTGTGGGTTTGCTCCTCCACCCGTTTTTTTGTGGATCCGGCTTTCCCAGTTTTCTTATCATTTGCGGGGCTTTTGGTGCTTCCTCCCTGAGACATATATTGTCTTATTGTGCTAGTGTTGGGGTTCTCCTTAGGGGGTTTCGGGGCCGTGCCCCTTGTTGTCTCACTCATGTGTGTCTGGTCTTAGTTCTGATTCGCTTCCCCAGTTTCAATGAATAATTTTCTTACACCCTGGGGGAGTTTCCAGATCCAATAACATTAACCACTTAAGGACCGCCTACTGCACATTTACGTCGGCAGAATGGCACGGCTGGGCACATCAACGTATATATACGTTGATTTTAGTACCCAGCCGTGGGTCGCGGGCGCGCGCCCGCGACCCGGTCTGAAGCTCCGGGACCGGGACCGCGGGATTCGCGGACCCGATCGCCGCTGCAGTGCGGCGATCCGTCCCTGGAGCGGAAGAACGGGGAGAGCCGTGTGTACACACGGCTTCCCCGTGCTTCTCTGTGGCTGTAGCATCGATCGCGTCATCCCTGTAATAGGGGGACGCGATCGATGACGTCACACCTACAGCCACACCCCCCTACAGTAGTAAACAAACCACATAGGCACACATCCCCTACAGCGCCACCTGTGGTTAACTCCCAAACTGCAACTGTCATTTCCACAGTAAACAATGCAAATTTAAATGCATTTTTTACTGTGAAAATGACAATTGTCCCAAAAATGTGTCAAAATTGTCCGAAGTATCCGCCATATTGTCGCAGTCACGAAAAAAAATCGCTGATCGCCGCTATTAGTAGTAAAAAAAAAAATTAATAAAAATGCAATAAAACTAGGGGGGCGTGGCCAGCAGCCGGAGCGGATGGCTGCTTGAGAGGAGAGCTCCTGCAAGAGAACCTCCGTTTCGCAATATTTGGCGACTTACTCGGTCTGTAATTGACCAGCACACCGCGGGATACTGAAGGAGAGCAGCGCGAGCAATGGGGAAGAGAAAATCTGACAAGAAACCGGTAAAACTGACAGACTTCTACCCGTCAGCGAGCACCCCCAGGTCTCAAGATGGCGCCGAGGCCTCCGGATCGCGGAGCAGGAAGCATGGAGGTGGCGCATCGCACACCACGGAACAACCCGAGGAGGGTGCCACACCTCGGGAAAGAGGAGGCAATAGCAGCAGGTCCTCACCGGCTCCTTCTCCCATCACCAGCCCGCAGAAGTCCGCTCAGAGGAGATCAATGGAGCACACATACGCAGGTGAGCTGGAGGAACCTTGCGATTCCCGGGATAGCACCAGGGACTTTGTCGAGCAGATTCATGATTTCCCTACATCAGGGGTGCCTCTGAGTGACACGGTCATGAGGGACATGTTGGTAACTCTGAGGGGGTCCCTGCACAAGGACATGATGCATTGCGTGTCACAGATTAGGCAAGATGTCTCTGATATAGGTGGCAGAGTGGGCCATTTAGAAGACAAGATGGGGGACTTTACTGTTGCCCATAATGATTTGGTGGATGCGCACTATGAAGTAGAGGAAGACATGCAGGCTATGCGGGAAAAATTAGCGGACTTAGAGGATAGATCCCGCCGCAACAACGTGAAATTGCGGGGGGTGGAGGAGTCAGTCACCCCATCCGATCTGAGGCGTTACGTTCAAGATTTTATTGCGGCCATTTTACCCGATGCCCCTAGCACTGAAATCATAGTGGATAGAGCCCACCGCCTCCCCAAGCCTAAATTTTTGCCTGAGAAAGTCCCCAGGGATGTCATAGCCCGTGTGCATTTCTTCCACATCAAAGATGACCTGATGAGATTTACGCGGAAAAATCAGCCCTTGCCCTCCCCATACTCGGATATTTCGGTATACTCAGACTTGTCACAGCACACCATGATGGCCCGCAAGAATTTGTCCACTATCACCAAATTGCTGCAGAATCACAAAATCACCTACTCCTGGGGCTTCCCTACCAAGTTGTTGATCATTAAAGATAACCGTACTCACGTCATCAGAAACCTAGATGAGGGGCTGGAGTTGG
Source organism: Rana kukunoris (assembly GCA_029574335.1). Classification (NCBI taxonomy): domain Eukaryota; kingdom Metazoa; phylum Chordata; class Amphibia; order Anura; family Ranidae; genus Rana; species Rana kukunoris. The sequence continues at coordinate 325,980,139 of CM056049.1, forward strand.
CTAAGAAATGGAACTTGCTGCCGGAGGAGGTCTGCACTCCTTCGCCTAAATCTTTACCTGTTCGCTTATCCCCTGACTGGTGCACTGCCTGAAACGTTTTGAATTATAATCTTGTCTTCAGACCGAGTAAATATCCTTACCGCAAAGTGTTCTTGGTTCTCTAGGGAGCTCATTTCCCCCATATGGAAAATTTGCGAGGGTTGCTCGCACTTTGTGAAAGTTTTCACTTTTTTATGTTCTGCCTTATGTTTATGACTATAATTTTTTCTTTGTTTTCCCTTTTCACTTTTTTCTTATTTTTTACTACATTCAAGGAGCCTCTTATACTTCTCATCCTAAATACAGAATGTCCACTGATGTCATCAGCTCTCTACTTTATTTTCTACTCCTGGCCAGGAATCCCTGCTTCAACAGCACCATCTTCAGGTAAACTGCTTTTACTACACCTGACTTTTTTCAAAGTTAATATCTACAATTCAAGCAGGCTGATAACAGTACGATGACCCTTTCAATAGTGTCCATGAATGTTCACGGGCTAAATAGCCCATTTAAGAGAAGCGCAATGTGGAGAGACTCTCTTAAACTTAATGGGGACATCCTGTGTGCGCAAGAGACACATTTCATGACTGCTAAACAACCCAAATGCTCGCATAGGGTCTTTCCTCATTTGTTTTCTGCTACAGCTCCGGTTAAGAAAAGAGGGGTATTGATAGCGATTAGAAGTACAGTCGCTTTCAAACTGCATGAGGTTGTTTGTGATACGAAATGCAGGTTCATTATCCTAGTGTGTGATTTGAACAATTCTACATATACCCTTGTGAATTTATATGCCCCTAACCGAAGACCAGTTCCCTTCCTGAGATCTCTTCTAAAGAGAGTTAGTAAAATTCAACAAGGGTCCCTCCTCCTCTGTGGAGATTTTAACTGCGTAGTGAACAAATCATTGGATTGCTCTGGACAAGTCCCCTCCAACAGGACTGAACTTCAACCCCTTTTATCAGAACGCAACCTTTTTGACCCTTGGAGGTGCTTGCACTCATCTGAAAGGGACTTTATATACTACTCCTGCCCCCATAAGATTTATTCCAGGATCGATTTTTTTCTCGCAGACCTTCAACTTCTTCAGAGAACGACCTCAACAACGATACATTCAATCACATGGTCAGACCATGCCCCGATTTCTATGGTTATTAAAGGGCAATCCTCCACATCTCCAACGTATTTATGGAGGAATAATTCTGACGTTTTAGCTAACCCTACCCTGACCTCACGTATTAATAGTCATCTGTCTGAATTTTTTATGATTAACAATACTAATGACGTTTCCATTTCCACATTGTGGTGTTCCCACAAAGCTTTCAGCAGGGGTCTTCTCATTCAGGCGGCGGCACGGGAGAAGAGGCGTAGGGGTGAGTTGTTGAACGGACTGCTCAAGGACCTTAAAAATCTAGAACATCTTCATAAACAGGCCCCTTCCCCGAAAATAGAAACGGACTTATTCCAATGTAGGCATCAAGTCCGCATAGCCCTTCTTGATAATCACCATAAATGTTTAAGGCGGATCAAAGCAAATCTTTACGCCCATGGTAATAAAGCGGGCAAACTTTTGGCGAATTATATCTCTAAGAGGCAACAAAAATCTAATCTTGCGTCTCTTAGAGACCCACATACAGGTGTTTTAGAACACCATCCCACACGGATAGCTAACTCTTTCATGAAGTACTACCGAGATTTATACAACCTTCACTCGAACGGGGATACCCCACAACCCACTGATTACTCCATTGCTTCGTTCCTAGACTCTGTGTCCTTGCCGTCCTTGACTGCAGATGACCTATTCTCCTTGAATGCCCCGATCCATGAGAAAGAAATTATAGACACCATTAAGGCATTGCCTAAAAACAAATCCCCTGGTGCTGATGGGTTCACGTCCGAATATTACAGGGCATTTTCACAGTCTTTGGTTCCTCACATGTGCTCTTTGTTCAACGATGTTACCTCCTCCGCCTCCTTCCCTGAAGAAATGCTGCAGGCTATTATTGTCACACTGCCCAAACCAGGTAAGAAGCCGGATTCCCCTCAAAATTTCAGACCCATCTCACTCCTGAATACTGATCTAAAAGTTTACGCAAAGATTTTAGCAAATAGATTGGCAAAAATCACCCCTTCTTTAATTAAATCTGACCAGGTGGGCTTTGTCAGGGGCCGTCAGGCGCCTGATGGCACTAGAAGAATGTTTAATCTCCTGCACTTAGTGGAAAACAGGAAAGTGCCTTCAGTGATTTTAGCTTTAGACGCCGAAAAGGCCTTTGACAGGGTCCACTGGGGTTACCTTCGTGCTACATTACAAAAATTTGGCTTACACGGGAATATTTTATCAGCTATCCTAGCATTATATTCTATACCATCGGCAATGGTCTTTACATCTAATGCGCTCTCAGAAAAATTTTACATTACGAATGGCACTCGTCAGGGTTGTCCATTATCCCCCATCATTTTCACATTAATGATGGAACCCCTGGCGGAAGCCATTAGGTCTGATGATGACATTTCAGGGATTAAGGTTGGCGAACGTTCTCATAAAATTGGCCTTTTCGCTGACGACGTAGTCTTAACTCTCACAAACCCGGCTTCTTCCCTGGTTAAAGTATTCTCGGTATTGCAAAAATATAGTGATGTTTCTTATTATAAGCTGAATGTCCAAAAGTCATGTATATTACCTATGAACCTATCACATAAACAAATTTCTTTCCTAAAGGCCCAATATCAGGTTCAATGGATGTCAAAAGCGATTCCCTATCTAGGTATTAAGCTGTCCTTCCCTCCCTCGTCCACATATGAAACTAATTTCCCGGCCTTAATTGATACAGTTAAAAGTGACCTACATCATATTGCCTCTTATGAACTATCCTGGCTCGGTAGGATTGCGGCCCTGAAGATGGTTGTGCTTCCCAAATTGATATATTACTTTAGGACTATTCCTATCTGCTTACCAGAATCCTTTTTCAACCTTATTGACAAACTTTTTAGACAATTTGTATGGAATAATAAGATGTCCAAAATCCCCTATGTTATAATCCGAAAGCCTAGATCACATGGAGGGGCGGGCTTCCCGAATATTCGTAACTATCAAAGGGCTGCATTATTAGATCAAGCCAAGGCATGGTTTGAACCAGGGTCATCGAAACTCTGGGTTCAAATTGAGAGCTCAGTGCTATCCAATAGAGACCTTCCATCCATATTATTGGCCAAATTAACCAACCTACCTATGACCTACCCTAAAGTCCCTTCTATTATGGCCACTCTTGCGGCTTGGGAAAAACTTCATGGGAATATACCCCCTGAGGTTTGTTCTTCCCAAACCCTATCCAATCTTAGAATTATTGAATTTCTAATCCCAAATATTGACATACGTCAATGGATTAAGGAAGGTATCGGTACATATGAGGACTTGCTGGCTAAAAATCCCATGACTCATTTATTTTCTAAACTGCAGATTCATTCCTTCTTGACTAGGAACCAGAATATAACATATAGTCTAAACAAAACAGTCTGGGAGTACTATTTATCTAATTATGACAAACCCAAAGGCCTGTCCAAGTTTTACGCTATATTCCAACACTACACCACGTTTAATAAGACCTCTAGTATGCTGAGCTGGGAAAGGGATCTAGGCCTCACCTACTCTCCAGAGGATTGGTCCTATGCTATCAAGTCCTGCTACAGATACTCTCATTGTACCAACCATTGGGACCAGATGATGAAAATTTTGCACAGGTCTTATCTGACTCCGGTTAGGTTGTCCATGATCTTCCCGTCTGAGCACAATATTTGTTGGAGACAATGTGGAGCAAGGGGAAACATCTGTCATATTTTTTGGGAATGTAAAAATATACGTAGTTTCTGGAATGAAGTGTTTAAATTAATGTCTTCGACCACAGGTTTTTTTGTCAAGCCATCCCTCTCATTAGCCTTACTTTTTCTTACTATCAACAATATCCCTAAACAATTCAGAAGCATAGTGAGCCATATACTCATAGCGGCAAGGTTGACGATTACATCTAAGTGGAGAACTAATATGACTCCTAATACAAAAGAAGTCATAGATAGAGTGAAGGTCCAATACTCCTTTGAAAAACATTTTGCTATTCAATCCCATTCGGTCGCTCAGTTTAATAATCAATGGGAACCATGGACTTCTAAGTTTGGAAGCTAACTAAGTAAATTTCCCTGTTTCAATATAGTGACTCCGTGTATTGTAAGAGTCCATGTCACTCAGTGGTACATGCTCATGTTTTCATTCCTACTCCTTTAATTTATTTTTCTTCTCTCCCCCTCTTCTTCTCTCTATCCTTCCCTTTTTGCCTTTTTACTCTGTTCCTTTTTTGATCTATCCATGAGATCTTTGTTTTTGTTTTATATGTTCTAGTTTTCCTTTCACTTGCATTCGGTTACACTCTTGAGATGCGATAATTCCTGTTAAAGGCTTGTGGCCTACAACCACTATCGTTCTATTGAGGTTGAGGTTTAATGGTGGATAATTTTCTTGTTTATATATGTATATATGCGGAGTGCCCCCCCTTGTCATAACCAATAATGGGGGTGCGGAGTCCACACACAGCAGTAGGACAAGTAGTCCCTTCTACTTACACTATGTATATGGGGCAGGCGCTATCAATGTTGTTGCCAAAAGTATATTTCCGCCTATGTTGTACATCAGCACCAATAAGAGATATATCAAACTTATCATAAGTATAATGTCGTGTATGAGATTGTAATTGTCTTTTCATTCATGTTAATAAAAAACATTTGAAAGAAAAATGCAATAAAACTATTCCTTATTTTGTAAACGCTATAAATTTTGCGAAAACCAAACGATAAACGCTTATTGCGATTTGTTTTACCAAAAATACGTAGAAGAATACGTATCGGCCTAAATTGAGGAAAAAAAATGTTTTTTTATATATTTTTGGGGGATTTTTATTATAGCAAAAAGTAAAAAATATTGCATTTTTTTTTAAATTGTCGCTCTATTTTTGTTTATAGCGCAAAAAATAAAAACCGCAGAGGTGATCAAATAACACCAAAAGAAAGCTCTATTTGTGGGGAAAAAAGGACGCCAATTTTGTTTGGGAGCCACGTCGCACGACCGCGCAATTGTCAGTTAAAGCGACGCAGTGCCGAATCGCAAAAAGGGGCAAGGTCCTTTACCTGCATTTTGGTCCGGGTCTTAAGTGGTTAATAGCTTCCCTCCCTCTTATTGCTTTGAGGTCATCAACCAAAGGTTTTTGCTCGGTGAGGGGGTTCTCGCTCCTCTAAACCCACACTTGTTTATATTTCACTTTATCTTTCATATATATGTGACATAGGCTGAGTGGGGCCTAGATGCCAGTTCGTCCCTTAGAGAGATTAGAGAAGGAGGGGGGGGTATTCACTCGGGGTTGTGCCCCAAGGCTCTCTCCCAAGCCTGTCCCCCAAACCCAGCCTTAAGTGGGGTCCCGTGTGTCGCGTCCTGCGTCACCACACCGAGGTTTCCGGCTGGTGTTATTCTGCTCGCGGAGTAATCCCTCGGGGCCCCTCAGTGGTTCCTGCTCTGTAGCAAGTCAGGGGGGGCACCTGCCACGTGCCCCTCTCTACCCCGACCCGCCTCCTTCTTCCCTCTCTCTTCACCCGTTGCTCCTTCCCCACGTCTCTCTTGACCTCAGTGTAGTTATATATCCCCCCTACCCTTCTTCCTTTGTCCTTCTAATTTAGTAAAGTGGGTGTTCTAGTAGGAATAGGGGGTATGGTCAGCGGGGATTTGATGTTGCCCTCATTATATAAAATTTACGCCTCTAGTCACTCCCCAATGGTTTTCTCGTTGACATAGGAGACCCCCCAAGCCAAACCGTACGCACTAAAGATCTATATCTCAAGTACCTGAGCAACAGTGAGCCCTTAGGGTTACAAGATCATCACAATGTCTCTTATAGTGAGTATGATTAATTATTCTGGTTTGAGAGTAGATCATAGACACAGACAGTAACTCAGCGTTGTTGACATTGCATTATTGACAAGTCGTGACACTTCATGTCCTTACCCCACTTTCTCATCGTTATCTGCCATGGAATTGCAATCATTAAAGATAGTAACGGAACGATCTTACCCAACTTTGTTGTCTCTGGACCTTCACTTGCGCTGGGGATCTTCTGCATGAATGGTCGGTGACTAGGGCGGCTAGGGCAAAGAAATGATGCCTGATCCACGCCAAAAATGCCTCAGATCAGTGGGTCCCGATGCCGCCACTTCTGTGTACTGATTTCGTCCTGACCACACCAACGGGTCCCTCTGCTGAAGCGTGCGAGGTGCGCGAGGAGGGGTGGGAAGGCGACCGGAGGGATTCTTGGACCTGTGCTGGTGGATGCCTTTTAGAGAGCCCACCTTCGGAGCATCGGCAGCCTCTCACCCTGCCCTACCTCCCTCATTGCGGGCTTCTCTCCCAGCCTACAGCGATCCGTCTGATCCCTCGGCGGGTCCGTGGCACGATCAGCTCCTCCCTCGGCGTGCGTGCTTCACGTACAGCACGTCATGCCGTCCTAGACAGCTTCTTAATAGTCTTTACCAAGTGATAGTAGACACACCAAATTCATGAGTGATCCCTCCACCAGTAAAAGATGGCTACTCTCATCTCAGCAATAGACCACTGTGTTACCAGGTGGTCAAATAAGCAGATAAGTCAGCAAGGAAGGCAAGAGAGCGAGATGATATTCAATTCCTCATACATCAGCCATGCACATGGACCCGAACATGTAGGAAGAAATCACAAATCTAAGAGCCTTCCGCTAAACCTAAATATCCCGAAACAGGGTTATTTATTGTTCTATAAAACACAGGCTACTCACATTTAGCCTAATGACAAAAGGCAATAAAACCACAAACAGGGCATCGAATCCTAACGATCGAATTATCGGACTCTCAGGACGGCAGCGAGCGACACAAAAAGCAAGCTCCTATCCCCGGACGCGTTGCGTTGTTACAACTTTCTCAGCAGGGCGGAGGTATACTTACCTGCTCTGTTGCAGTGGATTTGCACAGAGCAGCCTGGATCCTCCTCTTCTCGGATCCCTTTTAGGTGCTCCTGGCCGCTCCCTCCTGTTTAGTGCCCCCACAGTAAACAGTTTGCTATGGGGGCACCCAAGTCAAGTGACAGCTCCCTGTGTCCATTCAGACACAGAGCCCCACCTCGGTCCCGCCCCTTATCTCTCCTGATTGGCTTACTGAATTTGATTGACAGCAGCGGAAGCCAATGGTGCCGCTGCTGTGTCTCAGCCAATCAGGAGGGGGAATCTCGGATGACTGAGACACTCATGGACATCGCTGGACAGAGAGGGACCTGACGTAAGTGTTAGGGGGCTGTTGTGCATAGAAAGCTTTTTAACTTAATGAATAGAATGTGTTAGGATAAAAATCCTTTCTGACTTTACAATCCCTTTAAGGAATGCAATATACAGTTACATTGCTATTATTATAGTGTGCACTGATACCTGAATTGAGGGTCAGTGCTTGTTATTGTCAATCTGGTTAACTTTGGTAATCACACTAAAAACAATGGGGATTATTTACAAAAAGCAAATCCACTTTGCACTACAAGTGCAAACTACAAGTGCAAAGTACACTTGAAATTTAACTGAAAGTGCACTTGAAAGTCCAGTCGCTGTAGATCTGAGGGGGACATACAAGGAAAATAAAAGCAGTATTTTAGCTTGCACATGATTGGATGATAAAATCAGCAGAGCTTCCCTTCATTTCAGATCTACCCCTCAGATTTACAGCGACTGCACTTCCAAGTGCACTTTCAGTGCAATTTCAAGTGCACTTTGCACTTATAGGGCTAGATTCAGGATGGAGAGCGTATCTTTGTGCGGGCGTAGCGTAGCCGATTTACGCTACGCCTCCGCAACTTTTACAGGCAAGTGCTGTATTCACAAAGCACTTGCTCCGTAAGTTGCGTCGACGTAGTGTAAATGGGCCGGTGTATTCACTCGCAATTCAAATTAGCAGGTAGGGGGCGTGTTGTATTTAAATTAATGTTGACCCCACATAAATGACGTTTTTTTTAAACTGCGCATGCGCCGGCCGTGAATGTATCCTAGTGCACATGCTCCAAATGATGTTGCAAATAGTCATTGAAAACGACGTGAACGTAATTTATGTCCAGCGCCTTTCACGGACGAGTTACGCAAACGACGTCAATCTTAAAAAATTTGACGCGGTCCCGACGTCCATACTTAACATTGGCTGCGCCATCTTTTTGGTGGTTTATCTTAACGCCTGAAAACGCCTTACGTAAACGTTTATCTTTACTGCGACGGCCGGGCGTACGTTCGTGAATCGGCGTATCTAGCTAATTTACATATTTGACACATAAATCGACGGAAGCGCCACCTAGCGGCCAGCGTAGATATGCAACTAAGATACGACGGCGTAATACAATTACGCCGCTCGTATCTTAGTTCAATCCCGGCGCACTTATAGTGCAAAGTGGATTTGCCTTTCGTAAATATCCCCCAATGTCACTGTTTCATAGCAATAGTGTGTAGCATTGATAATATCACCAATAACAACCAGGCTGAGCACCAAAATTAAATGTGTTTCCCCATGCCATTTATGCAGATGCAATCCCCATTTTTTTTTTAATAAATAGTCTTTATTGAAAAGTTTTCAGATATACAAAGAATAAAACAAAAGATGGTGATATGCACAGTACCAATACACAGAAGTACATCAAGTGAATAATAATTATCCAATTAAACGTGTTTGGGCCAGATCGACCAACATTCGTCAAACTTATTACAATTCAGAGCATTAATAGCCAACAAACGTTCAAACGTGTAATTTCTGTGCACCGCTATTTCAATATCAGAAATGTTTATAGCTTTACTTGACTTCCAGTGTTTCAGGATCGATGAGCGGGATTCTAGGAGTATGTACGTTACCACTGGCCTAGCGTTATGTGGGAACTTTTCCATATTTAAATGCAGGATTGCTAAGGCAGGATTAGGAGCAGTGATTATTCCAGTCAAAGAGGAAAGAAGTTGGAACACCTGGTTCCAGAGGCTTTTAACATTTAGACAATGCCAGAGCCTGTGCATTAAGTTTCCTATCCGTCCGCATCCCCTCCAGCAGTCAGGTGTCAGTCCTGGGAAATACAATGCCAGTTTAAGAGGTGTATAGTGCCATCTATTGGCCAGTTTGATCCCCAACTCCCAGCGTTTGATGCAGTGGGAAGCCTTGTGGATTTCTTTGAACGCGCACTTCCATTGAGCGTCAGAGAAGGAGGTGCCAAGGTCAGATTCCCATTTTGTCATGGCATTAGTTTTAGAAAATTTAAATTTGTCCTGGAGCATATTGTAAAAGTAGGGGAAGAACCCTTCTTATCACCTTTATCTATGAAGTAAAAATTCCAGATTATACTCGGTAGAGTGATATTGGGCGAGGCCATACGCTTCAGGCAGTGGGTTATCTGCAGGCATTTATACAGTTTGTCTTCCGGGAGATGATATTGGGACATGAGCTGGCAAGCTGTTTTATAGCTGGAGTCTCCATACAAGTCAGAGAGAGAAGTTACCCCCCTGTCTCAATCCCCATTTTCTACAGCGAACCAGCTAATCGTTTTTTTATCCTCACTGATATAAGCAATTGCTTTTAAGCCTTTTGAACTTCATGTCCCTAAAGGAGGAAGGAAATTCAACATGCAAGTTACAAACATACGTTCACCGGTATTAACTTGCTATTTTGTTCCCACACCCTCTCCAACTGGACAATGTTGTCATAAAAAAAAGCAAGAAGAATATTATAGATGCACTGTGTTAAGAGAAACTAACACATACCTCTTTTGCCCATGCCTCATTTAGATTTACTTTATCTTAGGGTGTAACTAAAAGACTCTCCTGGCCCTGTTAATGCTAAATCACTTTGTTGGTCTGCAATGTCCCTGCATGACAGAATTTCACCTTGTATGTGTATGACCACTGCTATGATCAGTTTAGAGTAGTCAATGAAAACAGTAAGTATCATGGCACCAAAGCATAAATCATGTGTTTCTTGAGTTCAGCCATTGGTAACAGGTCAAGCATGCATGTTTTCTACTGAGGTGTATCATGGCACCAAAGCATAAATCAAGTGCTTCTTGAAATAAACCAATGATAACAGGTTAAGCATGCATGTTTGCAGCCAAGGTTTTTCAAAGACACAACCAAGTTAGTCAACAGAAACACTACAGTAAATGAAAGAATGATGCCATCTCTGTCTTCATTACAGTCCAAGAGGGGGTTTGGTCTCTTCTCTATCTGTAGCTTTCCATCTCTAACTTCAGCTTCTCTGACATGTCACATCTTTTTTGTTTTCTTTCTATATCGATCTCATTATTGTGTTCTTTATTTTGCTATGATGTCTGGTTTTGCACATAAATGCCATTTATTAATTTGTTCTTATTCTCCATAGTCTGTTCTTGAATACAGTTTGATAGCGTGTTTCTTTTTTCTTCTTTTGCCACTGTGCTAGTGTTACCTCAGCAGAAGAAAGAAGAAAAAAAACAAATCTATTTGTTCAATGTTCCATAACAATGCTCCAAAAAGGAAGCTGTCAATAAAAAGAAAATAAAAGAAAGAAATTCAGTGGAATTCTCATATTAGTTTACCCTTTAGTTACCTGAGAAACTAGATTATTTAGAAAGGTGTTTAACCTCTTTCCCACCGCGCTATAGCAAAAATACTGCTACAGAGCGGCGGAGTTATTTTGGGACGACGTCCCTGGGACGTCGTCCTCTACTTCCACGATTGCGCGTCCCCTGGGACGGTAAATTGCCGCTGATAGTGGGCGTTTACCACGTGATCGCGCCGTCAAATGACGGCGCGATCACTTGTAAACAAACCGGCGTCATTTGATGACGCCAGTTCCTCCCTCTCCTGCGTCTCCTCTCTGTACCGTTCGGTACAGTGTGCGAGGAGGGGGGGAGCGGGGTGTCAGCAGCTGTGCTGTGGCTGGATCTGTGACAAATGCAGTCACAGATCCAGCAATCCCTCCATCCATCCCAGCTCTGCAATTCCTAGTACCCTGCAATCCCCCAATACTCTGCAATACCCCAGTACCCTGCAATACCCCAGTACCCTGCAATACCCCAGTACCCTGCAATACCCCAGTACCCTGCAATACCCCAATACTCTGCAATACCCCAGTACCCTGCAATACCCCAGTACCCTGCAGTACCCCGATACCCTGCAGTACCCCAGTACCCTGCATTACCCCAATACTCTGCAGTACCACAGTACCCTGCAGTACCCCAATACTCTGCAGTACCCCAGTACCCTGCAGTACCCCAATACTCTGCAATACCCAAGTACTCTGCAGTACCCCAATACTCTGCAGTACCCCAATACTCTGCAATACCCCAGTACCCTGCAGTACCCCAGTACCCTGCAGTACCCCAGTACTCTGCAGTACCCCAATACTGTGCAATACCCTGCGCAATACCCTACAGTACCCCAATACACTGCGCGATACTCTGCAGTACCCCAATACTCTCCAATACCCCAATACCCTGCACAATACTTTGCAATACCCTGTGCAATACTCTGCAATACCCCACTACTCTGCAATACCCCCAATACCTTTCACGATACTCTGCAATACCCAAATACTCTGCAATACCCATTTTTTAAAGCACCCCTGTCCCCGTGTGCTCGCATGCAGAAGCGAACACATATGTAAGTCCCGCCCACATATGAAAACGGTGTTCAGGCTACACATGTGAGGTATCTCTGCGAACGTTAGAGCGAGAGCAATCATTTTGGCCCTAGACCTCCTCCATAACTAAAAACATGTAACCAATAAAAGTAATTAAAGCGTCACCTATGGGGATTTTTAAGTTGCGAAGTTTGGCGCCATTCCATCATTGTGCGCAATTTTGAAGGGTGACATGTTGGGTATCTATTTACTCGGCGTAACTTCATCTTTCACATTATGAAAAACAATTGGGCTAACTTTACTGGTTTTTTTTTAGCACAAAACTGTTTTTTTTTTAAAAACACGCGTTCAAAAAATTTCTACGAAAATACCATGCGAGATAAAAAGTTGTAACCGCCGCCATTGTATTTTCTAGGGTCTTTGCTAAAAAAGCATATATAATGTTTTGGGGTTCTATGTAATTTTCTAGCAAATAAATGATGATTTTTCCATGTAGGAGAGAAATGTCAGAATTGGTCTGGGTGTTCCAGAACGCCTGGTGGCGTTCCCTGCATGTTGGTCCTCTGTATGTGGCCACGCTGTGTAAAAGTCTCACACATGGGGTATCGCCATACTCGGGAGGAATAGCAGAATGTGTTTTGGGGTGTAACTTGTGGTATGCATATGCTGTGTGTGAGAAATAACCCGCTAATATGACAGAAACAAGATTTTTTTTTTTTTTTTTTACAGAATTCTCAGTCGTTTTTCTTTTATAGCGCAAAAAAATAAAAAACCTAGAGGTGATCAAATACCACCAAAAGACAGCTCTATTTGTGTGAAAAAAAGGACTAAGGAGTAATTGTCATTCAAATTGTGAGAGCACCGAAAGCTACAAATTGGTCTGGTTAAGAAGGGGGTTTAAGTGCACAGTGGTCAAGTGGTTAAAAGAAAAAAAAATGTTATGGCTACTGTGGTAATTATCTATGCTTACCATGTGAACCCCAGCAAAGCCAGAAATAGAAAATGTCAAAATTTCATCAGCACTTATTGAGGGGTCAGAGAGAGTGAGAGAGTGAATAGATTTAGAATAATTTACTCTTTTGTACTTTTGAGTTTTAACTTACTATACTGTAAGCTTAGGCTTACACCTTAGCAGTCCTGTGAGTTGAGTTTGAACGGGCACTGTGTTTCATGCAAGAAAAACATATTTTTTTTCAAACCACAGCCGGAGGGAAAGCAAATGGTGCCATTGCACATTGTGATTTCCCACAACTGGCTTGACTGCAGGAAGTAGCGGGTGTGGGACAGCATATAAATTGCACTTGTTCCCACCCCCCGCAAGTACACACAAGTGTGAACCTATCCTTAAAGCTTATTGCAGTATACACACCAGTACCTTTGCAATCAACTGTTTTGTAGATGCGCTTTAGATTCATTCAGCTTGAAAGAGGGTCCACAATGTTGTGCAAGTCAAACTTGTGTTTAACACTTTTCTGCCAAAATTTGCAAGCCACAAAACAGATATTGGTAATAAGCTATTAATGAACATATTTACTACATTACCAGAGCTTATTTTCTTAGAAACCGCCTTGGTCAAAGTCACTAATGACCTTCTGTTAGCTTCTGATTCTGGGTCCATAACTATTCTTATTCTACTGGATCTTAGTTATGCCTTTGTTACTGTAGACCAGTGGTCATCATCCCTGTCCTGCAGGGCCCACTAACAAGCCAGGTTTTATGTATTACCTTGGGGAGATGCAGACTAGAATACTGCAATCACTGAGCAGCAAATGACATCACCTGTGATGCATTTCAGTTTTCTTGCAAACCTGGCCTGTTAGTGGGCCCTGAGGACAGGGTTGATGACCACTGCTGTAGACCACAGTCTATTACTCTCTCGCCTCAAAAACATATTTGGAGTCTCAGAATTGGCTCTGAAATGGATTCAGTCACGTTGTTTCTCTTGGTGGATTTCAGTCTCAAATTGGTCCAGTCAAGTACGGTGTTCCTCAGGGCTCAATCTTGGGTCCCTTACATTTTAGCATTTACATGTTTCCACTTGGCCAACTGCTTAGATCACTTCTATGCTGATGACACTCAGATATATATCCACGCTAAACCAGTTTCTATGTTGGCTGCTTCTCTCCTATCTAACTGTATATGTGATTAAAAAAAAAACTTGGATGGCCCACAATTTATTTAAATTAAACTGTGACAAGACTGAAGTCATGCTTATTGGTATACCCCATCAATTACGTAAGGTCTAGTTTAACCTTTGAGCCACATTATTCCACTTGAGAAATATTGTTCGGCTGCGTCCCATGCTATCATACACTGTAGCTGAAAAGTTGATCCATACATTTGTGTTCTCCCGACTTTACTACTACAATGTTCTACTCACTAGTGTACCTAAATCCACTAAAAATCAACTTCAATATGTTCAAATTTCTGCAGTCAGAGTCCTGACTAGGTCTGGTACAAGTGATCATATTACCCCTATGATGGAGTCCTTGCACTGGCTACCTGTCAGGTTTTGCATAGACTTTATGATCCTCTTGCTCACCTACAAGGCTCTTCATGGCTTGACACCCCATTATCTTTCTGATTTTTTTTTTACTTACTCCCCCCTTGAAACCTCCGCTCCTCAAATTCTGGTTTACTGTGTGTCCCCCCCTACCTACACTCAGTGGAAGAAGGAGCTTTTTCATGCTATGCTCCAAAACTCTGGAATTCCATTACTAAGAACATCAGAGAGTCATCTTCTCTAAACTCATTCAAATCAAATCTAAAAATGTTTTTCTTTAGACAACCTTTCACTTAATTGTCTGTTATATTATGTTATCCTGTGTATTTTTCATGTCTTCCTTTTAAAGTGCTTTGAGAAGCCACCTTTAACCGCTTGCCGACCGACTACCGTAGTTTTTTGGCGGCAGGTCGGCCCGGTTTCGCAAAATCACGTAATATAATGTGAATTTGCATTTCAGCCAATAGGGGCGCGCACGCACGCTCCCTGCTTGCCCCTGGTGCCGATGCGCATGCCCAACAGGTGCGATCATCGCTGAGCACCCGCAATCGCTCGTTACAGAGCAAGAATCGGGGGCTGTGTGCGTAAACACACAGCTCCCGGTCCTTCAGGGGGAGAAATTACTCATCGCATGTTCATACAATGTATGAACAGCGATCTGTCATTTCCCCTAGTCAGTCCCACCCCCCTTCAGTTAGAACACAATGAGGGAACATAATTAACACCTTCCTCGCCCCCTAGTGTTAACCCCTTCCCTGCCAGTGAAATTTTTACAGTAATCAATGCATTTTTATAGCACTGATCACTATTAAAAATGCCAATGGTCCCAAAAAAGTTTTAAAAGTGTCCAAAGTGTCCGCCATAAGGTCGCAGTAATGATAAAAATCGCAGATCACCGCCATTACTAGTAAAAAATAAATATTAATAAAAATGCCATAAAACTATCCCCTATTTTGTCGACACTATAACTTTTGCGCAAACCAATCAATAAACGCTTATTGCGAATTTGTGCACGAAAAATATGTAAGAATACGTATCGGCCTAAAATGAGGGAAACATTTTTTTTTTTATATATTTTTGGGGGATATTTATTACAGCAAAAAGTAAAAAAAATTCATTTTTTTTCAAAATTGTCGCTCTATTTTTGTTTATAGCACAAAAAATAAAAACCGCGAGGGGCGTGGCGGCTGGACTCCAAGATGGACGTGTAATCCAGGAGCTCCGTTCGCCCGCCGGAGATAATCACCAGCCACAGCGATCACCGGCTCCATCCGCGGCTCCTGACACATCCGTCGGATAGACGGAACACCACAGTACCGTCCGGGATGACGAGGAACCGCAAACATCCCCAGCAGCCACAGAAGATGGACGGATTCCTCATCCCTCAGGGATGCGGATCTGCCCAAAATGGCGGCACACCACGAGCAGGGAACGGGACCGGAGCACAGCCTGACCTCCACGGGCTGCCTCCCGGCTCCCACCACCAACTCCTGGCTGCCAGCGGATCCTCCTCGGGGACGCCCAGCCCCACTACCCGCAGCCCTGTTAAATCAAAGCCGCGGAGGGACTCGCCACATAGGCCGCAACAGGACGAAGGCATGAAGGTAAGCAGGCCCCATGTTCCCACTGACGCCAGGCAAGCACGGGGGAGGGATCCCATAGCAGAATTCCCCACAGCCGACAGGCCTATCTCAGACACCACACTCAAGGAGATGCTGTTGTCCCTGAGGTCATCACTGCAGGCTGACATGATCTCTGGCCTAAATGAGTGCAGGAAAGAAGTACAGTCCCTGGGTACAAGGGTACAACAGGTGGAATCCAAATTAGGGGACTTCGCTACCTCATATAACACCATGGTAGAGGCACACTCTGGGCATGGAAGGGACATTGAATGGATAAAGGACAAGCTCTCGGATCTCGAGGACAGATCCAGGAGGAATAATATCAAATTGAGGGGCATTCCTGAATCTGTTCCTCCCTCACAGCTCCAGCAATATGCCCAAGCCCTCTTTTCTTCCATACTGCCAGAAGCCTCGGCTCAGGATCTTCTGATAGATAGGATCCACAGGATCCCCAAACCACAGTTCCTCCCCGACGATGTCCCCCGGGACACTCTACTAAGAATCCACTTCTTCCACATCAAGGACAGACTTTTACAGGCCTCTCGCAAGCCAGGGGGTATGCCCCAGCAATACGCCTCAGTTAGAATGCTGCCGGATCTATCCAGACACACACTACAGAAACGGCGCAACCTGCTGACCATCACCAAGGCCCTACGAAACCACAACATCTTGCACAAATGGAAATACCCTGCCACTCTCACCATCACCCATGCTGAGACCACCGCCACGGTGACCACCCTGGACGAAGGGCTCTCGTTTTTACGCAAGTGGGGCATACTTCCGGACCACCCAGCCCACTCACCAGCTACAGCTGGACCACAACTGCTGCATGACGACTGGCAAGTGGTTTCCCACAAGCGCTCTTCCAAGAAAAAAGCCGGAGGTAACGCAAACCCTTGATCCACCTTCGCCACTTGTTATCTCCGGGGTCGAGATAGTGCAGTTAGCATACTCTCATTACCCCTCTTTCTCCAAGTAGCAGTTACGTCTGCACGAGGATCAGTTATGGATCCACTTATTAATATTGTTCAGTTAACATTTGCAATTTTCTTTTTTTGTTCTGTTTCATTTTTTCAGTTTTCTGTTCTGCACAGTAACGCCTGCAAGCCCCGGCCTACGGCTTCAGTGGATGTTCACACCTACCTTCATAAAAAAGCCTACTTGCCGCATAGTGGACGTCCCCCTTTGGTCACAGTGAGTAACAGCACACGATCCTCACAAAACCTTTCACAACCTCGTCACAATGACTATTAAAATATTATCCATTAACGCCCGGGGGCTAAACCACCCGGCGAAAACGGTTTTCTCTGTGGTCTGAAGCCCACCGGCAGGGAGCGGATATACTATGTGTGCAGGAAACACATTTTCAGCTGCATAAGGCTCCCCACTGCTCACATAGGGACTTCCCTTTCGTGTACCTGGCATGCAGGCCGGGCAGCAAGACTGGTGGAGTGTTGCTAGCCATTAGGGACTCTTTAGCTTTTCAACTCAAGGAGGTCACCACAGATGACAAAGGTAGATACATAATCCTCACGGGAGACATTAACTCTAAGCCCTACACGATTGTTACAGTGTACGCGCCCAATACACACCAGCTACGCTTCTTGCGCAAGGTGATCGCTAAAGCCAAATCCATACAATACAGGAACCTTGTGATATGTGGAGACCTCAACATCACCTCTGACCCCGCAGTGGACACCTCTGGCGGAAAGTCCAAGGGCATTCCGGCATTACAACCCACTCTCCACGCAGAGGAGATGTTTGACGCCTGGCGTTGCCTGAACGCAAGCGAAAGAGACTATACCTTTTTCTCAGGCAGGCATGGCACGTATTCGCGCATAGATATGTTCCTAACGGACAAATGGTTATTGCAATGTGTTGAGAAAGTGTTAATTCATGACATCACGTGGTCCGACCATGCTGCTGTCTCTATGTCAATTGCTGAAAAGGGAGTCTTCCTCTCACCCCCCATCTGGCGCTGTAACACTAGACTACTTCAGGACCAAAATTGCCTACGTCACACGACCCAGCTCCTCAATAACTATTTTCTAGATAACTCAGGCTCAGTGGAGGACCCAAGTGTGCTCTGGAATGCGCACAAGGCCTTCATGCGAGGCGTCCTAATTCAACTAGGGGCTAGGGAAAAGAAGAGGAAAACACAACAGTATAACGAAGCTCTCTCTCAATTGAGGGAGTTAGAATCCCTAAATAAGTAATCACCCTCAGAGTCCGTAACTAAACAACTCCAGAAACATAGAGAACACCTCAGGGACATAATGTCGCAACAATACGATAAACACCTCAGCCGCCTTAAACTACATTATTACTCTAATGCCAACAGAGCAGGCAAATATCTAGCCAACAGACTTAAGGCTGCCCGCACCAAATCCAGGATAGCATTTCTGAGGCATCCCACGTTAGCGCACAAAATTATTAATCCCCAAGACATTGTGAACTACAGTTCCTTATACAACCTACACAAAGACCCTGGTACGCCTCAACCAACTGTTGATTCTATTCAATCGTTTCTGAATAAAGTACACCTACCATCCCTGACTGAGGAGCAGCTCGAGATCCTTAATTCTCCCATCCAACCTCGCGAGATAGAAAATATAATTCGCTCCCTTCCCACAGGCAAATCACCTGGCCCCGATGGCTTTTCTAATGAATACTTCAAACAGTTCAGTGGTATTCTAGCACCCCACTTAACTAGTGTTTTTAATAAAGCTGCGGACACTGCCACTTTGCCCCGCGAGATGCTTAAAGCCCACATAGTTACACTACCAAAACCAGGCAAGGACCCTAATACCCCAGCGAACTTTAGGCCCATATCCCTGCTCAACACGGATACTAAAATATTTGCTAAGCTACTGGCCAAGAGGTTGTCCACTTTCATTCCTGCTCTTATACAACGCGACCAGATGGGTTTCGTTAGGGGAAGACAAACTTCCGATGCAACCCGTAGAATTATCAATGTGATTTACCAGGCCGAGAAAACTCGAACGCCTTCTCTGTTGCTCTCAATTGACGCAGAGAAGGCGTTCGATAGGGTCCATTGGACCTATATGAAAAATGTTTTAGATAAGTTTGGGTTTGCTGGTAACATTCTTAATGCTGTTCTGGCCCTCTATTCTGCACCATCGGCACAAGTATTCTCTGGAGGCTTCTTGTCAAACCCCTTTGACATCACGAATGGGACCAGACAGGGATGCCCCCTGTCCCCCACTATCTTTAACCTGATAATTGAGCCGCTGGCCGAGGCGGTCCGCACACATCCCTCGATCTCGGGCTTCCAGTTTGGCGATAGAACTCACACTATAAATTTGTTTGCAGACGATGTGATTCTGCTCCTAACTGACCCGCTAGTGTCACTAAGAGAAGCACATGCACTACTCACGTCTTTCGGAGAGGCTTCCTACTATAAAGTCAATTTTACTAAATCTCTCATTCTGGACCTAGGAGTAGCTTCTCATACTAAGAATGCCCTACAATCCCAACTGCCATACACATGTAGCACGACAGGTATCACATATCTAGGTATTGTGCTTACGGGTCAGGTATCTAATATCCCTAAAGCCAACATGCCCCCACTGATCGCCAAGCTCGAGGCCCAGATTAGGGATATGGCAAAGAAGGAACTGTCATGGATGGGGAGGATATCGGCATATAAAATGATGATACTACCCCAAATATTATATGTATTTCACACTCTGTCAGTCCATATACCCTTTCATTACATCAAAACATTGGCGGACCTAGGGTGGAAATATGTATGGAACGGCAAGAAAGCTAGGTGTTCTCGCAACAACCTTGTTTCGCATAAACGAATAGGGGGGGCAGGCCTAGTTGACTTGTACGACTACCTCTGGGCGGCGCGCTTGGACCAACTGAAAGATTGGGTCGCAACTACCGAAATACCGCTTTGGGTGGAAATTGAAGCGGATATAGCACCGACCTCTGACCTGACACTATTGCTTTTGGGAGACAGGTGGGATAGATGGGATCTAACCATGCTTTCGCCTCCAATGCGGGCCTCTATGAAGGCCTGGAGATTCCTCCTAGACCAACAGCACAACGCTGAACATAACGTTGACTACAAACTCCCCTTAGTGCTTCTGGAATCTAAGATTCCAATGTTGAGAGTAGGAGATCTGACTGACAGGGGGGTAACCTCTCTCTCTGACTTATATGGGGAATCTGGCTATAAAACAGCCTACCAATTCATGTCCCAATATCACCTACCGAGAGATAAACTGTATAAATGCCTGCAGATAACCCACTGCCTGAAGCGCATGGCCCCACCCAATATCACCCTACCGAGCACAGTCTCAAATTTTTACTTCACGGATAAAGGTGACAGGAAGGGTATCTCCTTCTTCTACAACACACTCCAAGACAAGTTAAAGTTTTCTAAAACCACCGCCATGACAAAATGGGAATCTGACCTTGGCGCTTCCTTCTCTGACGCTCAGTGGAAGTGCGCGTTCAAAGAAATACATAAGGCTTCCCACTGTGTCAAACACTGGGAACTGGGGATCAAGTTAGCTAATAGATGGCACTATACCCCCTTAAGACTAGCCTCGTATTTCACAGAACTAACACCTAACTGCTGGAGAGGCTGCGGTCAGATAGGAAACTTACTGCACATGCTCTGGCTCTGCCCAAATGTTAAAAGCCTTTGGAACCGGGTGTTCCAGCTTATCTCCTCTTTGACCGGGTTGATCACTGCCCCTGACCCTGCCTTAGCGATCCTTCACTTAAACATAGAAAAATTCCCGCATAACGCTAGGCCAGTGGTAACGCACATACTCCTAGAATCCAGCTCACTGATCTTAAAACATTGGAAATCAAATAAGGCTATAAACATCTCTGACGTTGAGACAGCGGTGCAGAGAAATTATACGTTCGAACGTCTGCTGGCTATTAATGCTTTGAAATGTGATAAGTTTGACGATTGTTGGTCGATTTGGCCTAACTAAGTTTAAAAGGGTAAATTACTATACATATGCTGCACCTTTGTTATTGATACTGTGCACTTTATCGCCTTTTATTTTTATTTTGTTTTTCTCAATCTGTTCCTGTTCCTTGTATACCTGAAAATTTTCAATAAAAACTATTGATGAAAAAAAAATAAAAAAAAATAAAAAAAAAATAAACCGCATAGGTGATCAAATACCACCAAAAGAAAGCTCAATTTGTGAGAAAAATAAAGGCCCGGTCATTGACCAGCAAAATTGTTCGGGGCTGAAGTGGTTAAAGGTGCTATATAAAATAAAGTTTATTATCCATGTAAAGATTCATGATTTTGATTTATAATATATATATATATATATATATATATATATATATATATATATATATATATATATATATATATATATATATATATATATATATAAAAATACAAAACATTATGATGTGTTAATAGTATGTACTCTCTGGTGAGCCTCACCGCACTGCAACAAAAATATTACAGCCCTAACACATCTTGCTTGTAATTATGGAGAGTTCTGATAACCTAATTTTGTTATTTTACTATCTATTACAGACAATACATAAAATATTAAAATGTTATCCAAGATAAGATGTAAAAAAAACCTACTGTGTAACTTCCATGATTTATGGGTCAGTGAATGAAGTCTGGGTTCAGTGAGTAAAAGGTACTGAAACAATTGGATCAGCACTGCAGTTAGAGAATTAGCATGCTCAGAAGGAGACATCAGCAAAATCCTACCAGTTTCATATTCCATTCAAAAAAGATAAATTATAAATAAATTATAATATAGTCCATTATATTGAAATAGTGTAGGTTAAATCTGACAGTGTGTCAGAATGAAGAATTTACATCTTAAATAGGAGGTCAGGATTCCCTTTTGCAAAAAGGTCTCATCGGTATAATTGCTAACTAATGCAATTTCCAGGGAGACAAAATTATTTAGAGAAACATGCAAATTATATCATAATAGCAAAAGGCCAGAATTAATGCTTTAACCTTATAGTTTGCTACTCTTAAATATTGCAAATTAAGTTTCTTTTGCAGAAATTCCTGTGATACGTTTTTACCTTGTGTCTATATCTCGATATGCATTTAATACCTGCAGATGCGCACACTAAGGCGGCGTACACACGAGGGGATATGTCCGCTGAAAACGGTCCGATGGACCGTTTCAGCAGACATCTCCGCTCGTGTGTATGGGCTAGCGGACAGATTTCTCCACCCGACAGATTTCAAAGCATGCTTTGAAATCTATCGGGTGGAATCTGTCCGCCCGACATGTCTGCTGGTTAGTACACTTACCAGCAGACATGTCGGGTCCCACCGCCGCCGCGCCGCTGCCGAATGGATTCGGCGCATGCGCGGAAGTGTTTTACTTCCTGGTGCGGTGACGTGGCGGTGACGCGGCGGCGTCAACGTCACCGCCGCGTCACCGCGCCGTCCGGCGGCGGGGAATTTGATCCGATGGTGTGTACACGCCATCGGATCAAACTCCCGATCGGACATATCCGATGGAAATGGTCCGCGGACCGTTTTCATCGGATATATCCGATCGTGTGTACGGCGCCTCACACGTACACACACATACACTCATTTATAGTAATATAAATGTATATACATATATAAACAGTAAAACCTTGGTTTGAGAGTAACTTGGTTTGAGAGCGTTTTGCAAGACAAACACAAATATTAAATAAATGTTGACTTGATATACAAGCGATGTCTTAATATACAAGTAGCGTTATGACACAACTGAATATAAAAGAGCAGAGAGCCGCCTCTAAGTGTAGCAAAATGGTTACACTTAAAGGGGTTGTAAAGGTAAAACAAATGTTTCCCTAAATAGCTTCCCTTACCTTAGTGCAGTCCTCCTTCACTTACCTCATCCTTTCATTTTGCTTTTAAATGTCCTTATTTCTTCTGAGAAATCCTCACTTCCTGTTCTTCTGTCTGTAACTACACACAGTAATGCAAGGCTTTCTCCCTGGTGTGGAGAAAGCCTTTTGAGGGGGGAGGGGGAGAGCAAGAGGGTCAGGACGCTATCTACTTTGCAGATAGAGAAGGGAGCTGTGTGTTAGTGGGCGTCCTGACACTCCTGCTTGCCCCCTCCCCCCTCAAGAGGCTTTCTCCACACCAGGGAGAAAGTGTTGCATTACTGTGTGTAGTTACAGACAGAAGAACAGGAAGTTCAGATTTCTCAGAAGAAATAGGGTCATTTAAAAGCAAAATGGAAGAATGAGGTAAGTGAAGGAGGACTGCACTAAGGTAAAGGAAGCTATTTAGGAAAAACATTTTTTACCTTTACAACCCCTTTAATGAAGTTACAGCATTTGGCAACATATTACTACATTTAGAGGCACTTCTCTTCTCTTTTATACTCTTGTGGAGGCTTCCATTTGTGGATGGACATTTTTTGGTCACACAACCTATCTCAGTGCTATAATCTTTTTATATGGACTATAAACTGAAGGACCTATGAATAAATAGTTCATTTGAGTTTCCATTATTTCTTACGGGGAAATTTGCTTTGATATACAAGTGCTTAGGATTACAAGCATGTTTCTGAAACTAATTATGCTCGCAATCCAAGATATATATATACTATATATATATATATATATATATTGTAAGATTTGGGGAATCAGACTCCAGTGGCAGGTGCGTTTTTAAGGGCTTGGTAGCCCACTTTTATTTAAAAACTCACAAAAGGTTCACATATGCAATAGCATCCCTCGCAGGGGGTTTCCACCATTACTGCATTGTACAAACTAAAGAGCTTAGCCTCCTGGCTTTCAATCCTGGCATCCGACGGCTTCAGACCTCTAGCCTAAGCCCAAGTTCTGTTCCTCAGAACACACAGCGTTTCCCAGAGATAAGCTCAATCCTTGCTTTTCTCCTAGTCAGCGACTTGCTGCTCAAACATAAAGCGGCATCTGCAACCTGCAGATCTGCACACACTAGCTGCAATCCATGCAGCCTCTCTCTGACTTTCAGAGAGTTGGGAGCTCACCTGGCTCCCAGGGACCAGACTTCCTGTCTGTGGGTGGGGCCCTGAGCCACAGCCAGGCCAGCACTAAAAAGCTGAAAACACAGCTATGTAATCAATGTGTCTGTCTCTCCAAAATATGGCGAAAACCAGCCATCCATCAGGCAAAACAGGTCCAAACCATCACATACCCTCCCCCCTTGTTTCGAACCGGAGGGAGGAACACACAGACCCATCATCACTAATGGGTCACCTCTGTGCCAACCATTGGCTGCACAGGCCCATTTTTTCCGGGTATGTTTCCACCAACCCTTCCCCGTGGCGCCTTTGTGCCAATTATCAGCAGCAGGAGTCCTAAGCTGCCCAACCTTTCCTCTAAAGGGGCACTCCACCCCCCTCTTCTTCCGGGTGTGCTTCCACCAGCACTTCTTCCTGAACCGTGGGCTCCCACTAATCTCTCTATCCCTTCTACCTTCTGGCCTTAGGATCCTTCTTTTTCCTCCCACAGACCTACTCTCTTGGGACGGTTGGGGACCCACTTCCATGAAACCTGTCAGGGACTGACCACTCTCACTACCTGACGCAACATTAACCAACAACATTTGTTTCTCAGGTTCACTAACCCCTCTGTTGCTACCCGTGGCAACCAAACCATCTGAGGTCAATACCACATCCTTCTGTTTAACCTCACCAGCAATGTTCCACAAAGGGTTATTCAACTCAGCATTATCATTGGGACCTCTTGTCCCCTTGTTTGTTAGAACAGTGTCTATGGAGGGACCACCTACAGGCAGGCTATTACTCCCTATGGGACAGTCCCGTGGTTTCACATCGCCCCCTGTTGTCCAACACTCCAATAGCAATTGTCCTACCAACACACATTTTTCCATACCAATCTCTTTGACCATTTCTGTATCCATTGGTACCTCAACCAGGATCTCTGAGCTGTCTGACAGTGCTCTACAGTGCTTCTCATACACGTTTTCGTTAGAGTTGCCATTACTGTTATTTCCTATCAAAGTGTCTCCGGGTACCTCAAACTGCACCTCTCTGCGAGTAATGGACTGAATCCCCACTACTGTCACGTTCATTCCGGGCCCTTCCTTTTCACGAGTAGTGATGAGCGGAATACGCCATATTCGATTTCGCGATATTTCGCGAATATTTCGAAGAATATTCGTTAATATCGAATATTCGTGATATTTTATAAAAAAAAAAAAAATTGAGAATTTTCGCCAATGCGAATTTTCGCTAATGCGAAATTTCGCGATTTTTTTTTTTTTTTTATAAAATATCACGAATATTCGATATTTACGAATATTCGGTATATTTTATTAAAAAAAAAAAAAAAAGAGAAATGCGGTCGCGAATATTCGTTAATATCGAATATTCGTGATATTTTATAAAAAAAAAAAATTGCGAATTTTCGCCAATGCGAAATTTCGCTAATGCAAAATTTTGCGATTTTTTTTTTCATAACATATCACGAATATTCGATATTTACGAATATTCGCTATATTTTATAATAAAAAAAAAAAAATTGCGAAATGTCGCTATTGCGAAATGTCGCTATTGCGAAATTCGCGAATGCGAAATTGATTGCGAATTTTATTGCGAAATTTGAAAAATACGAATATTCGAAATAGCGAATATTCGCCGCGATATTCGAGATATTCGCGAATACTCGAATATGCAATATTCGTAGCGAATATTCGCAATGCGAATATTCGTGAGCAACACTATTCACGAGGTCTAGAGGGTGAGACAGTGCGCGCGCCATGTACCTCGAACCACACCAGTAGGAACGCACTCCATCACATCCGCATGCGGAGAGACTATCCCTATGTCTATTTCCAACAATTCTCCTGAGCGCCTTCTGCACACAACCGCCACTGGAAGCACTCTCAAAGAGAACTGTGAGACAACTTTCCACAAAATTAACCACCAGTACAGCAACCAGTTTTCATCAATATTGCTTAACAGCGCCGGTACCACCTGTGTCCCCCGATTGGTACTACGCAGTACCATGTCACCCCTCTGCTGTGGGTACACGCAGGTGTACATTGGAAATATTTTCACCAATTCCAACAACATCTCAGTAATTTCTAGACACGCCACATCTAAACACAGAACTTTAGGAACTTTTCCTTTACCAATGACGTGGAGGGGCTCATTTGCTAAGGCATGAGAGGCTGAGTCACTTAAAGAGACCTCTACCTCAGAGGTAACTGACAAAACTTGCGACTCCCCTTGAGCACTGCAAATCGCATGTGCGACACTCATCCTCTCACTTTTAGCAACACCGAGCGATTCCAAATCGCTATCCATTACCAGCTCAACATTCCTCATCTCTTTTGCTGAGGACAAAACCTCTGCCATGTATGCGCCCTTTTCAGATCCTTCCAACTGGAGAGGGTTAACTTCTGCAAAAGCCAACGCACCCGTGTCTACCGGCCCTGCAGTCTCTCCATTTTGCATAGCAGAATTTGTGTCCACCGCAAACACATTTTTAAACACAGCAGGCTGCAATAACATAACTTGACCACTGTGTGGCGCTTCATTAAACTCATGAGGACTTTTTCTGTCAGGAGTGACAGACCACAGTAACTCATTATCACTACAAGAAATTTCAGACATTTCAGTTTTACCATTTTTCTCATCACGAAGGTCAAATACCCTCTTATCTATCAGAGCGGCACCACAGTTGTCCCCGGCAACCTCTGGCTCCAACACACAGAGCTCCCTGGAGGTTTCTAAGGACGCCTCTGCAACCTTACCTACTGTTGCTAAGGGAAATCGCATAACCTGCTTAGCGATCAGCCCTAGCTCATTAAGCATCACATCACCATAAATACCTGTATCAGCAACATCATCAGTATTCATAAACACAGCAGCTTTATAATCTCTATCAAATTGACTTTTGTCTTTTGAACGCATGGCACCCTGCATGCGACTCAACACATTAACCTTCCTCTCTAAAGGAATTATTTTGCCCACTAGGGCAGCTTCACAGTTGTCCTGGGAAACCATTTGCCTTACCAATACAGGCTCCTTAGCGGTTTCCCTTGGCAACTCTGCAGCACCTGTCTCTATCGCTAGGGAACACGGCACACCAACTGTTTTGGTCACCCCTAATACATCTCTCTCAGCACTCTGCTGGACTACTTTAGGTGCACACAAAGTCCACATATCACTTTCAGTCTTTGATCTTTGATCTCCACACTGCAGCAAGTCCATCTTTACACTTTCTGCAGATCTCCTCACCGGATACATTGCTACTTCACTTGAATCACAAATTGCAACAGTCTTACCATTTCTTGAAGCAGGTAACTCTGTCTTCATTTGAGGGCGCTGTCTTTCAGCTGCATTTTTACTGGCCAACTCCCCCTGGTGGCCACAGAATGAAATCACAGTAGGCAACTCCCACTGTTTAGCACCCCCTGCAGACACAACAGAAGACTCCTTGTTGCCAGGGGTGACTGCAAACATTGAGTAATATAGGCATTGGTGTGGCTATGAGGCCAGGCTCCAAATATTAAAAGCAAAATTGCTCCAAGCAAAATTAAACCATCAAACAATTTTAAGGGAAAAATGCTTAAACAACTCACCCTCATTCCATTGGTGGGTATGTTCCAGTGCAAAAAAACAAAATGCCTAGCCTGTGTTAATGTCCCTCACGGTAAAAAGAACTTTGTAGCCAACAAAATGACATATAATCTGAATGCTTTCTATAATTGCTCCACTACGTACGTTATTTATTGCATTTCCTGTCCCTGTGGCCTGTTATACATTGGCCGAACTATTAGAGCCCTTCGCACAAGATTTGGCGAACACAGACGGGCTGTACAAGCAGCCAACCCAAAGTATAGTGTAGCACGTCATTTTGTTACACATCATCATCAGGATACGTCCCTATTGCAGGTATGGGTAATTGAAGCCATACCGGAGACTCCTACTGCTGTGGAAAGGTTTCAACGGTTATGCAAACAAGAAACCTACTGGATCTATTCTTTAAATACGATGTCACCCCATGGATTGAATGAAGAAATTGAGACCAATAATATAATATAATATAATACAATATAATTTAATTTAGTTATCCAAAAATCCTAGTCCTGACCTATCTTGTCCTTTTGTAATGACCGTTTGATAGATATTTATGTACACATATATATATATATACATGTGTTGCTGTGTTGTCAAACACTGGCTGTTTATTAGTTTTTATTATTATTATTATTAGCATTAGTTGTTATTCTAATTTCTGTATAGTATCTAGGTCTCTCTCTCTCTATATATACACATAGTTGTGGGTATGTGTGTGCATGTATGCACACTCATGCTCTAAACTAAACAATTCTGTGTGTATAATTAGTCCTTATATATATGCACATATATGTTATATGTGTTTGTATATTTGATTCCTGGTGTATTATATCATTTTTAATATATACACATGTTTGTAATATATACACAGTTGTTTTTATGAATGGCCATAATAGTTTACATTTTTTACATTTTTAATAGTATTTTCAATATATTTTTAAATATTCCAACATATCTAGTTTTAAATAATTTTTAGTGTTATGACAGACGGAGATTTTACATTTTTTCTATTTCCAGTACTGTCAGGATTTATATATTTGTTTATTTATTCCCTTTCAAATGTCTCCGGATTGCCATCTCTTTTCTGTTATTTGTTAATTGCGATCGAATCTTTTTATTAATAGTAATGTCTCTCCATGGCCTGTAGCTGTTATTTGTTGTCAATTTGTTTGTTTTTGTTTAGTGTGCCATTTCCAACCAATCACGTTTATCCTGCTCGTATAACTCACGTCCGTTCCATACGGACGCCATGGATCTGACGAAACAGCTGACGCTGTGAAACGCGTAATCCGATTGGCTGGCCGGGTCCCTCGCGTCACTTCCGGGGCGACGACGATACGCCGCGCTCCACGGTGGAACGCACGCCACATCAGACGGCTCTTCCTGGTTTCCTGTGTCCACTATACCACACTTGCGGCTCACAAGCCTGGGACGAAGAAACCTTTTCCGGAGGAACCTCTTATGATGACCCTGGCCTCATAGCCACACCAATGCCTATATTACTCCATGTTTGTGAGTAGTTACTTTATTGTACCAATTTACTACTGATTAAAAACGACATACTGCACTTAGTTTGGCGCATCTCTCTCTTGTATTTTTTTGGCTCTTCTAGAGGCTTGCTTCTGCTTCAGGTGCTGCCGCTAAGTTCCCACATCTATCTAACTGCTGAAACTGGACTGTCCGGAGTATTTTGTTACCATATGGACTTATACTGATTGATGTTTATTTCAACTTTTATTTTTAGACTAGGTTGCTTGCTCAAACTGATTGTGCGCCACAAATTTATTTTTTCTATATTATTTTTTCTGTGACTGCAAACATATCTGCAAAGGAATCTTGGCCCACCGATAAAGAGTTCTGCTCAGCAACATCACTTTCAACTGCACCCTAAAATCTAGGGCAAGAAAATATGCCGTGCCCGAGCTGACCACATTCCAGGCATGGCGTTTGGCGACTTTCTCCTGTTGCTAAGGGAGATGACACTCTCCCAACACGCAGAACTTCACTTGCATCTCTATGGGGATGGCGATACACCTCTTCCCTGTAGCTCCTCCTTCCCATTGGCACATTTTCTCCGGTTGCTAATGGAAACGGTGCTCTCCTAGCTGCACGTTGCTGGCTCTCCGACACATGTAGACGTCTCTCTCCCTGAAGCGACGTTGCTTTAAACTTGCCACAACTCTCTGTAGGCCATATCTTTGTCTTGCGGTCCACTGACCTGACATCATAGACGTTGCTATGGGCAACTGCACCCATCTGCTTACTCTTTACATTCAGAGCAGGCTTCTCATATTTTTGCTTTGCTGTAGCTTGCGACAAAGGGCATTTGGAAACTTCATGCCCCCACTCACTGCATCGCAAACAGCGCACTTGTTTCTTAACACTTTGCACATTAATAGCTGGCCGGCCTGCACCAGCGTTGCTAGGGGCAACAGCATGAACTTTCCCTTTGGCTTGGTTCAGCGCAGCCAAGTGCTTTTTGCACGAGTCTGGGGCTTGTTCTGTCGGCAACAAACCCTCCAGCCACAAAGTCCTGTCTATCATTTCAGCAAATATTGCTTTCTGTTTGCGATTTGACCTTCCCACCGCTGCAAACAGGGCAAGGGTTTTTAACACAGTTCCTTAACACAGGAAAATTTTGGTGTATTATCTCCAAGACTTGCAAACAGCACACTTTCACGCGCAGACTTCACTCTCTGCGATTCCACTTGAATCATCCATTCACTGGGCCTTCCCAAATGGATATGTCTTCTCAGGCCACGCTGAGCTTACTTCCACAGGTATGCCACCTGTATGCAACACAGTTCATTAATTGAAATCCTGTGAAATGCAGTTCTCCTGACTGCCACACACAGCTAACAGAAGTTCACAGCAGAAAACTTTTAACTTCCAGTTCATATTGGCTGTTCATCATAGCATTGCTGCCAAAAACGCACGGTTGCTTTCTACTCACTGTTTGTTGGTATGCGGATCTGGAACTCTTCCAAACTGCCCGTAGCAATACCTCCACCATATGTAAGATTTGGGGAATCAGACTCCAGTGGCAGGTGCGTTTTTAAGGGCTTGGTAGCCCACTTTTATTTAAAAACTCACAAAAGGTTCACATATGCAATAGCATCCCTCGCAGGGGGTTTCCACCATTACTGCATTGTACAAACTAAAGAGCTTAGCCTCCTGGCTTTCAATCCTGGCATCCAACGGCTTCAGACCTCTAGCCTAAGCCCAAATTCTGTTCCTCAGAACACACAGCGTTTCCCAGAGATAAGCTCAATCCTTGCTTTTCTCCTAGTCAGCGACTTGCTGCTCAAACATAAAGCGGCATCTGCAACCTGCAGATCTGCACACACTAGCTGCAATCCATGCAGCCTCTCTCTGACTTTCAGAGAGTTGGGAGCTCACCTGGCTCCCAGGGACCAGACTTCCTGTCTGTGGGTGGGGGCCCTGAGCCACAGCCAGGCCAGCACTAAAAAGCTGAACACACAGCTATGTAATCAATGTGTCTGTCTCTCCAAAATATGGCGAAAACCAGCCATCCATCAGGCAAGACAGATCCAAACCATCACAATATATATATATATATATATATATATATATATATATATATATATATATATATATATATACACACACACAGTATATATTTATGTAGCAACCTCCAGATAGTGGGCTAACAATTACGTTTTTTGCATAGAATAGGTACATTTGCCTGTCTGTGTTTTTTCTGGGTTGGGCAACCACTTGCACAGAAAACCTAACTGGATGCATGTGAGTGCCATTAATCCTACTGGAAATCTACTCAAACTGGGAACTGCACAGCACTTGAGGTTCCCATGCAATAGTGATTTCTAAAATGCCCCAAGAGCCGCATATGTGTGAACCTAGCCTAATACAGGTGAACAGCTGGAGGGATTCAAGGCCCAAGGACAAAGGCTTATTCTAATAGTGGAGAGCAACACATCTGGCTGCAGATGACTTGCTCAGCTACCTCTGCCTTATCAGGTGTGACCTCTTTGAGCTGCTGAGGCAAGGAAACTAAGGAACCTATCTTCCCTGGGCACGTCCAGGAACCAATGAAGTGTTGGGAAATGGCAGACCTATGGCACGCATGTCACAGCTGGCACGCCAAGCCCTCTCTGTCTGCACGCCAGGGGAATCCCCCAGCCAGGCAGTCACTTTCAGTGATGGTACACTATGGCACGCATGCCAGTGACAGTGACCTCTGCCTTATCAAGTGTGACCTCTTTGAGCTGCTGAGGCAGGGAAACTAAGGAACCTATCTTCCCTGGGCACGTCCAGGAACCAATGAAGTGTTGGGAAATGGAGTTAAAGGGTCTACGCTTTCATCTGAGCATGGTAAATAAATGAGCACTATGTTTCATTTCTTTTTTTAATTTTAGGCTTTACACAATGAAATTGTATTAATATTTATTTACAATGCATGAAAAAGCATTCTAGCTATATGTTTGTCTAGTTAGCAGCTAAATATTATGGTCCTAAGTATTTTCTCATTTAAAAAATAAATAAAAAAACGAATACAATAAAACAGTATATGCAGTTTCTGTTCACATGTAATTTTTTGTCACATTTACGTCAAATGTGGGCTTTGTCTTGCACTTTTTAAAGAGTTCAGTTATTCTTTCATGACAGACTAAATCTCATGACTGGAAGTCAGTAGTCACAAGCAATAAGTTTCATTAATACCTAAAGGAATTCTGGATTGTTAACCCCTACGTCACATGATTAAAGCATGACTAAAGCAATTAACAAACATCTCTTGATAGCTTGCATAACGTGAATTTGCTGCTGGAAAGGAAAGCAAAATCTTTTTTTTATTTTTGATTAATAAAAAGTATAACAGAAACAATTTTGAATAAACCTTTAGGATCAATTTTAATTGATTGTTATTGTTGATGTAACATACTGTATATTTAATCTATCTATTTGTATATTTAAATACATGTATAAATGCAACATACTTCAAACCCCTCATACCTACTTACTTACAAAATTATATAAGCTTGTAGTTTTTTTTTTCCTATCTTTTTATCCTATTTGTATGGCTGAGGCATAATGGGGACGATTTGCTTATCAGTCCTGTTTCTGTGTATTTCTATGCCTAGCCATAGTCCAGTGTCTTTCTGCCTTATGTATCCTTCTGCACTTTGTATTTACAGTGTTGCTAGTTTAGCTTTGTTTTCCTTATTTTACCTCTCTGTGTTTTCAAGTTGTTCTTCTAGTCTGGTCTTTTACCTAACTGTTTGTACAGTCTCCTTTCTTCTTGTGTGCTCCCACTTTTGCCCACTTTCAGGATTGCAGTAAGATGGCATCAGCTGATAAATGGTAAGTCCTGGAACAATTGTAAACTGACAAACCCTTAATATGCAATTCAACAGACATTCAGTTCTACAGAGATAGTGTTTCTATAGGTAGAATAAGTTGTCCTAACTATAATCCTTCCCAAACTGATGGCTGGACACTAGGTCTGTCTCTCATTTTTCTGAATGTTGTCTTATTAGTTTTGTTTTGTCCTTACTTACTTCTAATTGACCTTTCCTTTTACTATCATATCTAAATGATGGGGTCAATATCATCCAATTTAGTGAAAGTTGTTAAAATTCACTTTGCAAATAGTACCCAATATTGTACAAGAAAAAATTAAAACAAAACAATGCTTTTGCTTCCACGTGATTGGAGGATGGAAGTCAGCAGAGCTTCAGCTCATTTACTAAGCTAATGTAAATTTCCCTTGCTAAGTGAATAGCCATTTTGCCTTCTGAAGTATGGAATGGATGATGGAATTCAAAAGAGTTTAATTTTCTAAAGGGAAATTCCATTTCAAAGTAAACAGCCTATTTACCTTCTGAGTGATGGTTCACCATATGCCATTTGATTTACCATATGTCATTTATGTGTCATCTAGTTTCCTGTCTCTTCTTGTCCTAGCTTGATCTCTTAATTTGACTGCTATCTTGGCTGGCTGCCAGTGAAGGCTGGAGTGTTTTTTGCTGGGGGGGCACAAACAACCACCCCCCCGGTGGCGTGGCACTAACAATCCCATACCCCCAATGCGTGTTCGTCTGCCGTTTGTTCATGCACGTACCTTGATAGATAAATCCAGATAGATGGGGGTGTCATTCAGTGCGGCGGGGTGCGGGCTCTCGGGAGGGGCTCCAGGCTAGCCGGTGCGGGATCCGGGCAGCAACTTTAGGATGGCGAACTTCCTCTGTGGCTTCAGCGGCTTCCTCCCTGTCCCCAAGTCAGGCATCTAATAGGATTGCGTGCCATTTTGGCCAGTCAGGAAACAGGTCTCATACCTGATTGGTGGGGAGAAGATTTAGTGTGAAAATAGCATCAATTAATTCGCTATCATCACACAACTGAGTGGATCAGGGTTTTCAGTGCTCTGCGCCCCAAGCCCACCCTTTTTTGAAGCCTATTAGAGCCTCTGGCTTTAATCATATGCTTCAAAAAACAACCCCCCCCCCATCCCTGTCATTGGAATTCATGCTCCCAGTGTCTTAAAAGGGGTCAGGCGCATAGATAGGGAGGGTAGGGGCAATGTTAGACACAGTGCATGGACCGCCGCTCTTGATTACCATTGTCAGTTGTAAACTACATTTAAAAAAGTATGTTAATGAAAAGGAGCTCATCTTGTCCTAAGGCTTTCTATTTGGACAAAGAACACTAACTTGGTGAGAAGTGCTTACAGTGCAGTCAGCATGACACTTTCTCCTGAAAAAATAAAGTGTAAATGGGAACACATAACAATCATATTGTGTTTTTCAAATTTGACTGCAAAAGTCAATATACATTTAAATGCAGTATTAGCTACCACATTAAAAAACATGCAAAGCAGTTTGTATGAAAATTAAAAGCATAACATAACTGTAACCAATTTTTATAAAAGTAAATTGTAGTCCCATTAAAAATATGATTCACATTGGCCTATCAGTCATACACACTTAGAAGAACAACAAAAAATTATAAAATCAGTACTGCAGCACTTATCTTCTTTGGAAAGTCAACCTGCAGAATATCTCAATTAGAAGTAAAATGGAAATTTTCTTCATGTTCTAGTCATAATAATGCAATGGTGGTGTTGTGGTAAAGCTCTCTGGTTGATTTACTAAAATTGGAGAGTGCAAAATCTGGTGTAGCTCTGCATAGAAACCAACCAGCTACCAGTTGTTGTTTTTTAAATACCTAAACAACTGTATCCTTACTAGGGATAAGCCGAACATCCCAGCGTTCGGTTCGCACCAGAACGTTCGAACAGACCGCCCGTTCGCGCAAACATTTAGAACCCCATTGAAGTCTATGGGACTCGAACGTTCAAATTCAAAAGCACTCATTTTAAAGCCCAATATTCAAGTTATTGTTGTAAAACCTCTTTGAGAACCTGGGTTTTGCCCCAGGAAACATGTATCAATGGAAAAAAAAGGTTTTAAAAACGGTAGTTTTTTCTGGAGCAGCGATTGTAATGATGCTTAAAGTTAAAAAAAATGAAAAATTCCTTTAAATATCATGCCTGCTGGGTGTCTATAGTAGTGGCACATGTTTAGAAATGTCCCTGCACAACATGAGATTACTATAAGAAAAAAGAAATGTAATACTGCTTGTGGCTTTAATGTAATGTTTGGTCCCTGCAATATGGATACACATCATTGAAAAAAATAGCATGAGTTTCCCCGCCACCACTCCCCCCAGGTCATTACAAGACCCAGTGCCAATCCTGACCTCCCTGGGGCCCTAAGCAAAATGATATGGCACATTAAAAATGAGAAGCGGGGGGCGCTGACGACAGTAACATGTCACATTAAAGAACGTTGAGAAGCGGGGGGAGAGGGTGTTCTGCTGTTGTAAATGACTCAGCCAGTGAGTTTAGAAGCGGGGTGAGGGGGCGAAAATGACTTCTCACCAGGCGGTGAAAGAGCCACATGCAAAGTATTGCATCAAAAATTGTTATTAGATGCCCCTGTTAAACAGAGGCAGAAAAATTGGGCCTTAGGCACAACACAACACTGCAACCCCTGACAGATACTGTAATTGGAGCGCAACAAAGAGCCACATGCAAAGTATTGCATCAAAAATTGTTATTAGATGCCCCTGTTAAACAGGGGCAGAAAAATTTGGCCTTAGGCACAACACAACACTGCAACCCCTCACAGATACTGTCATTGGAGTGCAACAAAGAGCCACATGCAAAGTATTGCATCAAAAATTGTTATTAGACAGAAAAATTGGGCCTTAGGCACTGGTGGCGGAGCCCAGAAAAAACAATTTTCTTACAAGTTATCAGCAAGATCAGTGAGGAGGAAAAGAATATTCCATCAGCAGCATAACAGGACAGTCACTCAGAATCAGCATAGGCAGTCTCAAAGGGATGACATTTTAAAAAAAATATTCAGTTACATCTGCATCAGGTGCTTGGTAGCTGGTGTTGATCCAAGCCTGATTCATTTTGATGAAGGTCAGTTGATCGACGGAGTCGTGGAGAGGCGCACCCTGTGATCAGTCACAAAGCCTCCAGCAGCACTGAA
Source organism: Rana kukunoris (assembly GCA_029574335.1). Lineage (NCBI taxonomy): Eukaryota > Metazoa > Chordata > Amphibia > Anura > Ranidae > Rana > Rana kukunoris. The sequence goes on from CM056049.1 coordinate 326,016,116, forward strand.
TGTGCGTTCTGAAGGAACGCTGGATACAGGGCAAGCCAGTAGCTCAATTGCGTACTGTGCAAGCTCTGGCCAGTAATCCATCCTCAAGACCCAGTAAGCCAGAGAATTTTCGGTGGGGAAGGTGTCCAAGTCGGATCTTGCCCCTAGGTATTCCCGCACTATACAAACCAGACACTGGCGATGGTTGCTGGAACCGGTCAGACCTTGGGGCTGTGGACTTAAAAATCGTCTGAAGGCATCGGTCAGACGGCCACCTTCTCCACCGCTCCTTCTGTGACTCACCGAAGCCTCTGCAACACTCTTTGTTGTCCTTTCAGACATTTGTTGTCCTTACAGTTTATTTGATTTTTCTTATTACAAAAAGTAAAAAATATTGATTTTTTTTCAAAAATGTCGCTCTATTTTTGTATGTAGCGCAAAAAATAAAAATTGAAGAGGCGATCAAATACCACCAAAAGAAAGCTCTATTTGTTGGAAGAAAAGGACGCAAATTTTGTTTGGGAGCCACGTCGCAACTCCGCGCAATTGTCAGTTAAACGGACGCAGTGCCAAATCGCAAAAAGGGGCCTGGTCATTTACCTGCATTTTGGTCCGGGTCTTAAGTGGTTAAACAGCACACGTGCAGTAACAGCAAATGCGTTTAGGTGCTATTAAACAGCAAACGTGCAGTAACAGCAAATGTGTTTAGTTACTATTAAACAGCAAATGTGCAGTAACAGCAAATGTGTTTATTTGCTATTAACCCTCCTCTTGTGTTGGGGTCAGAACCGACCCGTTTTCAGGTTTTGAATGTCTATAAGTATCACATAAATTTGTTTATTGCATCAATATTTTTTTACTTTTCACTAAATTATAAAATACTGTGGTGAAAATTAAGACGTTTATGGTGTTAGGGTCAATTCTGACCCAGTTATAATATAGGATTATAGGACGCTAATAAGTGACAAAACTGAAATCATAAACACTCTCTCTGCTTAGTAACACTGACAGCCAATCACCTCTCAACCCTGTGAGCTGTAGTTAGGGAGGGGCCTATCTCTTTGCCTGCTTGTCTGCTTCTCTAAATAAAGTAAAGAAACATAGGACCAATACATTTCAGAGTTGCTGACTTTATTTTACCATTTTTTTTATTTGAAAATGAGAGGTATGCTATCAAAAGAAAGGTCTAAGGGGTCACACCAAAAATATTAAAACCAATCTTTTCAAGGATAAAGAAGCCTAACAAGGTAACCAAGAGGTAAGAAACAAATTGGGTGATAAATAATTGTTCAGAGGGAATTTTATGGCTGATTTAAGACACGGGTCAAAACCGACCCGTTAACATCATGGATAGTAACAGAAAGCTAACATAAGAGGAGGGTTAAACAGCACACGTGCAGTAACAGCAAATGCGTTTAGGTGCTATTAAACAGCAAACGTGCAGTAACACTGAGTACGTTTAGGTGTAAACTAAACAGCACACAGCCAATACAACACGTTAGAACACTGCAGCTAGCGCAATCTCCTGCCTGACAAATATGAATAGCTGATCTAGCTAAGCTATACAGTGTATACATATATGTACAACTCCTAGGGATGTATATATATCCTCTACACACTGTAAATTAAGCTGACTAGCCTGCCTGCTCTATCTAGCTATCTAAAAAGACTATGGGCTAGATTCAGGTAGATCGGCGCATACTTATGTCGGCGTAGCGCATCTCATTACCGCTATGCCGACATAACTCAGAGAGGCAAGTACAGTATTCATGCAGAACTTGCGCCTAACTTTGTGCCGGTGTAACTTAATTTCGTCGGCTTAACTGTAAGTGGGTGTGACCGTATGCAAATGATGTTCAGAATGTGGATTTCGGCGTATCATGAATGGAGCATGCGCAGTACGTTTGTTCCCTTGTGTGCATGCTCACAACTAACGCCGGCCCAGCTTCCACAGAAACTCCGCCCAACCGGCTTAACCGCAGACATAGGCATAGACATGCGCCCGTCTGGCGCAAAAGTACATCCCCCCCCCTAGGGAAGGTACTTTTGTATTGCCATGGCTGCTGCCCCAAAAGACAGGAGGAAGAAAAATTTCTCCATGAGGGAGAGGGAGATACTTGTGGATGGCATAGTGAGGTATGATAAATACCTCCATGGTACCCTCAGTCTGCAGACCAGCAAGGCCAGGAAGCAAGAGATCCTGAGAGAGCTGAGCGTGCGGGTCAGTGCTAAGGGCATTGCGGAGAGGCGCCCACAAGATATCCAAAAGAAGATAAATGATATGCGGCGGAGGGTGAAGGAAAAGCTGGCCCAGATTAGTAGGCATGTCAGGGGCACGGGAGGAGGGCCAGCATGTCCTGTGCAGTTAACCCCAGAGGTGGAGCAGATTGTGCAATGCCTGCAGTGTTAGCAGGTGGAGGGCATGGAAGGGTATGACTCCGGCGACCAGTCCTTGAGGACAGGTAAGTGTGTTTTATCTACTATCTGGTGTGTAGCATGTGGGGGGAGGGGAAGGGAACATCTGACAAGTGTGTGGGTCCACCAACATGTGCATCTTTTGTGTCATCCACAGATGTGCAGGAGGGAGCTGGGACATTGTCATCTGCTGCTGGGCGACCCCCGCCATCACCAGAGAGGAGTGTCCACACCTCTCCTCTGGAGGAAGTAGTGGAGGAGCACGGGAACCTCGAGGGAGCGGTCTACCTAGTGGAGGATCCCACCATCCCTGTACCCTCCCAATCCTCCTCCCCCATCAGGGGAACTCCCTCACCCTCCTCCCCCATCAGGGGATATCCCTCACCCTCCTCCCCCATCAGGGGAACTCCCTCACCCTCCTTCCCCATCAGGGGAACTCCCTCAAGGGCCTCCCCCATCAGGGAAAACCCCTCAAGGGCCTCCCCTTACCCATAGCCCCAAGCCTTTTCTTGTCCCCGGAAGGCAGCTCATAAAACAAAGGGTGTTCCTCAGGCCCTCCAGGAAACCCTTGCCAGGGATCAGGCCCGGCAGACCTGCCATGTGGGTGGCGTGTCAATCCATATACAGCGTCTGGCTGACAGCCTGGCACCTTCTTTGCAGCTTCTGGGCAGCCTCCAAGATATGAGCTGCAATTCAGCTGCTATTGTCACCAGCCTGGGAGAGGTGCAGGCTACCACAGCAGGCCTCACGTCTGAGGTTAAGAGCCCGGCAGTGGCCATCGTGGAAGAGGGGAGGCAGACCAGGGTGATGCTTTCAGAGACTAATGCCATCCTCACCCGCATAGCTCTGGCTTTGGAGGGCAGGCAGCCAGCCAGGGTGGCTCCAGGGGATGTGCCTCCACCTCCTGATGCCCAACACCCCCCCCCACCTGTGGCTCCCCCCAGGCATTTAAGGAGCCTGGGCTGTGGCACTAGGAGAAGCCCACGTCAGGGCAGGGGGGGGGGCGTAGTGCCACATGTGTGCAATCAATGGCCACGATGGTGCATGGGAATCCTGCAATTTCGTAGAAATCCAGAATTGCCTTCTGCCGCAGATGCTCATTGGTGGGTTTGATGATGTGGTGGGACATGCATCTGAGGATTGCGGGGACAACCTGGTGCACACATTGCTCATGCTGGATTGTGACATCCCAACTAGGGTTGAGCTGTAAAGTACGGGTTCGGTACGGACTTTGGGTTTTTCCCGAACCCGGACCAGAACCTGAATAATTGGTGAAAGTTCGGGTCCGGGTTCGGAGTTTGGGGGGAAAAAAATGTGCGGGGGTCCCCCCAAATTCAATAACCAGACCCTTTAGGTCTGGTATGGATATAAAGAGGAACCCCGCCATCAATTTAAAAAAAAATGACGTGGGGTTCCCCCCAAATATCCATAACCAGACCCTTCAGGAGGGCTTCATTCTAAGGTAAGTCTCTCATAATGTGCTCGTCTGTAACGGTGCTGCTGAAGCTACTCTCCAGCCGACTTGAGCAAGTCTGGTGCAAAGTTACCCCTGCTTTATGAGGGATAACTTTAGGCCGGCCATACAGCTTAGGCGCACCGCGCGTAGCCTGTGCCGAACGCGCATATGTTCGGGAATCGGCATTTCTCCCTCATTTGCATAGTTGCATAGGAAATCAATGAGTGCGCCAGAAGTGTTCGGCCTAAATGTGCGCCTACGATGTGCAGGCATAGGTAAAAAGCCTATTTTCGCGCCTATCTAGTTCTGTAGGTACGGCGCATAGATATGAAGGCGCAAATTTTAGACTTATGCCCCATACACACGATCACTTTTTGTGATGAAAAAAAATGTCATTTTTTAAAATGTCATTTAAAATGATGGTGTGTGGGGATGCAGGTGGCCCCCCATCTTAATCTTTAAACCTCTCTTTTCTTTAGTCTTTTTTTTTTTTTTCTCTTCTTAACTCGTCTCTCCCTTTATCAAGAGGACAAGAACAGGGACAACTTAGTCCCCCTAAAACTCACAAGGTTTTCAAATCTCCACCTTATTGGGGAGGCACGAATAGCCATTTAAATATATTCCGCACCATTGCACCTTTCCCTTTCTTCTCAAGGGATAGTAGAGTCACCTAATAAATTCGGAGCACAATAGGGTGTCCCCACTTTTTTTTTTTTTATATTGTCTCTCCTTACCAAGAGGATGAGATTAGGGACAACTTGGTCCCCTTAAATTCACTAGGTGATAATACCCATACTTATTGGGGAGGCTAGAATAGTCACCCTAAATATGTCTTACACTATTGCACTCATATGAATGAATGAAGGTGAGAGGTAGACTGATTTTTTTCCACTTATTTTTTTTTTTCCCTTTCCATTTAAACCAAGAGCACAATAGGGTGCCTTTTTTTTTCTCTCTATCCCCCTCCTTCCCTCTCCCTTCTAAGTCACGATATAAAGTTAGAACACAATAGGGTGTCCCTTTTTTTTTCTCTCTCTCTCTCTCGTCTTCTCTCTCTCTCTCTCTTCCTTTACGTCTCCCCCCCCTCTCTTTCCCATGCCCTCCGGACAGAGAGCTATCTATAGATGGATAGATATAGGGGATTTTAGGAGACCACTTATTTGTACATGTAGGTATGTCAGTGTATTTGTTATGTATGATTTGTATTGTATATGTATGTTACTGAAAAATGTTTAATAAAAAAAGAATTAAAAAAAAATAAAAAATAAATAAAATGATGTTGTGTGGCCAAAATGTCATTTTATGTCTTCTGAAAAATGACCAAAAAAAAATTCGAACATGCTCGAATTTTTTATGTCATTTTTCAAAATGTCATTTTTTGTGTCATAAAAAATGATCGTGTGTGGGTAAAACTACGTAAAAAATTACGTTTTAAACCCGCACATGCCCAGAAACAAGTTAGGAGACGGGAGGTAAAACTACCATTCATAATGGAGTAAGCACATTCATCACGCTGTAACAGACAAAAAAGCAGGAATTGTCTTTTACTAACAAGTAACCAGCTAAAAGCAGCCTCAAGGCAAATAGAACTTCCCCTTTAGAGTGCTATCACTTTGTTCATCATTTTCCAAAAATGATGGTGTGTACGCAACGTCATTTTTGAAAATGAAGTTTGAAAAATTTCGTTTTTTTTCATGAAGAAAAATTACATTTTTTTTCATCACAAAAAGTGATCGTGTGTACGGGGCATTAGGCGGCACATCTCGAGATAGACTGGCTTAAGTCCTACCTGAATCTAGCCCTATCTCTCTGTCTCTCTGACTGCTCTCATTTACAACGCCGCAACACACTACACGAGGCCGCCCAGCAGGCGGCCTTATATAGTGTGGGGCGTGTGCTAAAGCCCTGAGCCATAATTGGCCAAAGCCACCCAGGCTTTGGCCAATTATGGCTCTTCGTTTTTTGCGCACTGTGATTGGCCAAGCATGCGGGACATACAGCATGCTTGGCCAATCATCAGCACGCAATGCCGCAGTGAATTATGAGCCGCTGTGTGTCACTCAAATTTATTGCAAACGACCCGTTTTGTTCGAATTTCGTTCGAATCGAACGCAGAGCTCATCCCTAATCCTTACAAGCTACAGATATATATATATATATATATATATATATATATATATATATATACACCGTATTTATCGGCGTATACCGCACACTTTTTTCCCCTTAAAATCAGGGGAAAATCGTGGGTGCGCGATATACGGCGATCCTTGCTTTTTCTGAGCGCCGCCGACTGCGCACTCGGCTAGGCTCGGCCACGCTCGACTCCGCCCGCAGCCACCCGAGAGAAGCCGAGCATGGCCCAGAGGAGCCGAACAAACAGGAAGAGAGGAGCTGTGCTCTGCACAGTGAGGCGCCAAATCCGAAACACTGCTGCGACCCCGGGCAAGGTGCGAATGGACACCCGCAAGACCACAGACGGACGCCAGACAAGCATCCAAAAGGTACGTTTTTTTCCCCCCCTTAAACTACCTTTTTTTTTAACAAACTACCTGTCTAAATTAGGGGTGCGTGCTATACGCCGGGGCACGCTATACTCCGATAAATACAGTATATATATTGGTACTGTGAATATCTCCTAAACTTGCACAGTTTAGCCGGAGACGTTATGGTCCCATGCGCCCTGAAGGGCCAGCATACAGTGCTGATGTAAATAGCAGCCCACAAACGGGAGTAACTTCACCCCCCTATGGCCACTCATGTAAGCGGAGGACTTGGCGAACCCAGAAGGAAGACCAGGGGAAGATGTCAGCCCTCTCAGCACAGCGCTGGAGGGCTTCATTCTAAGGTAAGTCTCTCATAATGTGCTAGTATGCAAAGCCTTGCAGGGGATTTTTATTTTATTTATTTTCATCAACTGCAGTTTACTACTACTTTAATAGAGCATCAAAAAAGTGTTGATGAATTATGCTACATGCTTTCATGGTAGGAATTAATTGTTTGTTAACCACTTAAGGACCGGATCAATATGCTGGTAAATGACCCCATGGGTTTTTACAATTCGGCACTGCGTCGCTTTAACAGACAATTGTGCGGTCGTGCGACGTGGCTCCCAAACAAAATTTGCGTCCTTTTCTTCCCACAAATAGAGCTTTCTTTTGGTGGTATTTGATCGCCTCTGCGATTTTTTATTTTTTGCGCTATATACAAAAATAGAGCGACATTTTTGAAAGAAAAACAATATTTTTTAATTTTTGTTATAAGAAAAATCAAATAAACTAAATTTTAATCAAACATTTAGGCCAAAATGTATTTAGCCACATGTCTTTAGTAAAAAAAAAATCACAATAAAAAAAAAAAAATAGCTACCTAGCGGGAACAGCGACACTAATACAGCAATCAGAAAAATGATCGCTTAGTGACACTGGCAATAGGGAGTGAAAGGGTTAACTAGGGCGGTGATCAAGGACTTAAAACTTTATTAGGGGGGTACGGGGGCTACCCTGAACCTAACACTAACTGTCTGTCACACTGACTCTAAATGCAGTGATCATACATATATGATCACTTCATTCAGTGACGCTGTGACAGGGGGGAGGGGGGGTGATCGCAAGGGGTTATGTGTGCCTGCGTGTCCTGGTGTCAGTGTAGTGTTGTGCAGACTTACCATGTGATGTGATCTCTCCTCAGCGGCAGTTGAAAAAAACGCAGAGAGCAGAGATCACATCACTTCCCTCTTCCTGTGTTTACACAGGAGGAGGAAGTGACACTGCAGGGGAGAGAGCGCATTGGCTGGGAGCGATCTGGAGGGGGCGGACAAAAACGAACCGCCGCCCCCTCAGCACGGATCGCTCGTACAGCCACCGGGACCGTCGCATGTACCGGGGGGGTCCCGATCTGACCCCCGACCCACGTCAAGGCAGGGACGTACAGGTACGCCAATGTGCCTGTCCATGCCATTCTGCCGACGTAAATGTACATGCGGCCGTCCTTAAGTGGTTAAAATATAGTCCAAAAATATTTCCCCACTTTTTAAAAAATAATTCTCAGTTTCTCTTTCTAACCCAAAGCCCTGTACACATGATCGGTTTGTCCGATGAAAACAGACCGATGGACTGTTTTAATCGGACAAACCGATCGCGTGTGGGCTCCATCGGTAAAAAAAATAGATGTTTTAAATTTTTCCTATGGATAAAAAGCCGATAGAAAAAAAACGTCTGTGTGGAAGTCCATCGGTCAAAAACCCATGCATGTTCAGAATCAAGTCGACGCATGCACAGAAGCATTGAAATTCATTTTTCTCAGCACGTCGTAGTGTTTTACTTCACCGCGTTTTGGCATGGTCGGATTTTTGACTGATGGTGTGTAGGCAAGACTGATGAAAGCCAGCTTCATTGGATATACGACGAAAAAATCCATCGGATTAGATTCCATCGGATATCCGATCGTGTGTATGAGGCTTTACAGTGCATAATCCTAAACAGTCTGGCAGCAGATATCCTCTGCATAAAACCAGAGTCTAGCATTTGTTTGTTTATCCAGAGTACTCCTAAATATATCTTCACATTTAAAAATGGGAGACAATTTTGTAAGACTAGTGGTTTGCAAGTACACAAAAGAGAGATTACCAATATTAAAAGTCCAAGCCTTGCTCTGCCATTGAAGAATTATATTTATACATAAAACATGTAATGAGCTGTCACTTTAAAAAAAGTATATTAGCCTTAAAACACAAAATGATGCAATAAAACTGACAATTCCCACAAATTAAAAGATACATTCAGTGTTATATGAGGCTTTGGCAATTATAAGGCACCGCCTTGTCTAAAGGTTTATAAGCCACCTACTTTAAGTTATCTACAAGACATTTGAATATTCCAGCTTTTAACGTAAAATTAACCACCTCAATACAGAGCATTTTCACCCCCTTCCTGCCCAGACCGATTTTTAGTTTTCAGCGCTGTCGCACTTTGAATGATAATTGCGTACTGTGGCTCCTTTTTTCCCCGCACAAATAGAGGTTTCGTTTGGTGGTATTTGATCACCTCTGCGGTTTTTATTTTTCATGCTATAAACAAAAGAAGAGCAACAATTTTGAAAAAAAACACAAGGGGCCAGATTCACGTACATCGGCGCATTTTTGGACCGGCGTAGTGCAACTCCTTTAAGTTAGACCGGCTTAATTTCGAGGCGCAAGTACCGAATACTCGTAGTATTTTCGGCCAAATTTGCACCGGTGCAATGTAAATTCCGAGGCGTAAGGCGGTGTAATTCAAAGTGGGAAGGACGTGGGCGTGTTCCATTGAAATGAGCCGTGACCCCATGGGCATGTGCACATGAAGCAGACTATGGTCAGCACCTCTCTGAGCATGCTCAGAACTCGGCACGGCGCAATCAGTTAGATAGGAACTAGGCCCGTCAGACTTAGTGAGCTATGCACAGTGCTTAAATAGAACGAGAGAAATGCCCTTCCATTGCAAAAGTACATCCAATTTTTTTCCCTTCCTGAAGCAAGGTGCTTTTATTCCGTTGTCTGTTGCTGTTTGGAGGTTTGTGTCGTGTCGGTGTGTATATATATATATATATATATATATGCAGAGCTTTTTTTATCAAAAAATAGGTGCAGGAACTCAACCACGACCCCGTTCAGATTTCACAAACAGTAGAAGGGTCTTAAAGGGGCATTAAATACAAGGGCCTAGATTCACAAAGCGATTACGCCTGTGTAAATGTTGTTAGACAGGAGTAATTTCGATTTACGAGCGTTTTTACGCTAGTCGAAATCCTCAAACCATGAAAAGACACCTGCGTGCTAAATTTCGACTTTATTACGTGTTAGTACGCCTTCAGATCTACGCTGCCTGAAAATTGCGGCCACTGGGCGGACTTCCTGTTGTTTTTCACCTTCATGGTATGCTAATGAGCTTTTGCCTGGAATCCACAAAATTTCGCTCTTCAAACGCAATCTCTTACGGCACCTTTAGTCATCTTTTTTTTCCGTTTCACTATACCAGCTTTTTGCTGGTCTAATATTAGACAGCCCATGTTAAGTATGGCCGTCGTTTCGAATTTCAACGTTTTTCGATTTCTTTTATTATTTTTAACGTAAGTCGTCCGGGAATAGGAATGTTCGTAAACGCCGCTACTCAAACAACGAATGACGTCACGACGTGATTTCGCGCAATGCACGGCGGGAAATTCCTGAACAGAGCATGCGCAGTTCGATCGTCGCGGGGACGCGCTTAATTTAAATGCTTCACGCCCCCTACTCACGTATTTCGATTGCGCGGCGGAAAAAAAATACGATACAATAGCGTACGCGCAAAAAAACTACCTGAATTCGGCGTAGAGTCTGGTGATAGACGGCAGCGTAGCGTATTTCGATTACGCAGCGGAAGATTACATCTATGTGAATCTGCCCCAAGGATTGCATAACATACAGAGTGCAGAGTTCAGGGGGTTACACACAGAGTTCAGAGCTGTCACTTGTAAACACAGAAACCAGACTTCCGTGTTTACAAGTGATTGTGGTGAGCAGACACCAAAGGGCCTGAGCCAAAGGTGGTGGAACTGAGTTCCCCCAAGTTCCCCCTGAAAAAAAGCCCTGTATATATATATATATATATATATATATATATATATATATATAATATTAAATAAGATAATTATAATAATATTAAAATTAGTACATTTATATTAGTTAAAAAAATAAAAATATATATTTATTTTATTAATTATTATAAAACATATACTAAACAGAAAAAAAATGTATATAAAATATATATTTACCCATTAGGGTGAAAAGAGCCACTGACAAGGAAATGGAGTGTTGCAAGTACCTTGCCAAGTGGCGGTCGGCAGATCCTCTCCCGTGTAAGAACAGGGGAGTCCGCGCTATGGTGAATAAAGTAGCTGTTGCCTCCCAGTAGGATCCCTATGTGGGGAGCTAATATAAATATGGATAGTAGAAAGGAAAATGGCGCTGCTAAATGAATACCTTTGTCGGTATATCCGTGGGGTGAGCCCAATGGTAATAGGCCCCCCTTTTGGCTGGAATTAGGGTGCAATTGGAGAGATACCCTGTGTTAATAGGAGGTTAGATGTTGGTTCCTCAGCTTCCACTAATTTCAGTGAAATTGAGTAAAGGTGGATTAATTAGGTCAGGAGCCTGTGCAGGCCAGCAGGCCCAAAGATTGATAAAGTAAAATGATCCTGTGCTGCTATAAGGATGCCAGTTGTGACCGATGCACCCTAAACCATATAAAACAAAGAAAAAAATGTGTCTCTAGAGTCTAATAGGTAGGAATCCCTACTAGTGTGGTTACTAGTGTAATCAACCACACTAGTAGGGATTCCTACCTATTAGACTCAGTAGTATAGCTATGAGCAAGGATTCCCCTGGCATGTTGGCATACAGATTAATGTCCTGCAAGTGTGGCTGCTCAGCTCGGCCCTAATGGTGTTGCTTTTGCTGACATGTAGACCAGGGGTCCTCAAACTATGGCCCTCCAGTTGTTCAGGAACTACATTTCCCATCATGCTCAGTCATGTCTGTGAATGTCAGAGTTTCACAATGCCTCATGGGATTTGTAGTTCCGCAACAGCTGGAGGGCCATAGTTTGAGGATGCCTGATGTAGACGGATTGTCTAATTTTGAGCAAGCTTTTATTTGGTCTAATTTTAGACCGGCCGTGCAGCTGATAAGCACATTGTGTAGACTGCACCGCACAAACTTACTTTTGTGGATCGGCGTATCTCCCTCATTTGCATATTTGCATAGCAAATCAATGGTGTGTCTAGTGCAGTTTTGCACGCACACTGCGCCGGTCTATCCAAATTACGTCGGTCTAAAAAATGTGGATTTCAGGCGTATATCGTTTTGGGGATACGGTGCATAGATAAGCGTGTGCATTTTTAGACTTGCGCGTGCCTAACTCGTGATACTCCGGAGTAAGTGCTTTGTGAATCTGGCCCAATATTTTTTACTTTTTGATTTAATAAATATCACAATTTTTTTTTCTTTAAGACAATTTTTTTCCTCAGTGTAGGCCGATACGTATTCTTCTACATATTTTTGGTAAAAATAAATTGCAATAAGCGTATTTGATGGGTTTGCGCAAAAGTTCTAGCATCTACAAACGAGGGAATAGAATAATGGCATTTTTATTTATTTTTATTTTTTCTTATTGTTTATTTATTATTATTTTTAAACTTATAGGGCCAGATTCAGATACAGGTGCCTATCTGTAGGCAGGCGTATGCATATCTCAGATACACTACCCCGCCGTAATTTACAGCGCTAGGTTCCTTATTCAGAAACAACTTGCGCCGTAAGTTACGGCGACGTAGTGTAAATGTGTCGGCGTAAGCCCGAACAATTCAAATGTGGAAGATGGGGGCGTGATTTTTGTAAAATCATCGTGACCCCACATAAATGAAGTTTTTTTGGAACGGCATGCGCCGTCCGTGGACGTATCCCAGTGCGCATGCGCGAAAATCACGTCGGAAATACTCATTGATAACGACGTGAACGTAACTTATGCCCAGCCCCATTCCCGAAGGATTTACGCAAACAACATAAACGACGGAAAATTTGACGCTGTCCCGACGTCCATACTTAACATTGCCTGCACCTCATAGAGCAGGGGTAACTTTACGCCGGAAAAAGCCTTACGCAAATGACGCAAATAGATACGCCGAGCAAAACAACTTTTGTGAATCGGCTTATCTACCTAATTTATATATTCGACGCGTAAATCGACGGAAGCGCCACTTAGCGGCCAGCGTAAATATGCAACTAAGATATGACGGCGTAAGAGACTTACGCCGCTCGTATCTTAGCTAAATTCCGGCGTATCTTGTTTTCTGAATACAGAAAAAAGATACACCGCCGCATCTTAGAAGTTATGCGGCGTATCTCGAGACACGCCGACGTATCTCGAGACACGCCGACGTATCTTGTTTCTGAATCTGGCCCCTAGTGTCTACAAAGTAGGGGATAGTTTTATTGCATTTAAATTTATTTTTATGTTTTTACTAGTAATGGCGGCGATCTGCGTATTTTTATTGTGACCGTGACATTGCTGCGGACATATCGGACACTTTTGACACATTTTTGAGACCATTCACATTTATACAGCGATTAGTGCTATAAAACTGCACTGATTACTGTGGAAATGTGACTGGCAGGGAAGGGATCAACACTAGGGGGCGCTGAAAGGGTTAAATATGTTCCCTGGAAGTGATTCTAACTGTAGGGGAAGGGTGACTTACAAGGTGAGGTGACCAATCTGTGTTCCTCTGTACTGGGAACACACATCAGTCTCCTCTCCTCTGACAGGACTGTGGACATTTTCAAGGCAGCTCCTCCTTACCAGAGAGCTGCCAGGAAGGGTCACCCAGCTCTGGAATTCACTGAACCCTGACCCAGATTCCATGGCTCAGATTCTATGGCTCTGAGCCAACTATATATTACCTTCTCTAAATTCTAACATACCCTGTACTAACTTCTAGCACATACTAGTGGGTGCTACAACTATATTATTACTGGTCTGAATGTGGACCTGAACTGAAAAACTGTACATTTGCATTAGGAACATTTAGAAATGTTAATTATGCCTAAGCAATAATGTGCCTTTTTTCTTAAATGCCGTATATTAAAAAAGTGCTATATCTACCACCTGTATGTAACACTGTAACTCTATCCCAATATCTGATGCTGGATACAGTATATAAAACTTTCTAACAGTCATATCTCAGGGACTCCTACTATAAATTGCAAGTCAGTGTTATAGTCATTTTTATAGTTCCATTTGCTCTGCACTGTTTGTAAGCTTCTTTGCTACAGGTAGGGATGGATAGAGGGAGGAATAAATGAGAGATGACATAGGGATGCCTAGATGGATGGATGTTTAATAGTTTGATTACCAATGCCCTTGGGTGGTAATCAACAATCTAAATGACAATTGCGCCACACCCTACAGTAATTGAGTTGAACATATATAAAAAAAATTGAATTCGTAGGCACATAAAAAATTAACAAAATTGTTTAATAATTCATAAAGTAGTACAAATTTATTTTCATTAAATGCATCCAATGGAATAAACAATAGAAAATATTAAAAAAGAGAACTATGTGATTAACCAAAGAAGATACTATTGCAAAGATGCCCACGCTGGTGTGACGAAAAAAAAAGTATCTCCTTGGTTAGTGTCCATGAAGTTCTTGAATTGCTAAAAATAGCTCAACATGTTTCGCGATTATAAGAAAATCGCTTCCTCAGGAGCTTCCAGATTTGAACCAAAATACAACAATAAGTTTTAATTAATTAACCACTTAAGACCCGGACCAATACGCTGGTAAATGACCCAAGGTGTTTTTGCGATTCGGCACTGCGTCGCTTTAACAGACAATTGCGCGGTCGTGCGACGTGGCTCCCAAACAAAATTTGCGTCCTTTTCTTCCCACAAATAGAGCTTTCTTTCGGCGGTATTTGATCGCCTCTGCGATTTTTATTTTTTGCGCTATAAACTAAAATAGAGCCACAATTTTGAAAAAAAACACAATTTTTTTACTTTTTGTTATAAAAAAAATCAAATAAACTAAATTTTAGTAAAACATTTAGGCCAAAATTAATTCAGCCACATGTCTTTAGTAAAAAAAAAAAATCGCAATAAAAAAAAATAGCTACCTAGCGGGAACAGCGACACTAATACAGCGATCAGAAAAATGATTGCTTAGTGATGCTGGCAATAGGGAGTGAAAGGGTTAACTAGGGCGGTGATCAGGGGGTTAAAACTTTATTAGGGGGGGTGGGGGGGCTATCCTGAACCTAACACTAACTGTTTTTTACACTGCCTGTCACACTGACACTAAATGCAGTGATTAGATCACTGCATTCAGTGACACTGTGACAGGGGGGTGGGGGGGGGCGATCACAAGGGGTTAATTTGCCTATGTGAGTGTGTGTCAGTGTTGTGTTGGTGCACACTTACTTGTGATGTCTTCTCTCATCAGCAGCGCTGGGAAACAGCGCTGCGATGAGAGGTGACATCATTTCCTCCTTCCTGTGTAAACACAGGAGGAGGAACTGACACGATGGGAGCTGGGAGCGATCGCGGGGGGGGGGGGGGCGGAAATCACGGACATCCGCCCGCTCGTCGGCGATCGCTCCCAGAGGCAGGGGGACCCCCGCACGCCGCGGAGGGGGTCCCGATGGGACCCCCGAACCGCACGAAGGCGGGGACGTAAATTTACGCCCTTGTGCCTGTACGAGCCATTCTGTGGCCGTATATGTGCGTGCGGGGGTCCTTAAGTGGTTAAGAATATAATACATGACTAAACTGATTTGTATCAATGGCATTAATATAGATAGAAACTCACCAGCTAGTGATGTTATTAAGAAATGCCTTGCCCAGTCGTTCCAGGCCCATAACACTACAGCCAAAACAACCCCCACCCTAATGAGGATGATGAAACACCCAAAAATTATAGATGGATGGACGAACGGAAGAAAAATTGCGATTAAAAGATAGTTGGTGAGTTTAGGAGATGTTGTGTAAAAAATACATGGATGATTCCATTCCAGAGACTCATGTCTCTACTGTTATCATTTTAGTTATTTTTTGGGTAAAAAAAAATGTATTAAACATTCAAGTCAAATATAAATTGAAAGGTGATGATGACTGATGTGGTTAATAAAATAAAAATACATCAGAAAAAAAAAGAGGCACAGTGACGCAGTAATGACATTGTGGCCAATTAGCGAAATAAGATGCTACCTATTTCTAACAAGGTAGCCTTACTACTGTGCCTATCATATATTGGCCCAGCTTGAACCTCTTTTTACTATCATATTTTAATAGGTGTAATTTTCCTCTTTCAACTGTACCACCAATTGTGTGTCAGCAAAAGCCTTGTGAAGCTGCCAGGGGGACAGCACATTAAAGTGTTGTGTGCCCTGCAGATCTCTGAGACTTGGAGGGGGGGGGGGGTATGTGACTTTGTAGAGTACACTATTGAGTTCAGCTGGTTAACATGTCTTTATATTAGGAGGAGTCCATAAACCCTATTGAGGGCATTCAAGTAGATAGTTGCCATGAGGTCCTCTATTAGCATGAATTGTGCTATAAAGTAACTGCAATAGATTAAATCATCTCTGTGCTTTCTTCTGTCAGCATGTTCATTGTGGAAGGATGACAACAATCAGTCTCTCAGTATTAGTTATGCAGTGCAAACAGCTTCAAGAGGCTAATATCAAGACAGATTTGGATACTTATAATTATTTTATGTAAAAATACATTTTATTATTATTATATAACAGGATTAAGCTATGACTTTTATATCTGCTTTGAGATTAGTTGTAAGTGTTAAAATGCTAAATGTTAGAAATCCAAAACTAATCTAGATTACTAATGTGCAAAATACATTACAGTAGTATACAATGCAGTTTTGTATTATTTGGTGTTCATTAGTCTTAAATATTCAATCATACATCATTTGTGAAGAGAAATGGAGCATGTAGGCATTTATCGTAAAATACTAAACTTTGGTCATTTCCCTCCTCCCTTATTTTTTTTCCTTCACATGAAAAGCTGTCACATGCTTTGTGCATGAATTATCATTCACACGGCAATGTCAAGGACTATTAATCATTTCAAAACAGAGATTATGTACTGAAGTTAGCTACAAATGATATGTTAATTATAGCATAAAATATGTTTACAGTGAGATTATAATGTCTAGCCTTTCAACATGGAAGATAATATACAGTAATAAATAAGATTAACAAAGCATTTTACAATTATACCAGATTCAACACAATTGTTTAGTATTGTATTTAAAAAAAAAAAAAAAACACCTTTTATTTTTACAATTTAAACCATCAATTAGACCTTGATGTGTTTTAAAACAAATTGTTTTATAAGTTCAAAAATGTATTAAGACTTAAATTAATAACATTTTATGGTTAGACAAAATATTATTATAAATAGCTTTAGGGCCAGTTCACACCAGACGTAGTTCCGTTCAGTTCTGTGTGCTTTTTTTCTGCACTAAAAATGCATGCACAGTGTTTTCCATGTATTCCAATGGCTCTAGATGACTCTAGTTCACACCATGAAGTCAGTTTCCAGTCAGTTTCTGCACCAAAAACTGACCGAAACTGACTGCATGGTGTGAACTAGAGCCACCTAGAGCCATTGGAATACATGGAAAAAACTGTGCATGCATTTTTAGTGCAGAGAAAATGCACACAGAACAGAACTGCGTCTGGTGTGAACTGACCCTAAGGCCAGAATCACACTTGTGCGAATTTCAGCTCTCTTATCTTTGCAGAGAGATAACATAAGTGTTCAGCAGATTAGCTCAGTTTTAGCTGCGAATTTGGAGACCTGGCAGAAGTTACAGGGGAGAAGAGAGTGGGGGGAAGTGTATTGGGCTGAATGAGACAAATCCTGAAGAGAACTGAACACATCTGTGAATCACCTGCATACCCATAGAAGATAATGGGCCTGAATTCGCACCTGAGCTGCACCGCAATGCCTAAAATACGCACACGTTTTTTCGGCAATGCGCAGTGCGAATGCATTGCACATATGTGAACCAGCCTCATTGAAAACAATGTATTTAGAAATGTTCTGCGTATTGGATGCGGTTTAAGCCGCACTCAATTCGCATAGGTGTGAACCCGGCCTAAAGCTATTTATATTATATCTAAAAGGTGTTTTTAGAAGTGGGGATCAGACAAAATAGTTAGACTAATGGTTGGTTAACCAAAGTGTAGCTAACTAGATGTTTATAATGAAAGGGCTAAATGAATAGATTTGTTAAATAATACAGTAGAAGCAGAGCCACATGTCAGCTAGATATATAGTTATAAATGGTCAGCATCTTATTACTGTAGAATGTATTAGCTTATCGTCAAACATATTCACACTGAAGCAGATGTTGGCGAAAGAGCAAGAATAATGGTGTTGGTAAAAAACTGCAACAGACTATAAAAAGGACTTGTAGGATTGAGTTTAATTTAACCCCGGCGGCTGCGTGGCATTTAATCACTCAATCCTTTTGAAGGATGAATTTGTCCCACTCTCCTCCTCTGGGACTTTTGGGGACCACAGCCAGAACAACAAAGGAGATAGAGGATGTATCAAAACGATATTAAAGATCAAGGTTTTTTGGTACCTCCCACTGGGTCTGGAAGTTTGAAGAAACATATAGAAGTTAGTGGACGGAGGCCAGGAGGGCTGATCTGCATACTTGATGGAACTTAGCCAATCCCCGGGCAGAATTCCTGGCAGGGTGGTTGAGTCAGCCCTATAAATATGGTGGAGCCATGCTAGCAGGGGGAGTCGGGTTGAAGATGGCGTGGTAAGCAGGCTGTCTGTGGCTTAGGAGGGGTCCTCTAGGTTTAAGTGTGGGGCCTTTCCTTCCAGGCTGGGCTTGGGCTGGCTTGAGAAAGACCCATTCAGCATCATGGTTTAAACAGGAATCCTGCAAGGAGGACAGAGTGAGTACATCAGCACACGCAGGGATTCACAAGGAGAGAGACTACCATATGTATCAAGCTTTCAAAGAACAGTGCAGTACTTAACCCTTTATACCTTATCCTAGGAGATCTTCGGAGCAGCCTGGGAACAGTTCTACAAGAGAGGAGAGGAGATACTCCTGCATGTAGCTTTTCAATATTTTAGGTTATTTTACAAAGGATTCCCAGGCCACAATTGTTGTACAAGTATTTTATTAAAGATTATCAGAAAACATTGAATGTAATGAGTAAAGAGAAAAATGCTACATCTTAACATTCATTTTTTTTTAAAAGCCAGCAGCTACACATACTGCAGTTTTAATAATAGGACACTTACCTGTCCTGGAGTCCAGCAATGTCGGCACCCGCAGCTGATGTCGGGTGCTGCCGCCACTATTGCGGGTGATTAGAGACCCTGGGCCGAGTAGCTGAGGCGATCCTTTTATGTTGCCGAATATTCGCAATGCGAATATTCGTATTACGAATATTCGCGAATACTTTTGTAGTCCTCGTCTTTGTCCTTGTCAGTCAGTGTAAAAAAACAAAAACAAAAAAAAAATTTAGCTTTAGTTTAGTCATATAAGTTTGTGTAAGTAGAGTTAGTGTTTAGTGCATATTAGTTTAGTAATCCAGGAAATGATCTCCGTTTTCGCGTGTTGTTAGCGCGTATGCGCATGCGTGGACAAGAATTTTGCAATCAATTTCGCATTCGCATTAGCGAAATTTCGCAAATTTTTTTTTTTTGATAAAATATCACGAATATTCGATATTAACGAATATTTCACGAATATTCTTCTATATATTCGTGAAATATCGCGAAATCGAATATGGCGTATTCCGCTCAACACTATTTAATTATTCCAGGCCCTCATCCTCTCCTCCTTTATAGGAATGAAATCTTTTGCTTCCAATAAGAATTTGTGGGGTTAATTTGGGTAACTTGGGTGAGTTGATAAAACAATACTTTGTTCCTCTCTGTGCTTCTTTGTGCATATAAACAGTTTACATCGCCGAAAATTTTATTTGAGAAGTCTGAGGCATGACTGTGCACCAGTGCAAAAAGCCAGACATCTAGCACATCTCAGCAATAGGACCTCTTCTTCAGACATGTGATGTGCCACATGCCTAAAAAAGATACTGCATGGCAACGAACTATGCTGTGATGTGATCACTTCAATAAACTTTTGGGTGCTATTTTAAAGATCCTTGGTGTGCTGGTGATATGTGATTTAACCTTGTGTCGACACTGGTTTCCAGCCAGTGTCCTCTATTACAAAGCCTTTTCCAGGAATGTGTGTAATAGGAATGTTATAATGGCCTTAAAGTAGTTGTAAAGGAAAAAAATGTTTGCCTAAAATTAATGTCTGCAAGGTAGACAGACAGAATAGTGTAATGATTCTGTTAACAAACAAGTAAATACCTATTAAATTCCTTCATCTATATCACCTCCGGCGAGGAAGTGAATGTTCTCTCATTCACTTCCTGGTTTGCATCACTTGTTCATGTAAGAACTACATTTCCCAGTATGCATTGCGGCACACCCAGTATTTCACACCTCCTTGAAGTCTCTAACACGTAGAGAGCGTCCTGCCACACAGATGTAGTTCCCAGGAGGGGGCGAGCACGTTACTGACCACCGCAGTAAAGCCTCCCTTCACGGTGGTCAGTAAAATCAGACAAGCAGGAAGTGAACAGAACAGAGAAGAAATAGAGCAACTTCTGAGCAAAAACGAACAATGAGGAAGTAAAAAGAGGAATATCTGCAGGTAAAGGATGCTTATTATGAAAACATTTTTTTTCCTTTACAACCCCTTTAAAGCCTAAGGCCCAGATTCACAGAGCGATTACGCCTGCGCAACAGGAGATGCGCGTGCGTAAGTCGAAATGTGCGCGTGCGTTTCGATGCACGGCATCCCCAGAACGAGATACGCAAAAAATCTACTTTTTTTTGTCCCGCGTAATTTCGTTAGACTGGTGCAAGTGTGTGCAACAGCAAAATGTCTTGTCTAAAATTAGAGCATATAAAAGCTGGTCTAAAAAGAGAAAAAAAGTCTACTTGTTAGATAAAGCAACACTGTTAGTGAGAAGCTCAGCAGTCACACGTGTTGCACAACAATCTGTATGCCAACATGCCAGGGGCATCGTCGCACATAGCTATACTACTGACTTTAGATGAACAAAGAAGGATGAGGGCACGGAGGATGGCACGGAGGATGGCACGGGAGAGGATATACCGCACCCGCATAGACCTGTTTGGCATGAGTGATTCTGAGGTGTATCGCATCTTCAGATTCACCCCTCATGTCATCCTGGAATTAACCACAACCTTGCAGGAGGACATCACCAGCCCAACACACCGCTCACATGCAGTGCAGCCACTGGTCAAGGTCATGGCAACACTCCATTTCCTTGCCAGTGGCTCTTTTCAGCGTACAAGTGGAGTGGTGGGTGGGATGTCACAATCCTCCATGAGCAGATGTGTGCACCAGGTTGTCCCTGCAATCCTCAGATGCATGGCCAACCAAATCATCAAACCCACCACTGAGGAGCTGCGGCTGAAGGCAATGACAGATTTCTACAGAATTGACAGATTCCCACGCACTGTGGGGGTCATTGATTGCACACATGTGGCACCCCAGCCCCCCCAGGAGACAGAGAACATGTACCGCAATCGGAAGCATTGGCATTCCATCAACGTACAGGTGATAGTCGATGACCAAGGCCTCATATGGCACGTCCGTGCCAAACACCCAGGGTCCAGCCATGACAGCTACATATACAATCAATGCCACATCCGAATGGAATTCGATCAGAACGTGTATGGGGACACCTGGCTGGTTGGTGAGTGACATGGGTGGCAGGCATGACTATCCCCTCCCATGATGCACACATCACAAGGGGCACATGCATGACTAACATCCTCCTATCTTTTCCCTTTCAGGTGACTCTGCATATCCACTGGAACCCCATCTCATGACTCCTATCCGGAACCCCCAAACCCCAGGAGAGGAAAGATACAATCAAGCACATGCCTAAACACGAGCAGTGGTGGAGCGCACCTTTGGCCTCCTAAAGTCACGTTTCCGATGCCTGGATAAGTCTGGGGGTACCCTCTTGTATTCCCCAAACTTTGTGTGCCAGATCATCGGTGCATGTTGCATAATGCACAACTTTGCAGAAAGAAAGGGCCTGCAGATTGACCTACGTGATGACCTGACCCCTGAACCAGACAATCCCCCCCTAACCGAGGGTCCCCCATCTTCTGAGGGAAGAGCAGCCAGGGGACAGCTCACATTGGGCATCTTTGCACGTTAAACACACACATTAATCATGGCACAATGAGAATGCATGCATGCACACCACTGTGGTCCCTAGCACACACACCCCACATCCACATCAAATTGGATTGGCACCAGTCCACCATGCTGGACTTGTGAGCAGCAACGCCACGCCAAGGCTCCAATTATGTCACTGTACATTCATACACCATTCACACGGACCTGGGGATCACTTCTCCCTGGTCCTGGGGAACCCTTCTCCACCAAAATTGAGGGTGATACCCCTTTTCCGGCAGGAATGTCACCCCCACATTCAAACAGCATTCACAACCCAAAAAAAAAAAAAAATTCCCAGCAAAATCAAACATTTTCCAGCAAAAAATAAAATAAAAAAAAGAGGGGAAAAAAAATTATTGCCCTTGACATGAGCTACGCCTGGGGCGCCCCTGGCCACGGCCCCGGCTCCTCAGGGGAGACTCATGGGGGAGGGGGAAAACCGGGGAAGGAGGAGCAGCCCCTGATCTCTGCCCACCTGGCGGCCTGCCCTCCAAGGCCACGGCTATTCTGTCCAGGGCAGCACCAAGTGTTGCCGTGTTGGCCTGGATAGCCTGGGTAAGGGCCCTCACATCCTGCCCAACGCCTGCTGATGTAGTCTGCAGGTCGTTTAGGCAGGTTGTGAAAGCCCGGGAGTGGGAGTCCAGGTTCCCCAGCGTATCCTTGATGGAGGACAGGCTCTCCTCCATCCGCACCAATGTCTGGCTGACCTGTCCCAGATGGCGGGTCTGGAGGAACTGGTCCCTTCTCAGAGTGGCGGGCAGGAGATCGGCCAACCCCCTGGTGTTCTAGGATGAAATCCTGCCTCCAGCTGATGCTTGTGGCCGGGGAGAAGGGGAGGCCCTTGGGAGGGGAGCCATGTTGGGGGAGGAGGGGGGGGGCTCCCGCTTAGGGAGGGCTGCCTGCTGCCAGCCAGAGGGGAAGAGTCCTCAAAAACCAAACGTCCAGTGCCTGACATGGACTCCTCCTCCTCATGATTCTCCTCCTCCTCATGATTCTCCTCCTCCTCATGATTCTCCTCCTCCTCTTGAACCTCGGACTCCGGCCTTGTTGGGGGGGCCTCATTAGGCTGCTGTCCTGGGGATGGTGCTGTCAGGCCAGATGGCCCTGCACCCTCCTGCACATCTGTGGATGACACAAAACATTCACAGGTTGGAGGATCCACACACTTGCCACATATTCCCTTTCACCCCCTCCCCCACACATGCTACACACCTGATATTAAAAAAAAAACGTACCTGGCACCATGGGCTTCGAACTTGAGTCAAAGCCGGGCAGGCCCTCAACTTCATGCCGATGAAAGGTCAGGGCCACCGCACGCTCCTCCGCTGTCAGCCTAATACGGCATGGTGGGCCCCCTCCTGTGCCCCTGGCATGGGCATGCATTCTGTTTGACCAGACGCCGGAGGTCATTGATTTTTTTGTCAATCCCAGACCGGGTCCGTGTCTCCCCCTCCCCCGCTGAATTGACCTGCTCAGTGATCATATCCAAAATCTCCCTCCTCCTGGTCGGGGTGGTGTTGGCACTGTCCGGGCCGTGAAGGAAACGCCCATAATCGCTAATGGCCCGGGCAAGAATTCTTTTTTCCCCCACAGTAAAATTGAGCTTTCGCTTTCTCTCTGTCATACTTCCAAAAAAAACTCACTCCCAGTCAGCAAAAATCACTCACAAAAACAAGCACAACCAATCAAGCAAGAACACACACAAAGAGAAAACTAACACCCAAAAAATCACACTAGCACTCAGCAAGAAACAGTCACAAAAACAAACAGCAAAAAAACAGCAAGAAAACAAACGAACAGAAATATATCAAACAAACAGTCACTCAAACACTTATCAAAAAACACTTTCAAAGATCTACTAACAAACACTTGATCACACAGAACACTAATCTGACAACTACAAAACACAACGCAACGAACAACAGGACAAAAGCACTTGGTTAAATGGGAAGGGACAAAGGGATGTACTTTTGCAATGCAAGTGCGTTTGTGTCTGTCTATTTATGCTGTTTGCGTAGTTCACAACGTTGCCCTAGTCCATTTCCAATTTCACTGATTGCGCCGCTCCCGAGTTGTGAGCATGCGCACACCGGAGCTGACCATGGTCTCCTTCAAGCGCGCATGCGCGAGCCGGCCGGCCCTTCATTTGCATGGGGTCACGGCTCATTTCAATGTAACACGCCCACGTCCTTCCCAATTTGTATTACTCCGCCTTACGCCTCTGAAAAAACGTTACGCATGCGCAATTTTCTGCGCAAAAGCTACGAGAATAGGGTGATTACGCTGCAAAATTGCGCAAGTCTAACGTAAAGGCGGTGCGCTACGCCGGTCCAATAATGCGCAGATGTACCTGAATCTGGGCCTAAAAGTATAGCTCCCAATCATTTACCTACTATATATTCTATATGATTGCTTGGGACCAAGATAATGAGACAACTTTATTTCCACAAGAATGGAAGTTGATTATCTATAATATTAGAAAACATCCCTGCTGCCTGACTATCCGGAAAAGGATTTATAATATAAATCTAGAGATGATGGATGGAGTTTTAGCGGATGCTATAAACAGAGCACATTGAAACTTTTGGAGCTGCGTCTTTGTTTGGTACAAGCAGAGTACATGATTTTCTATGTCAGTTAACCAGTGTTATGCGCGATCTTTCCTTAATTTATTATTTGTTGTTTCTCTTTCACCCTTGCACCCAATGGTACTGTATATTGTAAACTGATCCCATCTTTCTTGGGGGCTGCACAATAGAATATTGCAAAAAACTTTACGTCACCAAATATTCCCTTTGAACAGTTTGCCAATATGATTGATTCTATTCAGCTCATGTAACGGGTTTACCACTATTGTTTCTCAACCTAACGCATCAAAATGAACCAAAAAAGTGCATGCATCATTTTAGTCAGTTGATTTGCGATTTGCTTCACTGTAATGCAGGTGCAAAAGTGTGAACAGGGCCTTAGAAATGTGCGGTGCATTTAACGTTATGTCACGTGTTAGGGCCAGATTCAGGTAGAGTTAGGCTGGCGGATCAATGGATCCGCCAGCCTAACTGTCACTTTAAGCCGGCATTTTTTGTTTTCTGTAACCAGAAAACAAGAAACGCCGGGTTGGAGTTCCGATGCGATCGGCGCAATTGAATTTTGCCATCGCATCGTTACTTCAACTTAAAAATGGCGCCGGGGGCGTTCCCGCCGATTTGCGCTCACAAAATATGTTAATGAGCGGGAATCGGCAATTCACGATCTTTTTCGGGCGCGACGCAGTGACTTTACGACGTTTCCGGAAGTGATACGCGGCGTATAGATAAAGCAGCCCCCTAGTGGAGTATCCTATGTTAAGTATAGGCGTCGTCATCGCGTCGGAAAAAAAACAAATCGCGTCGCTTGCGTAAAACATTCATGAATGGGGATGTGACGTCATTGACGTTCACTGACAGAATTTGGAGCATGCGCACTGGGATGCATTGACACTCGACGCATGCGCAGTACGTTCGCCGCGGGATCGTGCTTAGTTTGAATACTACACGCCCCGTACCCGCCCAATTTGAATTCCGCCGGCTGATTTGCGATGCGCTGCCGCAACTTTAGGAGCAAGTGCTTCATGAATAACAGCACTTGCTCCTAAAATTTCGGCAGAGTAACGTAAATGAGAAGCGTTACTCCAGAGCAAAGATGCTCCCATCTACCTGAATCTGGCCCTTAATGTGCATTGTGGTAACCCTTGTGTTGCTGGGACCTGCGCTCCACTTTTAACCCCAGGTAGCCAGACCATTCATGCATCTTTATCATAATTTACTTGCAGATTTCAGAGTATGTAAAAGACCCCCCAAAACTATACATTTTCTGAATAAAAGGACCAATAAAAAAAAAGATGATGTTACTGATTTTGTAGCCATCCTAACGGCCAGTTCACGCCATAGAAACACAGTCCTGATGCATTCAGGATGCTTTTCTGGACGCATGATGTTAACACATTTTTAATGCCTTTTTTGGACCCGATCGCCGCCGGTGTCCCGCGATCGGTCACAGGAGCTGAAGAACGGGGAGAGGTGTGTGTAAACACACCTTCCCCATTCTTCATTGTGGCAATGTCAGTGATCGTCTGTTCCCTGATATAGGGAAAGACGATCACTGATGTCACAAGTCCCACCCCCTACAGTTAGAAACACATTTGAGGTCACACTTAACCCCTTTAGCACCCCCTAGTGCAGTGGTTCTCAACATGGGGTCGAATCCTGGGCTGTTCCTGAAGCCCGTATCACTCTCCCAGCATTTTTGCAGCCACCCAGCAGGGCTATCCCTGGAGCATGTGGCCACCCATCTGGACTGTTCCTGGAGCCTCTTCACAGGCGCTCATTCAGTTTAGGGCATGACTGGGGGGCAAAGACTAGAGGTCAGCTGACTGGTGAGGAATGTGAAATAGGAGGGGCTGGAGGAGACCCTATCTCCTGATTTTGGCATAGGTGTCACTGGTACGAGACACCACAGAGCTGGAGACACAGAGAAGCCGGAGACAGTGAGTTACACTACCCGTGATTATAGTTTCCATTACAAGGACTCAAGGAGCGCTAAATGTCTGTTGGTTAGGGGCGTAAATTACTTGTCTTGTCTTGGGTGCTGACAACCCATGCTACGAAAACAATTTTACTGTTAGGGGTCCCCACAACTTGGGAAATTTTATCAAGAGGTCACGGTCCTAGAAGGTTGAGAACCACTGCCCTAGTGGTTAACTCCTAAACTGCCATTGTCATTTTCACAGTAATCAGTGCATTTTTGTAGCACTTTTCGCTGTGAAAATTACAATGGTCCCAAAAATGTGTCAAAATTGTCCAAAGTTTCGCAATTACGAAAAAAATTGCTGATCGCCACCATTAGTAGTAAAAAAAAAAAATATTAATAAAAATGCCATACAACTATCCCCTATTTTGTAAACGCTATAAATTTTGCGCACACCAATCGATAAAAGCTTATTGTGATTTTTTTTTACCAAAAATAGGTAGAAGAATACGTATCGGTCTAAACTGAGGAAAATTTTTTTTTTATATTTTTTGGGGATATTAATTATAGCAAAAAGTTAAAAATATAGATTTTTTTTCAAAATTGTCGCTCTATTTTTGTTTATAGCGCAAAAAATAAAAACCGAAGAGGTGATCAACTACCACCAAAAGAAAGCTTCTTTCTGGGGAAAAAAGGACGCCAATTTTGTTTGTGAGCCACGTCGCACGACCGCACAATTGTCAGTTAAAGCGACGCAGTGCCAAATCGCAAAAAGGAGAAAAGTCCTTAACCTGCATAATGGTCCGGGTCTTAAGTGGTTAAAATGCCCCTGTCCCTGGTAGCTCGTGCTCAGAAGCGAACACACACTTATGTAAACGCTGTTCAAACCACAACTGTAAGGTTCTCGCCGTGTGCGTTACAGCGCAAGCAACAATTCCAGCACTAGACCTCCTCTGCAACTCTAAATTGGTAACTGGTAAAAAAATGACAGCGTCGTCTATGGAGATTTTTAAGTACCGAAGTTTGGCGCCATGAGTTTGCACAATTTTAAAGCGTGACATGTCCGGTAAAAAAAAACTGTTTGAAAATTGTTGTGCAAATACTGTGTGAGATAAAAAGTTGCAACAACCGCCATTTTTTAATTACGGATCTGAATGTAGCTGCAATGTTTTCAAAGGAGCGATTCACAAAGGTGCTTAACCACTTGCTTACTGGGCACATAAACCCCCTTCGTGCTCAGGCGAAATTTCAGCTTCCGGCACTGCTTCGCTTTAACTGACATTTGCGTGTGACGTGGCTCCCAAACAAAATTTACGTCCTTTTTTTCCCACAAATAGAGCTTTATTCTGGTGGTATTTAATCGCCCATGCGGTTTTTATTTTTTGCGCTATAAACAAAAAAGAGCGACAATTTAAAAATATATATATATTTTTTACTTGTTGCTATAATAAATTTCCCAATTTAAAAAGAAATATAAAAAAAATTCTCAGTTAAGGCCGATACGTATTCTTCTACGTATTTGTGTAAAAAAAAATTGCAAAAAGCGAATGCTTTGCGCAAAAGTTATAGCGCCTACAAAATAGGGGACAGAATTTGGATTTTTTTTACTATTTTTTTTTTACTAGTAATGGCGGCGATCTGCGATTTTTATTGGGACTGCGACATTACGGCAGACACATCGGACACTTTTGACACATTTTTGGGACCATTCACATTTATACAGTGACCAGTGCTATAAATATGCACTAATTTCTGTATAAATGTGACTGGCATTGAAGGGCTTACCACTAGGGGGTGAGGAAGGGGTTAAATGTATTCCCTGGGTGTGTTCTAACTGTGTGGGGGGAGGGGACTGACTGGGGGAGGTGACCGATGCTGTGTCTCTATGTACAAGGGAAACAGCATCTGTCTCTCCCTGACAGGACGTGGAGCTCTGTGTTTACTGATTTACCGATCGCGTGTACCTGACGGACACCGCGGCTGCCGGGTACACGCATCGGATCCTCAGCGATGCGACGGCACTGTTTTTCCCCGCTGCGCGACGCCCAGTGGCGCGCATGGGGAACTACAATAACATGACGTCCAAAGACGTGCCCCCGGCACTTCAGGTCCGCGCTGTTGAAGGCCTTCTGTTTATAGAGCGGATCTGTAGTGGTTAAAAATAAGCTGCTTTCAGATCCATAACACAGAATTCTAAAATCTAAGCGCATGCACATTACACGCTTACACGTACACACGCATTTATATGTGTTTGTAAGCATGTAAGTCATATGTAATAAAATCAGTCAAATGAATGAATAAAGCCTAAATTTGCCTTTTTTTTTTTGCTTTTTTGGGGGGGGCATTTTTACCTGTTCATTCCAGCCAGTAAGTCTGTTATTTTTCAGCTTCTCTTACCAGGCCGAACTGTCCAGTAAATGTGGCAGTGAGAGGGTTGAGACAAACCATTTAACATTGCACTGCACAATAGTTAGATTGTATTAATTTATGTAAAACCTTCACCCCAAAAAGAAAAAGGAAAAAAATGCTGCTATAACTGCTTAAAAGTGTCAGATAACGTTTGGCTGCACTACCCTCTTCCCAGACTTTAACCTCATCTGTGGGAGAGTCATAATCACCCGCCATCCTGTTATGGGCACGTCACCTCAGAGCTCTTCCTTTCATGAGGTGATTAAGCTGGAATACAATGCTGGGGAGCTATGGTGCCGGGGAAACCGTAAGGGAAAATCCACTGGTACCTTACAGTAAATAACACATAGCCTCTTCACCAGTCATCATTGAGGCTCAGTGCAGTCAGTCAGTGTTAGAGCTTGAGAGAGCAGGACGCTCTCAAACGAGTCGGCTCTCTCCCAGGGATAGCACAGATTAGGCTGCTAGGCAGGCTCCTGCAAACCCCTTGCTGCATGATACAATCTGCAGCCCTAGGACCAGCTCCTTCCTCCCCCTGGACTCCCTCTTCTCCAGGTAGGACCCTGTCTTTCTTAGGGTACTCTACCTCCACCTCCCCTGCAAACCGTTGGCGGCCGTCCTTTTCAGGACAAGCCGCTACTTCTTGCGGCTCTCCCCCTCTCCTCTACCCCTCATCGCCACCCACACTACCATCCACAGTCGGGGCACCCCCCCCCCCGCCGCCTCTCTGGCTCAGTTCTGCAGCTTCTCCCCGATCCCGCCGGCATCCGCGCCGGCCTGCTTACATTCGCGGCCGCCGCGGCTTAGGAAAGACCGCGGCTTCAGCCGCGGCCTAGCGGCGCGCCGCTCCTACGCCCAGGAAAGAACCCCTACACAGCCCAAAATACCCCCCCTACCCCTGGAGGATCCCATCCACCCCCCAGTGAACCATCCAGTTCACCATAGCCATCCATCCACCCAGCTGACAACCCCCCAGCATATGCCCTGTGTCTTGATCGGTGGCCATCTTGGTACACCCCAGAAGCAGAGACAACTCTCATCCCCCCCTTCCTCCTTCACAACCAATACTGCTTGATCCAGGGTTCTTCTCCGATCGCCTCCCAGGGATCAGGAAGGAATTTTTTTATCCCTGGCCTCCGCACATTGGCTCAGCACGGCCAGGGTTTTTTTTTGCCTTCCTCTGGACCAAGCCGGGAGAGAGGATTCAAAGAATCCCCCCTCCATCGCCATCTAAACATCACAGCCCCCCCCCCCCAACATCTGCAACTATGGCTCTTTTGCAATATTCTGCAGAAACCATTTGGGGTCTGAGGCGATTCGCCACAGTCTTACCAGTCGTCACCAAAAAGGCCTTAAAATTAGAGCAACTATTGAGAACCGATCGACGATCGACTATCAAGAGTTTCAGCCATTTACCCCAGCTTAAGCACATATCATGTGCTCTGATCAACGCAAGATCGGCAGTAAAACACCGATCAGAAATCCATGATTTCATACTACAATATGATTTAGACTGCCTCTTTATTACGGAAAGCTGGCTCACAGCCGACTGTAACACCATTCTAGGAGAACTGGTGCCAGAAAACTACCGTATTATAACGGAAAACAGAATAGGGCAAAGAGGTGGAGGCCTGGCGGTGATCCACAGGATTCATCTTGCGATCACCAAACCAGTCCTTCAAAATCCTCTTCCATTTATGGAAACCCTTACCCTGCAACTGCAAGCAAACCCCCAGGAGACCGTCCACATTCTTCTCTGCTATAGGCCACCCGGGCCAAAATCGCAGCTACTCACATCATTGACGGAGTTTATTTCCACTTATACCCTTAACAGCAAACACCTTTTCAATCTCTGGGCAAACTGCTCTCAGGATCCTGTTGCCGACGCCTGTATTGACCACCTGGAAGGATTAGGGCTACAGCAACTAGTATGTGGGCCCACACATGTTTCAGGTCACACGCTTGACTTAATTTTCAGACAAAATCTGAAAATAAGCATTATGGAAAATGAACCATTGCCATGGACAGATCACCATGCAATTAAATTCATAATTCCCAAAATCCCCCCATTGAGAAAAACACCCAAGCCGGTGACAATACACTGGACTAGATCTCATAAGAAGCTCCATTCGGAACTCTTCAAATCTACCTTGGGAAATAAAATAAAAATAATCCAACCACTTCTAACAGCCTCAGAAACACTGGATGCCATAAACGCAGCCCTACTACAGTCAGCCGACTTAGTACCACCGAAACGCAAAACCCGCATCCAGAAAAACAAGTCCGGCTGGTTCAACAACCAACTGTTACTACTGAAGCAAGAACGCAGAAGAGCGGAAGCCGCTTGGAAAAGAATCGCTTCAGAGGAGAACCTCATCACCTACAAGGAATTAACAAGAAAATACCATAAAGAAATCTTTAAAGCCAAGAAACATAATTTTTCTGTGGCTATCAATAGCGCTTTAAATCGCCCCCGCGAACTCTTCAAGTTGGTCACTCAGACCATGAACCCAGGTTGCCTGGAAGCCCCCAATTCAGACACCCAAGAATTTTGCGATGAACTATCGGATTTCTTCATTAATAAAATTGAGGGAATTCGGGAAAGCATTCGGCAAATCAATACCCCTCTCAACCCCCGTCCCAACCAACCACATAACATCCACAGAAACCATCGACAATCAACGATGTTCACTCTGGAACCCATCTCCATAGAGGCCACTAAAAATATCATCGGTACTTTGCGAAACAGCACAGCGCCTAATGATATTATCCCCACTAAACTGCTGAAGGAATGTGCCGACATCCTGGCACCACCTATCATGCAGCTAATAAACCAGTCATTTAAGGAAGGCATAGTGCCCTCCCGGCTGAAAGAGGGCACAATCACGCCCATCTTGAAAAAGCCCACCCTGGATCCCAAGGACCCAACTCACCGTCGTCCCATAACAGGCCTTAACGTTCTCTCCAAGGTAATGGAAAAAGTAGTGGTACAACAGCTGCAACAGCATCTGGATACCCACAACCTACTTGATCCATTTCAATCAGGCTTCCGTCCCGGACACGGAACGGAAACAGCATTACTTAAAATATGGGATGACGCTCTTGAGGCCGCAGACGAAGGAGAATCCTCTCTCCTGGTTCTGCTGGACCTAAGCCCAGCCTTTGACACTGTAGACCACAAACTTTTACTGACTCGGCTGGCTGAGGTAGCCAGAGTCGCAGAAGGTGATCTACCATGGTTTTCCTCCTTTTTGGAAAACCGATCACAAACAGTGAAATTGGGACCTTTCACCTCTGAAAAACGCACGGTGTCATGTGGAGTCCCTCAAGGATCCCCTTTGTCACCGGTGCTCTTCAACATCTATCTTCGCCCTCTCTTCGAAATTATCAGTAGCCAAGACCTACTTTATCACTCATATGCAGACGACACGCAACTGTATTTTCGCATCTGCAACAGAAAGGATCATCATCTCAGTTTAGAGAATTGTCTCTCTTTGATAGAAAACTGGATGACTAAGAGTTATCTTAAACTCAACAGTTCCAAAACAGAACTTCTTCTGTTTCATGCCAGTCGCAAGAGTCAACTGACAACTACTTGGAAACCCCCGCCCATTTTGGGCCAGATCATCACCCCTAGCGCCAAAGTCAAAAGTCTAGGCGTCATCTTCGACACCTACATGACTATGGACGCACAAATAGGGTCAGTAGTCAGCGGATCTCACCATCTGCTGCGCCTACTACGCAGACTTACTCCATTCATTCCCAAAGAAGACGTAGCAGTCGTGGTAGGAACAATTGTAAACTCCAGATTGGACTATGCAAATGCCCTTTACCTCGGACTCCCTAAGTACCAAATCGCTCGTCTGCAAGTCGTTCAAAATACGGCCGCCAGACTTGTGACTGGGAAAAAACCCTGGGAATCCATCTCACCTTCACTTAGATCCCTTCATTGGTTGCCAGTAAAGGACAGAATTGCTTTCAAAGCACTCTGTCTGACACATAAGTGCATCCATGGGAAGGCCCCGCAATATCTATGCGAAAAGATAGAAGCCCACAATTCCAATCGCGTTCTGCGATCCACCGACCAAAATCTGGTCAAGGTACCCAAAGCCAGATACAAGTCCAAAGGAGAAAGAAGGTTTGCTTTCCAAGGTCCCAGACTATGGAACGCTTTACCAACCAGCATTCGGTTGGAGGAAAACCACCTGACCTTCAGAAGACAGATTAAAACTCTGCTCTTTTGATGTCAAGAGAGACAGAAACAACAAGCGCCCAGAGGCGATTTAGTTCGCATGTGCCGCGCTATATAAGTTTTTCATTCATTCATTCATTCACTAAAGTAGATTTGGGGCTATTCCTGAATACGTTTTTAGAAGAGAAGGGACAGCGACAATAATGTAAAGCTTTTCTTGGAGGAATGTAAACAGCAGGGCTACAGACTTGAAACCTTTGTTGCACAATAAGATAATTATGAAGTCAGAAGCTGCAATTGCTGCATGGATCCATGATTGTTTGCTCTCTTTTGGGGATTTTCAAGCAGATTTAGAAAGGTCAGCAACTCAACCCTTGGAGTTTGGAAGGCCAAACAGAACACTTATTTTTAAACTCTTGTGGTACATGAACAAGTAGACCATTATGCAAAAGAAAGCGCCCCTTTTATTACTTTGATGGACTATATTAAATTTTTCCCCTGACCTGCCCACTGCAACTTATCCATGTGCAAACCACTGCAGCTCCTGTTGGAAGAGTTCAGAAAGGAATCCATCATATACAGATGGGGTTTCCCCTTCTGCCTGATAGCAACATAACGTTATGTCATGGCCATTCCACATGAAAAAGTTGATCTTCCAACCTTTCTCCAAACTCTACAGTTGCAAGATGCGAAGATTCTTAACGGAAATACTGCTGGAAATATTTTACCTCCTCCCAAGACAAAGACCTGGCAGATGGTGCGCAATCGGCCTTGCCATGTACACCATCAAGCAAGACCACAGTGCGACCCAGGGTGGGCAGGGTATGCTGAACACATGATGCCAATTTGACTAGGGATGCCTGAGAGGTACTTTTATCAGTATTTGTTAAAGAAGTAACCAAACATTGTAGTTTGTGAGTATAAGGTGACCATCCTCTGAGGGTATTATTGGAGGGGCCTTAGTGTCCTTCCCTCATGGGGCCAAATGGACTACAGTATTATGCTTGCAATACCTTAATGGTGGCTTTTTCTGACCCTGGTTCCTGAAAGAGACCCATGTTAGTTGTGTGGTAAAGCAAACATGGCAAATATTTATAGAACATGACTAAAGTTTGGGTGATGAATACGAATCGCATCAATAGGAGTTGAATGTTAAAAGTAAAGTGGAATTCATTGTATAGGATATTAGGCAAGGCATCTTCAAACAAATGGCATGAGGGCTGGGTATTGTCCTGGGGGGTGTGTATTAAAGGAGAAGCTATTTTTTCCAGCAGGTAGCAGCAATTTTAATAGTCCTTGTACAAATAAAATAATGATGTCTCAATGGCTGGCAATTGACACCTTCAGCCTTTTTGTTTGTGAGCAAACAGCCAGGAATCCCTTTCTTCTTTAATGAATGAATTTAAATTTGATGGTAATGAGGGATCCGCACAAAAAAAGGCATGGGGTTCCTCCCAAAAACACATACTAGACTTTTATCCTTGATGAGGCTCTGGTATAGATGTCAAGGGAGACCTATTTATACCAGATCGTTATCTGAGCATACAGTTTGGCAGGACAGAAAGGGAAGAAACAAGGCCATATGTCTAAGGCCGCGTACACACGATGAGACATGTCCGCTCAAACATGTCCGACGGACCGTTTCCAGCGGACATGTCTCATTGAATTTTGGTCCGATGGCGTGTACACACCATCGAACGAAAATCCCCTCGGGCTGAGACGCGGTGACGTGGCGCAAGTGACGTGGCGGTTTTTATATTCCTTGCATGTCCCCCTTTAGATTTACAGCAACTACACTTCCAAGTGCACTTCCAGGTGCACTTGCAGTACACTTGTAGTGCAAAGTGGAATTGCGTTTAGTAAACAAACCCCCTTGTATGCAGTGTTTCACATATATCGTACATTCAGATTAGTCTCTCCCCTCTACTACTCAATATGTAAATATCAATTTCCATCATGTGAAGCTCTGACATACTGCCACCTTGCAATGTGTGCCTCTTTATTGTGAAGTATATATATTAAACTGAGCAATGCTGGGTGATTTGTTCACACATTTGGACCAGTCTGTATTAGATATTACTATTATTATTAACATTTTGATTATTTTATCTCTTAAACCTACTTTAAAAAATAAGGGCCAGATTCTCAGCGGCGATACGACGGAGTATCTCAGATACCCCGTCGTATCGCCGTTTTTTTTGCCTCGTATCTATGCGCGTGATTCTTAGCATCACTTTGGCATAGATACGCTTCAACATCCGACAAGTGTAAAACCATTACACTTGCGGATCGTAGTTGTAATGACAACTCCGGCCACTAGGTGGCCTTTACATTGTTTTCTCATTTGCATATGCAAATGAGGCTAGTACGCCGATTCCCGATCGCTTTTACGCCGGCCCGTCGTCGCGTACGTCGTTTTCGTCCGCGTAAGGGTACCCCAGCTTCTATGTGGAGTAACCTTACGAAGTTCCGTCGGATGCCGTCGGGTGCCGTCGGATGCCATGTTAAGTATGGCGTCGGGTCAGTGTCGGCTTTTTCCGTCGCTTACGTCGTTTTACTAACTCGTTCGCGAATAGGGCATTGCGTAAGTGACGATCACGTCGTTTTGACGTCGGTTTCAACGGCGCTTTCCGACGTGAGCTGGAG
Organism: Rana kukunoris; assembly: GCA_029574335.1. Classification (NCBI taxonomy): domain Eukaryota; kingdom Metazoa; phylum Chordata; class Amphibia; order Anura; family Ranidae; genus Rana; species Rana kukunoris. The sequence goes on from CM056049.1 coordinate 326,051,582, forward strand.
CATGCGCACTGGGCTTTTTCCCCGGCCGGCGCATGCGCAGTTCGTTCGACGCGGGGACGCGCTTAATTTAAATACAAGCCGCCTTATTTGAATTACGCGGGCTTACGCTGGGCCATTTTCGCTACACCAACACAAACGACGGAGCAAATGGTTAGAGAATACGGCACCTGCTCTAGTACGATGCGGCGGCGTAGTGCAAATGGCTTACGATACGCAAGCGAAATTCTATGAGAATCTGGCCCAGAATGTCAACATATATGTGTACAGTCAGAATACATTTTAAACTTTTGCATAAAATAACTTTAAAAACATGTTCATTAGACATAATATTTGACCACAGAGAACAATTTTTTTTTTCCCACACTTGAAAGCTTTTCATTATCCAGATTTCAGGGGTCTTCATATTAAACCTTAATTTCCCAAAGTGTTATGCCCCGTACACACAACCGTTTTTAATGTCCTAGAAAAAACTATGTTTTTCTCTATGTAATTCTTGTCAAGCCTGCCTTGCATACACACGATCGTGAAAAGAAAATGCTCGAGCAAAGCGTGGTGACGTACAACACGTATGACGGCACTATAAAGGGGAAGTTCCATTCAGATGGCGCCACTCTTTGGGCTGTTTTTGCTCATTTCAAATTAGTAAAAGTTTGGTGAGAGACGATTCACACTTTTCAGTCTTCATGCTTTTCAGTCTGGTACAGCGTGACGAATGTGCTATCTCTATTAAAAATGCTAGTTTTACCAGAACAAGTGCTCCCTGCACAACGTAAAAAAATAGAGCATGTTCTAAATTTTTAATGCCCATTTTTCACGTCGAGAAAAATGCTCTGGAGCCTACACACGATCGTTTTTAATGACGCGGCATCAGAGATTTCCTCATAGGATCAGGAGTCAGACACTTTGTGGCAGGCTTTGTACACACGACCGAGAATCTCGTGATAAATGAAACGTTGTTTTCCTCGACAAGGTTCTTGTCAGGCTTGTCGAGAATTTTGTCAAACTTTCTTTGCATCCACACTGTCAAGACAAAATCTCGTTGTTCTCAAACGCGGTGACGTTCAACACGTACGACGGCACTATAAAGGGGAAGTTTGATTCCACTGGCACAACCCCTGGGGCTGCTTTTGCTAATCTAATTACTGCGTGTTAAGTAAAAGTTTGGTAAGAGATGATTCGTGCTTATCAGTCTGTTACAGCGTGACGAATGTGCTATCTCCATTACGAACACTCCTTTTACTGAAGGTGCGCTCCCGTCTCATACTTTATTCTGAGCATGCGCGGGTTTCTAAGCATACACACGAACGTGTTTCTTGTCGTAAACCAGCCCGACGAGAAACACGATGAGGAAATTGAGACTCCCGACGAGAAAAAGAGAACATGTTCTCTTTTTTTCTCGTCGAGATCCACGACGAAAAACATACACTCGGACGTTTTCCTCGGCAAAAAAGCTCTGCCACCAATTTTCTTCATGGATTTTGTTGAGGAAAAAGGTTGTGTGTACGAGGCCGCAGGAGTGTGAGGTGCAAATGGGTTCCCTTAATTTGAACCAGATTGCTCTAGAAAATGCCTTTTATTGAAATGGCCCATGATTGCAATATTTCTTTAACCACTTCAATACAGTGCACTTAAACCCCCTTCTTACCCAGACCAATTTTCAGCTTTCGGTGCTCTCACACTTTGAATGACAATTACTCAGTCATGCAACACTGTACCCAAATAAAAATTGCATCCTTTTTATCACACAAATAGAGCTTTCTTTTGGTGGTATTTAATCACTCGTGGGTTTTTTATTTTATGCGCTATAAATAAAAAAAGACGTTAGATTTTGTGAAAAAATTGCATTTTTCTTTGTTTCTGTCATAAAATTTAGCAAATTAGTATTTTTCAAATTCAAATGACTGCACGTCATATGACGTGCAGTCAGGATATTGGAGTCCTCCGCCCGCCGTCATTTGACGGTGGGCGGTGGACAAGTTGTTAAAGCACTATATACATCTGAAGCATATTACAGTAGGTGTTCCACATTTTTGTATTAATAGCATATATTTAATAATTATCTTCATAAATATTTTCATACTTTCACTACTGATATAGTATACTTGTAAACCTAATTATATTTTGAAACCTAAAATAAACCAATGTTCCTATATAGGCAGCTAATCTAACTCATCTGCTTCCATTTTTATTAAAGTAACATACATACTCAGTTTGCATTCTTGAAATGTTATCACATTGGGTTAAATTGAAGAGCAATTATCATGACTAGAATTTAAGGTTGTTTGCTAGATGCCATCATTCTTTTTGGTGATGTAAAATACTTGTGTCTATTGGTATTTGGAAGCAACCTGTGACTTTCTTTGGAGGACAGTAATGGATCTTCCTACAGGATTCTACATGAAGTAGAGTCAAATTTCATACCACTCTTCCAGCTAAATACCAACCACAAGAATTGTTTCCTTTAGTTTGAACGGTATTATCTTTAACTTGTAAGTGCTATCTATATGCTATTGACTACCTTCTATACAAGACAAGGAAGGATACCGCCAATCAAATAATGAAATCTCTGGGATTTGAAAACATTATTACTTTGGTCCTATGTATTGTCTGTAAAACGAAAGGTAGGTGCATTTTCTCTTTCTGACTTTCAAATGCATGGAACATTATTCCATTTAGCTGTTGTTATTCCCCCCCAAAAAAATCTTCTTTTATTTTTATGTTTGTGAATTATTATGTATTCATTCTACACTTTTGGGAAACTTAATTTGGCTTGAAATTATATATTTTAAATTTATGGAAAAATATTTGATTAAATAATCACTTTTTTATTCTTGCAATAGGTGTACTGAACTTTGAGTGCATGTAATATTTATATTATTTAATAGTGTATTTTTGCTTAACAGGCCTATTTAATAAAACAGTCAGTTGTTTCTTGGCTTTACATAAATAAACCAGTATATGTCATGTTTCTGAATGACAGAAGATTGTGGTCTTTAGTTAATAAATGCTCAAAACACAAAGAAATCATCCATATCCCTAACATACATATAGTCTTCAGTATCTCATATCATTTACAGATAGGCAGTGATGGGCATACTTTAATTTCATTGAGGCGATGAAAATATGTTTTGGGTGTGTTGGGTTTGTGTACAGCACCTGTTAAAATCCAGAGATATCAGACAGTGAACATATTAGTATATTAAAGGCCTATTTACACCGTTCATTGCATTAATGCACACATGTTAATATGCATTGTGTCCCATATTATTATGTATTTACTTAAGGAAGCCTATTTTTTTAATAGGACACCACCACAAATGAATGGACCAAAAAAACAAACATGCACCATTTTTTTTTTAATGCAGTGCACCACAATGTACAGTAATGGAATACCACGCATTGTGGTGTGCTGCAAGATTTGTATGTCAGAACTGCATTGCCTGCAATAGGATGACATTCAAAATTAATGGCACCCAAAAGCACAGAACATGTCCTAACATGCATTGCACTAACACACCTATTACCACAGCGGATGTGATTGCAAAAGTTTCTTCCATCCCTCTAACAACATTTGTGCTGAGAGTATGTTGAGCAATACGTTGCTTATTGAGGTATATAACACTGTTCAATGTAAGGACACTAGACTCAATTCACCAAGATATAATGACTTTTTTATAACAACAATTGTTGTCTCATGTCTCCCTAACAAGCATTGTGTACAAGTTGGTTACAGGCATATTGTTGCATTAAAATGTAATCTAATTCCAAAACGTTCTTCAACATTTTGGACAGAGTGGGGAAGGGTGGCCAGGGAGGCATTAAAAATGGGTGACTGAGCTACAGTTTCTCCATTTCCCTGGCCACGCACCCAAACTGCCCCGATACATCCTGACAGGGCTGTACAGATGCATTTGTTGCTCAGTGTGCAGAGTTCGAAAGACGGTACTGCCTGTCAAACTTGCCATTGAGTTTAATATGGACACAACCTCATGCAATTGCGGCTGGGTGTGGCATTATAGTGTGGCATTACAGAGTCAAATCAGGTAGTAAGGAGGCACCTTCCCATCACTTATAAAATGCCCTGTGAAAAGTGGTCCAAATATGGATCAATCTTCAGAGGTCACCACAAGTCTGAAATAGCCCTTAGCGCGATTTACCTTCTCTCTTTGTCTTGGTGACTTTTGTGCACATGACTGAAAATTCCTAGAATTGAAACCAGAGTAGCAATGGAGGGGAAATCTTTAAATGGATACACTTGTTCTGGTGACAATTATTGAATAGGGCACTTTCATTTCTTTGTAGATGTTTAACATACTGTAGCAGACACTCAGAAGGTCTCGGCCAACTCTGGACCGAGCTCAGCATCACAGCCATATTTTTACTGACAACTTTCCCTGTCACTGGCATAAGAAAAGTCCACTAGACTCACGCAATGCCTGAACACACTGTAGCAGACACTCAGAAAGTCTCGGCCGACTCTGGACCGAGCTGAGCATCACAGACATATTTTTTACTGGCAACTTTTCCTGTCACTGGCATTTACTGGCAGGAAAAAAAAATACCCTTTTTACTTGCTGCCAGTAATAATACTGACAATTGGCAACACTGCTATACAGAATGAAAAAGGATTTGGTTTTTGAAATACTTTAGGTTATCTGTCACAAGAATTACTGAAATGTAAAAAGAAGGCATTTACTAAACATTACACATTTATGAATTGCTATCTGTTGCAATATTGTATATAGTAAAACCATTTTTTTTAAACTGCTCTGTTGGAAATCCCTGCTTTGTGCAAAGAAAGGTCTATGGGAACTTTTCATTCTTCTGAACATGTTTTTAGATAGATACAGTATATATACAAAACAGAATCACATAATCCATTCAGCTTTCTAATGCATTTTTTTAACTACTGACTTCAACTGCCCAAACAGTCATAAGCAATAAATAATCAAATATTAAAAATGAAACGAGAGGAAAACAAAGGGATTAGACACACAACTGGACATATTTTTCCATACATTTCTTTTTTATGAATTAACAAAATGCTAAAATCTGGCATGTTAGCACCTCAGGGACACCTTAAACAAAGCACCTCATTTGAAAGTAGTGTTTTAACAAGATAATGACATTGGTAAGTTATATCAATAAATCCCCTGGTTGTGAAATCCATTGTCCCTAGCAAGTATACTCAAATGAGATCTACAACCCCCTTAACTATAGCACTAAAGAAAGTCAGATCTTTATAAACAAACTGTCATAGTTAAATAATAACAATAACACAGCACGCACAGACACTCTCCAAGCTATTAACATGATAAATATTATACATTGTTATTGCTTTTTCACATTAATTGAAAATCGGTTTAATTATATTTTGTTATTAAAAAAGATTAATGCTGATTTAAGCCACAACTAAACTGCTTACTATCTGTAAAGTGCGTTGTGTGCATATTAATGTTCAAGGAGCATATTTATCATTGTTAGGCAAACTCTGGCTGATCAATTTCACCAACATTCACCAGAGTCTGTTCGATGTCTGATGTGCATTTTAACCCATACTTATGAAGTTGCAAATAGTTCCGAATAATATAAAACAACTGTGTTCAGTTGAAACTAAAAATGTGAGTATGGAAAGCATGTACAGGTACAATAAAACTTTGGATGGTGAGCATAATTTGTTCCAGGAACATGCTTGTAATCGAAAGCACTTGCATATCAAAGCGAATTTCCCCATAAGAAATAATGGAAACTCAGATGATTTGTTCCACAACCATTTATTCATAAGTCCTTCAGTTTATAGTCCATATTAAAACATTATAGCAATGTGATAGATTGTGTAACCATAAAATGTTCATCCACAAATGGAAGCCTCCACAAGGGAATTAGAAGCAAAATCCAGCAGGAGCTACAGAGTATAAAAGAGAAGAGAGGCGCCTCTAAGTGTAGCAGAATGGTAACATTTAATAAAGATAAAACATTTAGAAACTCACATGGTTGATGATTAAATAAGGAACATTTAAGTAAGCAAGCATCTGGGGTACAGCTGTCCGCATAGACCGTCTTCCGCACCGCTGTCAGGTTGCAATCGTGACTGTCATGGATAGTCATCCCATGGGTAGCAGAGAAATCTGAAAGCGTTGCTTGAAGGGTCTGTGGAGCACAGCGTGGAAGAGATGACGTCGATGGTGGTGCGGAGGACAGTCTATGTGGACAGCTTTACCACGGATACCTACATACTTAGATGTGTCTGTTTTAATCATCAACCATGTGAGTTGCTAAATGTTGTACCTTCATTAAATGTAACCATATTGCTACGCTTAGAGGTGCCTCTCTTCTATTTTATATTTGTGAGATGACGCTACTTGTATATCAAGACGTTGATATACAACGTTTGCTTGTCTTGCAAAATACTCTCAGACCAAGTTACTCTCAATCCAAGGCTTTATTGTATTTGCAAAACTTCTTTTGCTAATTGGACATCAAACTACCTAAGGGCTTGTTTACATTTGTGTTAGCAAATTCATTAGTAGATCACTCTTCAGAAGGTGATTGATGGGCACCTGTTTCAACCCCTATAAATCTACACCACCATGTCGCAGCTGTGTGCAATTGGATGATTGCTGTGCAGCTCCATTCAGTTGAATGGGTGGTGTTTGGTGGCCAGTACTGCCTGCCAAACAGAACAAGGGGATCATTTTTTGCCACACCATGTGTACACCCAAAGCAACCATTTGTCTTTGCAGCCTAAAGGGGAGCAGTTGGGGTGGTGAAAACTCAATGCAACCACATGTTTTTACAACTCTTCCAACCGCAAATGTAAATGAGGACTAAAAGATCAAAAATTTGCTTCATCTTCAGTACTGATATTAATTACTGTACAGATGTAAAGCTATTAAAAAAAACTGAAAGCCCTGGCTGCAAGGAACATAATTAATACTTACCTGTTTCACTGCCGGAGAAGAGCCAAATTATCTATGATATAGATTGTAAGCCCTAATGAGCGGGGCCCTCTGATTCCTTCTGTATTGAATTGTACTGTAATTGTACTGTCTGTCCTACTTTTGTAAAGCACAGAGAAAACTGTCGGAGCTACATAAATCATGTATTATTATAATAGTAACATCCAAAACAAACTTCCAGTTGTGATAGATGTCTGATTGCCCATTGCCTGCCGTTGTTCTTCCCACTAGCCCCTATTGTTCTGCTGTATCCTGTACTATTGTAGGAACTACTTTTATATAAGGTTGATGGTAAGGGATATACACCAATAACAAAAAAATGTTTCACGTTTGTCCATTTTAGCTCGATGTGACATTTACTTTATTTCTAGAATTGAAATACTGACAACAATGTGGTATTTTTTGGTAGAAAACTTTTAATATATTGAAACAAAAAAGTTGTATTAGAAAACAAGTAAAAACATCTATTTTTATATATTTAAAAAAATAAAAAATAAACTTTTTTTAAGGCCTAGGGCATAAAAAAATGTTTAGCCAAATCTGCTACCAAATTAAAGTCCTGAAGACAAAATTAGGAATAATACAGTAAAGTAACCGACTTAGGACTTGTACACACGACTGGTTTGCTCGACAGAATCCATCAAGAAACTTTATGGGAGAGCTTTTTTTGCAGAGGAAAACGGTCGTGTGTATGCTTATCATCAAGTAAACTGTCGAGGAACTCAACGAAGAAAAAAGAGAGCAAGTTCTCTTTTTCCTTGACGGGAGTCGTCGTGTTCCTCGTTGGGCTGGTTTTCCAACGAGAAACACGTTGGTGTGTATGCTTAGAAACCTGCGCACCTTCGGTAAAAGTAGTATTTGTAATGGAGATAGCACATTTGTCACGCTGTAACAGACTGAAAAGTGCAAATGTCTCTTACTAAACTTTTACCTAACACGCAGTAACATGAGATTAGCAAAAGCAGCCCCAAGGGCTGTGCCAGTGGGATCGTACTTCCCCTGCTGTTGTATGTGTTGAAGTCACCGAGTTTGAGAACGAGGAGATTTGGTCTTGACTGTGTGTACGCAAAGACAGCTTGTCAAGTTTCTCAACAAGCCTAACAAGGAACTCGTCGAGGAAAACTATGTGTCTTTTCCGACGAGTTCCTCGGTCGTGTGTACGCAGCCTAAGAGTACAGAACCGAAGCATCATTTAGCCCAGGTTCACATTGGGCTGCAGGAATGAAGCCGTGCGAGTTCAGCTGAACTCTCACAATTTCACTCCCGCCTGTCAGTCCCGATTTCGACCATGATTTCAGAGACATCTGTGTGGGTTTCTGCACAGATGTCAGTGTAAAACGCGGCCCGAAATCGTAAAAAGTACTACAGAAACTAGATTAGGATGGTGCCATTGCCAGCAAATGCCACCGATTTGACATGTGACATGCCAAATCGTAACAATCTGAACCAGGGATTAAGTCAAAAATAAAATACTTTGATATTCAAGGAGGTTAAAGTTTAGAAACTTAAGAGGTAAAAAAAAAATGATGCTTTCTACATTTTCAAAAACAGTTATAGGAAGTGCGTCTTCAACCAGAGGTTAATAGTACCACACATAAAACACATAAAAAAAAAGAACCTCAACAAATAATAAAATAAGAGTTGTAAATGGGCCATTAGGCATCGGCTTTTATTGCTGTTTCACAAATCCAGGCCCGGTGCACTCCCTCCACATTGTCTTCCACCTGCTCACTTCTTGCCTTTGCATGTTAAATAGTAAATGTTCCCATTACTAAGAGTCGTATGATACCGTGGGCCAGCGCATATAAAGCAGCAACAAAACCTGCAGAGAATTCATGCCACATGACGTGTTGATCATCAGATCGCTGAACAGCAGGGATGTTTCTTAGTCAGATTATCACCTCTGACTCACCTCACATGCTCCTTATACATTTTCACTAGGAGTCATTTAGTAAATGTTAAAAATAATTTCACCTACGCAGGGTCTGATTTCTAGTTTTTTTTTTCTTTAAATGGTATGATTTCCATCCACATTTGATTTTTTGTAATGACAAACACGTTTTTCTGTAAGTACATGAATAAAATACAATTGTATATGCAACTGTTTTATAGGGGTTTTAAAGCACAACTGTCATGCAGTTAGATACCTATGTCAGGGGACTCATACGGAAGCTGCCAATCTGAGGAGCCTGGATTCCAACTTGTTTTATGTCTCCACCTACAGTTACATAGAACAGGGGCTTCACCACTTCAAAGCTAACATGCAACATGTGAATAAAATAAATACAATTTCTATCAAAGGCTTCTCAGACATAGACCCAGGATAAAATCAGTGGATATTAATTTGGAAGTTATTCCCTTTAGAGAGTGTGAATGATAACTCTTGGCTTATGGCTGCTGCAGAACTACAAATGTTAGTACAACAAGGGTGAGTTTTATTTCTTAACCACTTAAATAGCGCACATAGTCATATGACGTCCACAAAGGGGATCTCCCATCCTGGGTGGACGTCATATGACGTCCTGGACTTTGTGCGGTGATATCTGAATGATGCCTGCAGCTAGAGGCATCATTCAGATATCATTGTGTTCCGGCGGCGATCCTGCGCACCATAAGAACGATCATAGCAGTGATTCCGCTTGATTGTTCTTATAGGCAGCAGGAGGGGACATCCCCCCTGCATCCGCCATCCAGTGCTTCTCCGGGCTCTCCCTTGCCGCCGGGGGCCCGAAGAAAGGATCACCCTGCGCCGGATAGGAAGCATAGGGATGACTGGTGACCGTTGTTACTCTCTGTCAGCACTCATTATAAAACACATTCTATGCATAGTTAAATTCACTGCTTAACAGAACAGTGTATGCATCACTGCTGCTAACACTGCCCTTGCAAGTACCACCCATTGCTAGTAGGTAGCAAGATGTACCTGTTACTGCTGCCATCACTAGCTATACATATGTATAACTTCCATTGCTCAGCAGCACAATGTACCTGTCACTACTACAACTCTGCCTATTCATAAGTAACATCATGGCTCTGGAGCACAATGTACTTGTCACTACTACAACACTATCTATACATAAGTAACATCCATTGTTTAACAGCACAGAGTACCTGTCACTGCTGCCAACACCAGCTATACATATAATAACTCCAATATCTCACCAGCATAGAGTACCTATCTCTGATGCCAGCGCTGCCTATTCATTAGTAACATCCATTACTCAGCAATGTTTCTGTCATTGCTGTTTGTCACTATTTACTATGAAATATACAATACACTGTTCAACAGCACAAAAGCCCTATCTCTTTCCATCTTTATACATACATATAATTTGCTGCTTATTAAAAAAAATGTCCATGTCACTGTTACCAACACATTTATTGCCCACCATGCAGCAGTACATAGTTCTAATTGATGACGTTGTTAGTTATTCCTGTCTACATGTATTATTTGCTGTTCAGCAGTACAGAATCCCTGTCACCTTGGCTAACTGACTTTGATTGACAGCAGTGGGAGCCAATGGTGCCACTCTGCTGACTCAGCCAATGAGGAGGGGAGTCCCAGGCAGCCAAGACACTCCTGCAACTTTTCTGGATCTAGATGGACCTTAGGTATGAATTAGGGGTGATGAGGGGGGCTGCTACACACCGAAGGCTGTTTACCAAAGGTAAAAAAAAAATCGGCCTTTACAACCCCTTTAAGTGTTGACAAAAACAGGAAGCTGATTGGTTTCTATGCAGAGCTGCAGCAGATTTTGCACTCTCTAGTCTTAATAAATCAAACCCTATATGTCCCAGCACAGCGCCTGATTACAAAATAAAGAGATGGGCACAGTGAGGCTGCAAATGGGCACAGTGGGGCTGCAGATGGGCACAGTGAGGCTGCAAATGGGCACAGTGAGGCTACAGATGAGCAAAGTGAGGCTGCAAATGGGCACAATGACGCTGCAGATGGGCACAATGAGGCTGCAAATGGGCACAGGGAGTTTGTAGAAAGGCACAGTGAGGCTGCAGATGGGCATTGATGACCCTATTTTCCACCTACAATAGCTGCTGCATTTACCACCCTAGGCTTATACTGGAGTCAATACGTTTTCCCATTTATTTGTGGTAAAATTAGGTGACTCGGCTTATATTTGGGATGGCTTATACTCGAGTATATATGATATATTATGCTTCTCTATTTTATAATTTACATGAACAAAGGTACATCTTTAAAACTGTACCTTCAAAAAACACATCCTAAATACAATAGAATACAATGCACTGGTTGACCAGGCAGACTCAGTATTGTATGATAATAGTAAACAGATTTGTATAATATAAGATGGGGCATGCATTATCCTAATAGTTGGTTTTTATGGCACGGTGGACTAAAATGTTAAAGATTTAACTAAAAAAATTATCAGCCTAGCTAGAAACCCCAAAGATTCTTGCCTTATTTGTGAAAATTGCTAATCAATTTGTTTCTGTGGAGGTTGCTGCCTTGAATTGTATAATGTCTGCTCTGAAATAGATAATCATAGAGGGTACACTCGGAATAAATCTCTCTTTGAAGAGGTTGCTTGCAATTCTTCATAGAAAATCCATATAAGGTAGCAATTTCATTCTTTTTAGAAATACTGATAAATTTGAACCCACCACTCCAAGTCCTAAGTAGGGATGAGCCGGTTCGAAAGCAGAACAGGCAAACAATTTGTTTGAAGACGCGAACATCGTTAAAGTCTATGGGACACGAACATGAAAAATCAAAAGTGCTCATTTTAAAGGCTAATATGCAAGTTATTGTCATAAAAAAATTTTGGGGACCCGGGTCCTGCCCCAGGGGACATGTATTAATGCAAAAAAAAGTTTTAAAGACTGACGTTTTTTTCGGGAGCAGTGATTTTAATAATGCTTAAAGTGAAACAATAAAAGTGAAATATTCCTTTAAATTTCATACCTGGGGGGTGTCTATAGTATGCCTGTAAAGTAGCACATGTTTCCCGTGTTTATAACACTCCCTGAACAAAATGACATTTCTAAAGGAAAAAAGTCATTTAAAACTACTCGCGGTTGTAATTAATTGTCGGGTCCCGGCAATACAGATAAAAGTCATTGAAAAAATGTGTTCCCCCCTCAGTCCATTACAAGGCCCTTTGGGTCTGGTATAAATATTAAGGGGAAACCCGAACCAAATAAAAAGAAAGCGTGGGGGTCCCCCCAAATTCCATATCAGGCCCTTTATGTCTTTTATTGTTTCACTTTAAGCATTATTAAAATCAATGCTCCCAAAAAAAATGGCCGTTTTTAAATGATACATGCCCCCTGGGGCAGGACCCAGGTCCCCAAACACTTTTTAGGACAATGACTTGCATATTAACCTTTAAAATTATCACTTTTGATTTCTCCCATAGACTTTTAAAGGGTGTTCCGCAGCTTTTCAAATTTGCCGCGAACACCCCAAATTGTTCGCTGTTCGGCGAACAGGCAATGTTTGAGTCAAACTCATGTTCGACTCAAACATAAAGCTCATCCCTAGTCCTAAGCATGCAAGAACATACTGCAACATCTATAAACTTATAAGATCACTGTTCAGTATTTTCACTTGTGGTTACATTTTTAACCACTTTAGCCCCGGACCATATTGCTGTCCAAAGACCAGAGCACTTTTTGTGATTCGGCACTGCGTCGTTTTAACTGACAATTGCGCGATCGTGCGACGTGGCTCCCAAACAAAATTGGCGTCCTTTTTTCTTTATCGTACATCACGGGACACAGAGCGCATAGTCATTACATATGGGTTATATGGGTACCTTCAGGTGTGGACACTGGTGTAATCAACTTCACAGGAAGTTCCTCCCTATATAACCCCCTCCCACTGAGAGTGCTTTAGTTTTTTCGCCAGTGTCTTAGGTGTTGGTCACGTCTAGCTGTCCCTCGGAGGTCTCGGGACCCAGGATAGCTAGCCGGATCCGTCCGAAGTGCTTCAAAGCCAAGGTGTACGGTACCCGGGCCCTGCTGGAGTGGGGTTTTGCCTATAATGCCTCTCCTTGGAGGGCTGGATTCTGGGCTCCAGTGCCTTAGTCTCTTCCAAGAACTAAACGCTACTGATGCCAGGATGCTATATAGGTCCAGGGGTGTGGGTTCCTTAACACAGGACCCCGGTCCCTGAAGGTCCAAGACAATACCCACGGAGATGGGGGAAGATTGGGCCTCTTGCATTTTGCAATACCCTGCGGCGTGGAGCAGGTAAGAGGGAACCTGCGGGACTTGGTTCGACAGTAGGTATCCCCCTGGGGGTTCTGGGTTGGCTAACAGTATGCTTGTGCATCAGCCACTATCTCCACTATGTCTGTGTAGGCAGGATGGGATACTAATGTTTACCCAGATAACATGTAGATATATGTATACTTGTGTAAGTTATATATTTGCTACTCACCCCAGGTCTGCCTGTTAACACTGATACTGCAACCCCACATGTTTTTAAGAGGAAATTGCAGGTAAAAACTCCTGTTTCTTAGGAAACCCATGGGGACAGCTTCCTCGCTATGTGTGCACTACAATAAGATTAGTGCTTACCTGGTGTCTGTTGGTGCTGCCTAAACGCTGGTCCATGTTGTTTCCTCTGCTCTGCTTCCTCCATGTGGTTTCAGCGTGGTGCGCGCGATTGTGCGCGCGTGTGCGCGCGCGCATGCGCGCGCGCGTGCACGCCGCCTTTTATAGCGTCGGCGTGCGTCGGGGGGGCGGGCCAGCAGCGTCAGGGTCTGTTTAAAGGGAAAACTTTTCTCTGGCTGGTCTTTCCCTCCTGGAGGCAGAGGAAGAAAGGATACAGAGCGTGCAGCTGGGTCTTTTGGCCACACAGGGACACCTAGTGGCGGTTTTGTGGATCTTCAGGTCTAGGACTTAGGTCCACTATTGACCAGAAAAAAAAAAAAAAAAAAAGGAAGTTTTTTGCTTAAAGGGACTCAGCCTTAGATCCAGCAGTATCTGAGTCTACCTTGGACTCCGGCTAACGGGCATTGGTGTGTCAATACTCACAGGTTTCCTCAGTATTGCCACCTCCCAGGCGGGTAAAAAAAAAAAAAAAAGAAAAGGGAAAAAGAGAGAAATTAGTTCTTTTTCATTTTCCTCATACCTGCCCTCATATTGGTTACTCCTAGCTGCAACAGTCAGGTGTTGGCTATAGGGGTGACCCAAGGTTGTACAATGGCTCCAAAGGGATCTGGACCAGCCAAGGCTGCTAAAGGTGCCAAAAAGCAAAAGGGGTCTCCATCGGGGTCAGAGGATTTGGGCCAGGCTTCTACGGCCCCACCCTCGCCAGTTAGGACACCGAGTGGCATAGTACAAGAGCCATTGGGGGTGCTGGGGGCAGAGGCGGCCCCCGATCCACCCATTCCCGTTTACGTGACGGAAGAAATGCTAGCAGCCACCATGAGTGGGCTAGAGAAAAGGTTAACTGCGTTGTTTTCCCGTCCTTGCCCAAGTAGCTAGCGGGCTAGATCCCCCTCACCCAGTGTGGGGTTTTCAGATGCGGAGGTCTCCTCTTCAGAGGAACAGGACCCACAAGGGGATCAGGCAGACCCAAGTCCCGACGGTTCAGACAGGGAAAATTCCACTATAGATGAATATTTTTCGGCCTCTCAAGCGGAGAGCCTGTGGATCCAGTCTTTGACAGATATGGTTCGCACTGCCTTTAAACTTCCAGTGCCAGAACTAGTAGCCCCGGAGGTATCCTCATTGGGTTCTTTAAAGGCTCCATTAACTTGTGCGTCTTTTCCAATGCACCCCCTTCTGCGGAACGTGATTTACCAGGATTGGGCTCGACCTGATAGAATCTTTGTCCCTCCTAAAAGATTCTCTATTCTCTACCCTATGGAAGAGGAATATGTAAAGAAATGGGCACTCCCTACAGTGGACGCGGCCATTTCCTGCGTGAATAAATCCCTGACTTGTCCGGTTGAAAATGTCCATATGTTCAAGGATCCGGTCGACAAAAAATTCGAGACCCTACTGAAAGCAGCTTTCACCTCAGTAGGTGCCATGGTTCAGCCAGCAGTAGCAGCCATTGGTGTTTGTCAGGCCCTGAAGGATCAGGCAAAACATATATTAAAGGACATGCCGGCTCAGCATACTCATGAATTAGCAGAATTCCCTAGGGCTCTCTGCTTTGCAATAGATGCTATTAAGGACTCCATCCAACAGGCATCCCGTTCATCTCTACTGATGGTTCACATGCGTCGCCTTTTGTGGCTAAAGAACTGGTCAGCAGAGGCACCCTGCAAAAAGCTTTTAGCAGGGTTTCCCTTTCATGGGGGAAGACTATTCGGGGAAGACCTAGATAAATATATCCACACCATATCAAGTGGAAAAAGTACTTCCTTACCGGTCAAGAAAAGACCGCGTGGGCCCACGTTTAAACGACAGGCCATTGCAGGCTCGGCCCCTTCGACTTCCCGTCAGTATCGACGGCCTCCCGGGCGTTCAGCAGTTAATAGCCGCCCACAGGGACAAGCCGCGGCAAACAAGAGGCCCTGGTCTCGCAAGCCAGCTAAACCAGTCATCAAGTCAGATTCATGAAGGGGTGCCCCCACTCTCTTGGGTGGGGGGAAGACTTCAGTTTTTCTCCGAAGTCTGGAGGGCCAGAATTCCCGACTCTTGGGTTCGGTCCGTAGTAGCCTCAGGCTACAAACTAGAGTTTCGAGAAATCCCCCCTCCTCATTTTCAGGGGTCAAGTCTTCCAAGCGACCCGTTAAAGAGGGCCTCTCTCGTAAAGGCGTTGGATCGCCTCTTGCTCCAAGGAGTAATTGTAGAAGTACCAACCCAAGAAAGGGGTCTGGGATTCTACTCCAACCTTTTTGTTATACCAAAACCCAATGGCGACGTCAGGCCTATATTAGACCTCAAACGCCTAAATCGCTTTCTAAGGATTCAGACCTTTCGTATGGACTCCATACGTTCAGTGACAGCCAGCCTGCATCAGGGCGACTTTCTAGCATCTATAGACATAAAGGATGCATATCTGCATGTGCCGATTTACCCAGCACATCACAAGTTTCTTCGTTTTACGATAAATCAAAGTCATTACCAGTTCGTAGCCCTCCCTTTCGGGTTGGCAACAGCTCCACGGGTATTCACAAAGGTGTTAGCCCCGGTGCTAGCCGTCCTAAGGACAGAAGGCATCTTGGTCCTGGCATACCTGGACGATCTCCTGGTTATCGACAGATCAGCTTCCAACCTCAATCATGCAGTAGTCCGCACAGTGCGGCATCTAGAAGAGTTCGGGTGGATTGTGAACCAAGAAAAATCAAGGTTACAACCCACAAGACAGTTGGAATATCTAGGCTTTCGGTTAGATACAGAATGCCAGAGGGTATTTTTACCTCAAGAGAAGATCAGGTCGTTGATTCAAACGATTCAAATACAGGGAGTGCAGAATTATTAGGCAAGTTGTATTTTTGATGATTAATTTTATTATTGAACAACAACCATGTTCTCAATGAACCCAACAAACTCATTAATATCAAAGCTGAATATTTTTGGAAGTAGTTTTTAGTTTGTTTTTAGTTTTAGCTATTTTAGGGGGATATCTGTGTGTGCAGGTGACTATTACTGTGCATAATTATTAGGCAACTTAACAAAAAACAAATATATACCCATTTCAATTATTTATTTTTACCAGTGAAACCAATATAACATCTCAACATTTACAAATCTACATTTCTGACATTCAAAAACAAAACAAAAACAAATCAGTGACCAATATAGCCACCTTTCTTTGCAAGGACACTCATGCAGCCTGCCATCCATGGATTCTGTCAGTGTTTTGATCTGTTCACCATCAACATTGCGTGCAGCAGCAACCACAGCCTCCCAGACACTGTTCAGAGAGGTGTACTCTTTTCCCTCCTTGTAAATCTCACATTTGATGATGGACCACAGGTTCTCAATGGGGTTCCGATCAGGTGGACAAGGAGGCCATGTCATTAGTTTTTCTTCTTTTATACCCTTTCTTGCCAGCCACGCTGTGGAGTACTTGGACGCGTGTGATGGAGCATTGTCCTGCATGATAATCATGTTTTTCTTGAAGGATGCAGACTTCTTCCTGTACCACTGCTTGAAGAAGGTGTCTTCCAGAAACTGGCAGTAGGACTGGGAGTTGAGCTTGACTCCATCCTCAACCCGAAAAGGCCCCACAAGCTCATCTTTGATGATACCAGCCCAAACCAGTACTCCACCTCCACCTTGCTGGCGTCTGAGTCGGACTGGAGCTCTCTGCCCTTTACCAATCCAGCCACGGGCCCATCCATCTGGCCCATCAAGACTCACTCTCATTTCATCAGTCCATAAAACCTTAGAAAAATCAGTCTTGAGATATTTCTTGGCCCAGTCTTGACGTTTCAGCTTGTGTGTCTTGGTCAGTGGTGGTCATCTTTCAGCCTTTCTTACCTTGGCCATGTCTCTGAGTATTGCACACCTTGTGCTTTTGGGCACTCCAGTGATGTTGCAGCTCTGAAATATGGCCAAACTGGTGGCAAGTGGCATCTTGGCAGCTGCACGCTTGACTTTTCTCAGTTTATGGGCAGTTATTTTGCGCCTTGGTTTTTCCACACGCTTCTTGCGACCCTGTTGACCATTTTGAATGAAACGCTTGATTGTTCGATGATCACGCTTCAGAAGCTTTGCAATTTTAAGAGTGCTGCATCCCTCTGCAAGATATCTCACTATTTTTGACTTTTCTGAGCCTGTCAAGTCCTTCTTTTGACCCATTTTGCCAAAGGAAAGGAAGTTGCCCAATAATTATGCACACCTGATATAGGGTGTTGATGTCATTAGACCACACCCCTTCTCATTACAGAGATGCACATCACCTAATATGCTTAATTGGTAGTAGGCTTTCGAGCCTATACAGCTTGGAGTAAGACAACATGCATAAAGAGGATGATGTGGTCAAAATACTCATTTGCCTAATAATTCTGTACTCCCTGTAGTCTTAGGCAAAAAGAAGCCGACTATTCGCCTATGCATGCGACTGCTGGGAAAGATGGTGGCCGCCTTCGAAGCAGCGCCCTATGCCCAGATCCATACCAGAATTCTGCAGGCAGCTATTCTCTCTGCTTGGAACAAGTCCATACAGGCATTAGACCGTCCATTAGTTGTTTCCCCAGGAGTCAGGCGCAGCCTGTACTGGTGGCTGATCCCTCAAAAATTATCAAAAGGGAAAACCTTTTGCCCCATCTCGTGGAAAATAGTAACCACAGATGCCAGCCTAACAGGTTGGGGGGCAATCTTAGGAAAACGGACCCAGCAGGGACAGTGGTCAGAGGCAGAAAGTCTGCTTCCCATCAATGTCCTAGAGATCAGAGCTGCTCGGTTGGCCCTGGTCGCCTGGACTCTCCCCCTGCAGGGTCTGCCAGTAAGGATACAGTCCGACAATGCCACGGCGGTGGCATACATAAACCACCAGGGGGGCACAAGGAGCCTAGCGGCTCAAAGGGAAGTAAACCTGATTTTTTCATGGGCCGAAGCCCATGTACCCTGCATCTCAGCAGTATTCATCCCAGGGATAGACAATTCTCAAGCAGATTTTTTGAGTCGTCAACAGTTACTCCCGGGAGAGTGGTCTCTTCACCCCCAGGTATTCCAAGAGATTTGCCAAAGATTCGGAGTTCCCGATGTGGACATCATGGCAACAAGATTCAACAAGAAGTTGGAAAAATTCGTATCCCGAGCCAGGGACCCCTCGGCCTACGGGACCGATGCGTTGGTTTGCCCCTGGCACCAGTTTTCTCTCCTGTATGCGTTCCCTCCACTACAGATGATTCCCCGCCTTCTACGAAGGATCAGGGTGGAGCGCAGGCCGGTGATCCTGGTGGCCCCAGCCTGGCCCAGAAGGGCTTGGTACGCACTCATCGTGAGGATGTCAGTAGGGGCACCGTGGCCACTCCCCCTGCGCCCAGATCTGCTGTCTCAGGGCCCGATCTACCACCCTGCTTCACAGCAGCTAAATTTGATGGCTTGGCGGCTGAATCCCTAATTCTTAAGGGCAGAGGCCTCTCAGCCCAAGTCATATCTACATTAATTCAAGCTAGAAAGCCAGTCTCTAGAAATATCTATTACAGAGTCTGGAGAACCTATGTGGAGTGGTGCGAGTCTCAAGGAGGGCATCCTCGCAAGTTTTTTATTGACAGGATCTTGCGATTCCTCCAGGTTGGCGTTGACAAGGGGTTGGCTCTTAGTACTCTAAAAGGGCAGGTGTCTGCCTTATCGATATGGTTTCAAAGGCCTTTGGCCACACATTCGCTTGTGAAAACCTTTTTGCAGGGGGTCTTGCATGTAAATCCCCCTATTAGAGCTCCCCTCTGCCCCTGGAATTTAAATCTGGTCTTGTCAGCTTTACAAAAGCAGCCGTTTGAACCTCTGACAGAAATCCCTCTTGTGCTGCTAACCCGAAAGTTGGTTTTCTTGGTGGCTATGGCTTCGGCCAGAAGGGTCTCCGAGCTGGCAGCCTTGTCTTGCAGGGAACCGTACCTGATTCTGCATAAGGACAGAGTGGTTCTGCGGCCTCAGCCTTCTTTCCTTCCTAAGGTCATATCCAGTTTTCACTTGAATCAGGACCTAGTCCTACCATCCTTCTTTCCTACTCCCCAGTCCAGAGAGGAAAGACTGCTTCATACTTTGGACGTGGTCCGAGCCATGAGGGTCTATCTCAAGGCTACAGAAAAGATTCAGAAAACAGATGTGCTTTTCGTTCTCCCGGATGGCCCCAAGAAGGGTCAGCCGGCTGCCAAGTCTTCCTTGGCTAGGTGGATTAAGCAGCTGATTTTTCAGGCCTATGGTCTGAAGCGCGTTCCACCTCCCTTATCAGTTAAAGCCCATTCTACGAGGGCCATGAGTGCCTCCTGGGCGGCACACCATCAGATCTCTATGGCACAGGTTTGCAAAGCGGCAACCTGGTCTTCCGTACATACGTTTACTAAATTTTATAAGTTGGACGTCGCAAAGGCTACGGACGCAGCATTTGGGCAGGCGGTCCTACGGGCAGCAGTATAGAATCCTCTGGCCCGGTTCACGCCCCCTTCTTTTCTGTTGGTGGAGCTATTTTTTACCTCCTGATATATTTTCTGTTTGGCTATTTTTGGCCTTACGGTCTCCCTCCCTTCATGGAGCATTGCTTTGGGACATCCCATATGTAATGACTATGCGCTCTGTGTCCCGTGATGTACGATAAAGAAAAAAGGATTTTTAATAACAGCTTACCTGTAAAATCCTTTTCTTGAAGTACATCACGGGACACAGAGCTCCCACCCCTCTTTTTGGGGAACATTGTGTAACCTCAGAGAAATTGCTTGCTTCAAAACTAAAGCACTCTCAGTGGGAGGGGGTTATATAGGGAGGAACTTCCTGTGAAGTTGATTACACCAGTGTCCACACCTGAAGGTACCCATATAACCCATATGTAATGACTATGCGCTCTGTGTCCCGTGATGTACTTCAAGAAAAGGATTTTACAGGTAAGCTGTTATTAAAAATCCTTTTTTTTCCCACAAATAGAGCTTTCTTTTGGTGGTATTTGATCAGTTTAGGCCGATACGTATTCTTCTACATATTTTTCGTAAAAAAAAAATCGCAATTAGCGTTTATTGATTGGTTTGCGCAAAATTTATAGCGTTTACAAAAAAGGGGTAGTTTTATGGCATTTTTATTAATATTTTTTTTTTCTAGTAAAGGCGGCGATCAGCGTTTTTTTCGGTACTGTGATATTATGGCGGACACATCGGACACTTTTGACACATTTTTGGGACCATTGGCATTTTTATAGCGATCAATGCTATAAAAATGCATTGTATTACTATAAAAATACCATTGGCAGTGAAGGGGTTAACACTAGGGGGCAGGGAAGAGGTTAAGTGTGTTCCTAACTGTATGGGGGGGTGGACTCACTAGGGGAAATCACTGATCTTCTGTTCATACATTGTATGAACAGAAAATCAGTGTTTCCCCCGCTGACAGGAACGAGAGCTTTGTGTTTACACACAAAGCTCCCGTTCCCCGCTCTGTAACGAGCGATCGCGTGTGCCCGTCGGCGGGCACGCGCGCGGGACTCGGGGGCGTGCGGGGGGCACGCGCCCCCTAGTGGCTGCTAAAGAGAGGACGTAGAGCTACATGCTCTCGCGAAACAGTGCCACCGTCCCGCAGTAATATGACGGCGGGCGGTCGGCAAGTAGTTAAAACAATATGTTAGATGGATGATAAATGTACCTACAGTGTACAGTGTCATAAACCAATTGCTAAATGCAGTTCAGGTAACTACTGACCAAATGGTATTTCGTCGTTATTCTGAAAATAGATATAAAGAGCAGTCACAGGTGAAGCAATTTCGTAGTAGTACTAAATAACGACCAGCTATTTTTTTATGTGTTCCAAGAATGGAACCTGCTTTAAATATCAATAAAAAATAAATAAATGAAAATGCATTTAATCTATTCACAGGAGATGTGTCCTTTCAGACTTTTGTCCTAGCGATATCACCATCTACCTCCTTCCCTGTATTGAAAACCACCTCTGCTTTGGAAGAAAGTAAAGAGACCACTGAAACAAATCCTCACATGGTGCAGCCTGAAGTGCAAACAACACAGCTTTCAGGTACAGTGATAATGAAAAGTTTTATCTGCAACAACTCCAAGAAAAAAATGTCAATGCTGATTCACAGTAGTGCTTGTCTGGAGTGTAGTGATTCAGGTTAACGTTGCTGAAACGGGACTCCTATCAAAGTTTTTATTGAACATGCTCACTTTAGATAGTAGAGCCTTAGGCGGCGTACACACGACCGAGGTTCTCGCTAGAAACCAGCGAGAACCTCGCTGGCAGCTGCATTCCAGCCAGAACCTCGGCCGTGTGTACGCTCCTGGCTCGCCCCGCCCATCGGGAATCCCGTCGAGCGAAAAAGAGAGCAGGCTCTCTATTTGCTCGACGGCCCGTCGGGATGAATGGCTGGTTGCCATTCCCGACGGGTGGGTCGCCGATTTTGACGGCCGGCCGAGAACCTCGACGGGCGGAACGATGTGTTCCGCCCGTCGAGGTTCTCGTACGTGTGTACGCAGCCTTATTGCTTTAAATGCTAGGGCCGGTAACAATCTTATCCAGTGAAATGTACATGCCAATCAAAACTGAAAATGAAATCCCAAGATGCATATGTGTACTGTACCAGTCAAGTATACAGTGGAACCTTGGATTACGAGCATAATCGTTCCAGGAGAATGCTTATAATCCAAAGCACTCGCATATCAGCGAGTTTCCCCATAGAAGTCAATGGAAACAAAGATAATTTGTTCCACATTAACTTCTATTGCATGCAATACCGCATGTGGCCATAGGTGGGGGCGCCAGAGAGTTTCGTAAATACTTGGAGACCGCTCGGATGCACACGGAAACCCCCAGAAAGGCTCTGAAACACTTGGGAACTTCCGAATATTTCGGAGTATTTACAAACGACTCCGAGTGTCCCCGGCATCCTGCACCTCTGCCCAAATGCGATACTGCACACCTCAGAGGCTTGAATCCTGCTCGTCTTGCGAGACAACACTCGCAAACCGAGTCAGGATTATTTTTAAATGATTGCGAATAGCTCATTAACCACGTTACTCGTAATCCAAGGTTCCACCGTACTCCCTTTTGCTTTAAATCTGGGGATCCTGAAATGCACCTGCTTGTGATGGTGGAACACCCTCCTTGACAATGCATACAGATGTGCTGTATTGATGTTATAAAAACAGTACTAAAACCTTTACCGCTGTTACCAATCAGATTCAACCTGCTTGAATGTTGTGGCATTAGGCAGAAAGACAGAAATTTACAAATGAAGTACTGTTCCACTGCCCAACTAATGTCCCTGCATAGAGGTATGGGTGTAGTTTAGACTAAACATGTTAGTGAAATTTCTGATGTGCGCACTACTGCAGTATTTGCTAAATAGCATTAGTAGTTATCACGTACCTGGTGAAGACTGGAATGTTGTGGAGGCCTCTTGCACCTCCTGTCCAACACTCCTGGAGATGAAGACAGAGTGTGAGTACCAGGAGTGGCACGAGAGATGGTTGCTGATGTCCACTCTTGAAGTGGGTAGAGCTTGTCGTTACAGTCAAATTGCTCTGTAATGCTCTGAACTTGCTCTGTAGTCTGTAAAGTTAGTCTAGAGTACAAGGTAGTATTAGCATACTCTCTACAAGGTTGGAAGAAAATGCAAAGTACATGTACAAGCACAACAGGAAACATTTTATTACCAGCAGCTGTGTGGCACCACTTTTTTGTATTTTATATTAAACAATTAAAGGGGTTGTAAACCCTTGTGTTTTTTCACCTTAATGCATCCTATGCATTAAGGTCAAAAAACACCTTGCAGTGTCCGGCCCTCCGTTTTACTTACCTGAGCCCCGAATTTCCATTGGCACGATCCCGCATCGATCTCTCCATGGCTTCTCGGCTCTTAATTGAATAGATTGGTAGCAGGACAGCCATTGGCTCCTGCTGCTGTCAATCAAACAAAATTACGCTGGCGTCGGGGGGCGGGGAAGTGTCATAAACTCTGGGGCTATGGACACCGAGTGTAGGACACGGGGGAATCGGGGCTACGCTGTGCAAAACAAACTGCGCAGTGGAGGCAAGTATGACATGTTTGTTAATTTATTTTTTAAAACGAAACCTTTATTGTCAGTTTAAATGAACCCTGGTTACCCAAGGGTAGAGGTACAAATGGGAGAAAAGGATGAGCAAAACTCACTCTGCTAATTAACCACTTGCCGACCCGCTGCCGTCATTATACAGTGGCAGGTTGGCTCATTCCCACGAATGCAGCAGCTGTACGATGTCCCCTTTAACCACTACAATAGGCGCGTGCCTGCAGCGTGGCGGGGGGGCCTATGCACATGGCCAGCGGCTGTGATGTCCAACGGCCTCCCGCATTCGCACCTTTAGGCCTTGTACACACGACGGGAAATATCCGCTGTAAACGGTCCCCGGACCGTTTACAGCGTATATTTGCGCCGGGATTTTTTGATCCGATGGCTGTACACACCATCGGATCAAATTCCCCGCCGGCGGATAGCGCGGTGACGCGGCGGTGACGTTGACGCCGCCACGTGACCGCCACGTCACCGCACCAGGAAGTAAACACTTCCGCGCGCATGCGTCGGATCCATTCACAGGATACGACGCATGTGCGGCAAGATATGTCCGCTGGTTTGCCGTACTAACCAGCGGACATATCTGCCAGCCAGCTATCCGGCGGAAATATTTCAAAGCATGCTTTGGAATTTTTCCGCCGGATGAATCCAGCAAAAAGCGTCCGTTTGCCCCTACACACGAGGGGATTTTTCCGCTGAAATGGTCCGTCGGACCATCTTCAGCGGATTTATTCCCTCGTGTGTACAAGGCCTTAGAGTTCCAGAACAGGGATATGTCAATGTAAACAAACAGATCCCCGTTCTAACAGGGTAGTTCAGAGTGATCATCTGTTTCTAGTGATTAGGAACAGCGATCTCTCTGTACTCCCAGTCAGTCCCCTCCCCCTACAGTTATAAACACCTCCCAGGGAACACATTTAACCCCTTGATTGCCCCCCCTGTTTTAACCCCTTCCTTGCCAGTCACATTTATACAGTAACTAGTGCATTTTTATAGCACTGATCGCTGTATAAATATCAATGGTCCCAAAAAAGTGTCAAAAGTGTCCAATCTGTCCTCTGCAATGTCTTATGCCACGTACACACGGTCGTTTTTTGCGATGAAAAAAAACGACGTTTTCTGTGAAGTAAAAAACGACATTTTTGAAACGTCACTTTTCAAAGACAATTTTGCATACACACCATCGTTTTTTCACAAAAAGCGAGGTTACGTTCACCACTCTTTTCCATTGAAGCTCGCTTCATAACTAGCTTCTGGGCATGCGCGGGTTGAAAAACGTCGTTTTGAACGACGTTTTTGCTACACACGGTGACTTTTTGTTAAACAAAAAACGACGTTTTGAAAAACGACACAAAAAATTCAAGCATGTTGGAATTTTTTTTTGGTCGTTTTTTTTAAGACAAAAAACGACGTTTTGCCCACACACAATCAATTTAAATGACGTTTTAAAAAACGTCGATTTTTTTCATCGCAAAAAACGACCGTGTGTACGCGGCATTAGTCCCCCTAAATGCTCACCACCATTTCTAGTAAAAAACATAATAATAATAAAAATGTCATAAATCTATTCCCTATTTTGTAGAAGAGATAACGTTTGCGCAGACTAATCAATAAATGCTTATTGCAATGTTTTTTTACCAAAAATATGTAGAATAATACATATTGGCCTAAACTGAAAAATAAAAACTGCAGAGGTGATCAAATATGACCAAAATAAATCTTTATTAGTGGGGAAAAAAAAGACATCAGCTTTGTTTGATTACAACGTCGCACAACAATTGTCAGTTAAAGCAATGCAGTGCCGTACCGCAAAAAGATGGTCTGGTCATTAAGGTGGCAAAACACCACTCTAAGCTGGTAAATTAAGATAGAATTTGCATGTTTTTTGTTGAAGAAAAGGAAAAGTCACTCAGGCTCTCTTTTGATCTATTCAAAAAATCTACACTTGAATGGTACTTATAATGTGAATAGAAATGTTGAATGAATCATTGGTGGGTGGAGGCTGGGGAGGTTGCCATGTTATTAGGACTACATATGGTGAATGTTAGGAAACAGAGAAGCTACAGTGGAAGTGATGTTGCTGAATAATGGCCACCAATGCCAGGAGTTCTGATGCCGTTTATTAGTAACAAATGGCAACAACAACAATAGTGATGAGAGTGGTATATTGAAGTGTTACTAAACCCACACCAGTAAAAATCAGTCTGTATATGCAGTAAAGCATGCTTTATATATTAACTGTGGATCCTATGGGGTTAATAATCCGCATTGTGTAAAAAGTCTGTCTTCTCCAAACCTCCCCTTTTTCCACTGTCCCCAATCCATTTCCTGATAAGACAGAGCCTTTGGAGTCACTCTGCACATGCTCAGATTGGTGTGTATTGCTAGAAATTGTTTTATTTTCTTGGGATGGTGTATGCGACCAGTACAAGGCCAATCAGCACTGTCCAGACAGAGGGTCAGGGGTCCTACAACTTCATAGAACAGTCATAGTAGAATGAAAACTCCTCCTACAAGCTTTAACCAGACACTGATAGAAGTCACAAGACTACTATATACTGCTGATGAGAAAAGGTATTTAGCCATTTATATTTACTAAATTAATTGAATTTAAATGTTCTGTGTACTGTGAGAAATCAGATATAGTAAATACAGGGTCACTGTGCCCATACCTCACTGTGTCCATGCCTCACTGTGCCCATGCCTCACTGTGTCCATGCCTCACTGTGCCCAGGCCTCACTGTGCCCAGGCCTCACTGTGTCCATGACTAGACTTACGTTTAACGTGTGAGTATATTGAAGGGGTGCCTGGCTTTGAAAAATCGGTGCTCCTCGGCTGTATGTCCCCTAGACAGCAAACTTTGCACACTTATAGAGGAGGTCAGTGGCTACATGTGTGCCAAGTTTCGGGTGCCTACGCCCAGCTGGTTACCGGGTCCCCAAAGTTACCAGAGAAATTACTGTTTAACATGGGAGTCTATGGAAGGGGTGCCCGAATTTGAAAAATTGGTGATCCCCGGCCGTAGGTCCACAGGACAACAAACTTTGCACACTTGTAGAGGAATAGTGGGCTATCTGTGTGCCAAGTTTGTGGGCCAGTACCGAGTCCCCAAAGTCCGGGAGATTAAGTGCAAAAGGTGACTCGAGTATAAGCCAAGGGGGACATTTTCAGCACAAAAAAATGTGCTGAAAAACTCGGCTTATAATTGAGTATTTGCGGTAATACATGCTCAATATAATTCACAAAGTACCACTTTGCAAACTCTCCTGGAAAGGTGTCAGTTCTTTTATTGCAGGATTCTAGTTTTCAAAGTAAAGAACTGACAAAAAGGACATCACTAAAAATTATAACTGCATTTTATTATGTGCTATAATAGAAAAATGCACAACTGGTCAAAGAAAACAGAACCCTGTTCTGAGTAGATTTACATGAAAATTGTATGAACACCCATGATGTATACATACCGGTATATTATATTAAGAGTGGGCTTACTATAGTTCCAGGTTGGGCAAATCATAGGCAAATCATAGGCCTAAACTGTCTATACTGTGCCCAAGTATGGGACTGACTCTAGGATGGATGATTCAAAGGGTACTATTTAACCATAAAATTTGTTTTTCTAATTAATTCGGACAGAATTACTCTACGATAGTTCATGCATTCTATCATTGCTAGCAGCCATCTCCAGTTAATGTTAAGAACCTTTATAATTTAGGAACAATGGCCCGGATTCACGTAGAGCGGCGTATATACAGGTCATTCTCAAAAAATTAGCATATTGTGATAAAGTTCAGTACCCACAGTCAGTGATGGTCTGGGGTGCCATGTCAGCTGCTGGTGTTGGTCCACTGTGTTTTATCAAGGGCAGGGTGAATGCAGCTAGCTATCAGGAGATTTTGGAGCACTTCATGCTTCCATCTGCTGAAAAGCTTTATGGAGATGAAGATTTTATTTTTCAGCACGACCTGGCACCTGCTCACAGTGCCAAAACCACTGGTAAATAGTTTACTGACCATGGTATTACTGTGCTCAATTGGCCTGCCAACTCTCCTGACCTGAACCCCATAGAGAATCTGTGGGATATTGGGAAGACTCAACACTCTGGATGAGCTTAAGGCCGCTACCGAAGCATCCTGGGCCTCCATAACACCTCAGCAGTGCCACAGGCTGATTGCCTCCATGCCACGCCGCATTGAAGCAGTCATTTCTGCAAAAGGATTCCCGACCAAGTATTGAGTGCATAACTGAACATAATTATTTGACTTTTTTTTATTAAAAACAAATTTTTTTTATTGGTCGGATGAAATATGCTAATTTTTTGAGATAGGAATTTTAGGTTTTCATGAGCTGTATGCCAAAATCATCAATATTAAAACAATAAAAGGCTTGAACTACTTCAGTTGTGTGTAATGAATCTAAAATATATGAAAGTCTAATGTTTATCAGTACATTACAGAAAATAATGAACTTTATCACAATATGCAAATTTTTGGAGAATGACCTGTATATGCCGGCGTAGCGCATTGTCTTTATGCTACGCCGGCACAATGTTGAGAGGCAAGCATGCTATTCACAAAGAATATGCGCTCAATGTTGCTCCGGCGTAGTGTATAGCTGTCGGCGTAAGCCGACGTAAGTCAAAGTAGGTGGAAGTGGGCTGGAAGTTGGCGTGATCTATTATAATGAAGCGTGACCCCAAGGAAATGATGGGCTGAGCTTCAAAAACGAACTGCGCATGCGTCGTCTCTTGGACGCATCCCAGTGTGCATGCTCACAGTTACCGTATTTATCGGCGTATACAGCGCACTTTTTTCCCCTTAAAATAAGGGAAAATCGTGGGTGCGCGATATACACCGATAGGCGCTTCCCGTGCTCAGTTTGAACTGAGCCGCCGACATATACCGAGTGCAGTACATTCGGGTACATTTGGCCAGGCTCGGCTTCGCTTGTGCTCACGCATAAACGTCACAGAGCGTGAGCAGGAACGAAGCCGAGCCTTGCCGAATGTACCCGAGTGTACTGCACTCGGTATATGTCGGCGGAGGCATTCAAACTGAGCGCAGGAAGCGGGGATTTGACTCGCCGGAGCACTGGAGAAGCCGGGAGGACACCACAGAAGTCGAAGAAGGACGCCGGACCAGACGATGGATGCCGCACAAGACACCAAAACGGTAAGTACTAAAAGTACAAAAAAATGTTTTTACAGGTCCACATCAGGGGTGCGCGCTATACTCTGGAGCACGCAATACCCCGATAAATTCGGTATGTCGAAATAGCTGCCTAAGATATGTCAATACACTGCCTACGACGTGAACGTAACCTACGCACAGCGGTTCTGACGTCCATACCTTTGCATGGGTTGCGCCACCTTTAGGTGGAATAACTTTACGCTGGACATATGCCTTACGTAAACGGCATATATCACGACATATCCCGGTCATTTACATTTTCGACGCGTAAATCAATGGAAGCGCCCCTTGCGGTCAGCGTAAATATGCGCCCAAGATACGACGGCGTAAGACACTTACGTCGGTCGTATGAAGTCAAATTTCAGGTGTATCTTGCTTACAGACTCAGGCGCATAGATATGACGGCGCATCCGTGCACTTACGCGGCGTATCTGAAGATACGTCGGTGTAAGTGCTTTCTGAATCCGGGCCATTGTGTGCATTTTCATTTTACATTTCCTAATTGTTTAATATTTTCCCAGACAGGTATATCTAAAAATAATATTCTTAATTTAAAAGTTTTGGAAAACAATTATTAGCAACATTTTCGCCAATAGAATTTAAAACAAGACAGATGGGTTGCTAGAGTATTTTTTTCTTTCATTTCTCTATCATGTTAAATAAAGCCTTTTCATTATGAGCTCCAATTCATTTGTGCAATGTAATTAAAGTACTACATCTTTCTACAAATCCAAGCCCTAAATGTGAAACTAAATAGTTTGATTTGTAGTATTTTAATTTGCTACAAGGTTTTACGCATTTTAAGCGCTGCATGGGTTTGTCTGTTATAAAAAGGCATAGCATTACACAGACTGCAGTGACTTAATTGCTCGATTTTCCTCTTGGAGTACTATTAATTACACAGTTTCTTTATGCTTGACTTACTGGGGATGTGTTAGCTGTGGAGTTTACATGCTTTAAATCAAGTGACTAATTGTGCATTAGGATAAAAGTTAGCTTTTGTGGTTTATGTTCAATTCAAAACTATTATTCATAGTACATGTTACAAATGGATTAGACAGGTGAAGCTCATGGTAGTTATGGCTTTTGAAAACTACTCAAAAGGGGTCAGATTTTTAACTGATATAGTTAAACTGAATGTATAGTATTTTTTTATAGGTTTTCCTTATTGAGTTTGTGACTAAAATATAACATTTAGAAATATCTTTTTATATATATTATTTAAATATTAGGTAAATATAAAACTTTGTATGTGGATATTATATATCTACCTATTTCAAGCCAGTAGTCAGCTTGTGGGACATTTTCTCTTTTATCAGTTTAATGCTAACTGATTTTGCTGACAAAAAGCTTGTTGATTAGCCACACACTTCCTTATCTGCTATTTATGCCTGAATACAGATTTCCAATTAGAGAGAGACTGTCTGAAAGCAAACAGCTACTATATAAATAGTTAAAGAAATATACAATCTCCTTAGCGCTTTTAAATATGTAAAATCTATGATCTATATAGCTGCTAGTGATACCTCTAGTAATGCATCCTAGAATACTATTCACTTTTTTTGAGAATGACCTATATATGCCGGCGTAGCGCATTGTCTTTATGCTACGCTGGCACAATGTTGAGAGGCAAGCATGCTATTCACAAAGAATATGCGCTCAATGTTGCGTCGGTGTAGCGTATAGCTGTCGGCGTAAGCCGACGTAAGTCAAAGTAGGTGGAAGTGGGCTGGAAGTGGGCGTGATCTATTATAATGAAGCGTGACCCCATGCTAATGATGGGCTGAGCTTCAAAAACGAACTGCGCATGCGTCGTCTCTTGGACGCATCCCAGTGTTCATGCTCACAGTTACCGTATTTATCGGCGTATACAGCGCACTTTTTTCCCCTTAAAATAAGGGAAAATCGTGGGTGCGCTATATACGCCGATAGGCGCTTCCCGTGCTCAGTTTGAACTGAGCCGCCGACATATACCGAGTGCAGTACACTCGGGTACATTCGGCCAGGCTCGGCTTCGCTTGTGCTCACGCATAAATGTCACAGAGCGTGAGCAGGAACGAAGCTGAGCCTTGCCGAATGTACCCGAGTGTACTGCACTCGGTATATGTCGGCGGAGGCATTCAAAGTGAGTGCAGGAAGCGGGGATTCGACTCGCCGGAGCACTGGAGAAGCCGGGAGGACACCACAGAAGCCGAAGAAGGACGCCGGACCAGACGATGGATGCCGCACAAGACACCAAAACGGTAAGTACTAAAAGTACAAAAAAATGTTTTTGCAGGTCCACATCAGGGGTGCGCGCTATACTCTGGAGCACGCAATACCCCGATAAATTCGGTATGTCGAAATAGCTGCCTAAGATATGTCAATACACTGGTAAATATAAAACTTTGTATGTGGATATTATATATCTACCTATTTCAAGCCAGTAGTCAGCTTGTGGGACATTTTCTCTTTTATCAGTTTAATGCTAACTGATTTTGCTGACAAAAAGCTTGTTGATTAGCCACACACTTCCTTATCTGCTATTTATGCCTGAATACAGATTTCCAATTAGAGAGAGACTGTCTGAAAGCAAACAGCTACTATATAAATAGTTAAAGAAATATACAATCTCATAAGCGCTTTTAAATATGTAAAATCTATGATCTATATAGCTGCTGGTGATACCTCTAGTAATGCATCCTAGAATACTATTCACTTTTCCCACTACCTGGTTAGACTATTTGCTCATTTTTCTATCATCTGAAATAAGTACCCCCAAATCTTTTTCTCTAGTAGTGCTGGTTAACACCGTACTCCCAATGTCATACTCTCTCAGGGGATTATGTTTCCCTATGTGCATTATTTTACATTTAGAAATATTTAACTCCAGCTTCTTCTGCTTTGACCCATCTTCCAGCAATGTGAAATCACCTTCCCTATTACAGACACCTCCAGGGATATCAACTTTATTACACACTTTTGTATCATCAAAAAGATATACCTTACCCAACAAACCTTTAGTTGTACTTACACCTACATATACTTTAAATAGAACAGGACCCAGTACAGAGCCTGGTGGTATCCCACGAGTGCCTGCTCTCTGTTCTGAGTGAACCCCATTTACAACCACACTCTGGTATCTATCCTTTAGCCAATTGCATATCCACTGAACCACCCAATCCCAACTTGTACAACTTTTGTAGTAGCTTATTATGTGGCTTTGTATCAAATTCTGAAATCAAGATATGCTATGTCCACAGCACCACCCTGGTCCAAAACATTGGTAATATAATCAAACATTTTTAATCAGATTAGTCTGACATGATCTGCCCTCAGTAAAGCTATGCTGCTTTGGGTCCAGCAAGTTGTGTATTTTTAAGTGATCAATGATCCTTCTTTTCAGTAGTGATTCAATTAAATTGATTACAACCGATGTTAAACTATTTGGCCTGTAATTGCCAGCTTCTACCTTGCTGCCCTTCTTGTGGCTAGGTACAATATTAGCTGTATACATGAAAGTTCTCTCAGAACTCTGTGATTATTACCATCAGGGCCCTTTATTAAGCTTTAACCAAGCCAGTTTCTCTGTTACCTCTGTCTCCAGGAATCATACAAATATACTGTCATTACTTGAACGGATATTAGTCCCTAAGGCCGCGTACACACGATCAGACCAAATTGATCGTGTGTACGGCCCATCGGACCGTTGTCCATCGGACCAAAGTTTTTAAACTTGCTTTAAAATCTGTCCGATGGATGCCTGACCGTCGGACCAAAACGATGGTTAGTACACAAAAGCATCGGACCAAAAACCCACGCATGCTCAGAATCAAGTCGACACATGCTTGGAAGCATTAAACTTTGCTTTTTCAGCACGTCGTTGTGTTCTACACCATCGCGTTCTGACCCAATCGGATTTTGGACTGATGGTGTGTACGCACATCAGCCCATCAGACCACTTCAGCGGTGGCCCGATGAAAACGGTCCGTCGTACCATTCTCATCAGACCGGTCTGATCATGTGTACAGGGCCTAACTTGTTATTGTTAGTGCAATTTTTTTTTTTTACTATCCTACTTACCTCTTTAGGGCCCTTTCACACATGCGGACAGTATGTCTGTATTTCATCCATCCATTTTCGGATGAAATACAGACATACATGTATCCCTATGGGATAACGGGTGTCAGCGGATAAACATCCGCTGACACCCGATCATATCGGTCCCCGCTATGGTCTGTTTCTGCAGACGGAGGAAAATCAAAATTTTCCATCCATCTGTGGATCGGTTCGGGTGAACACGGACAGACGGTCTGTGTTGATCCGATCCCCCAAAGAGGAGAGCAAAGATCCGACAGGGCCGTCCCTGCACTCTGTCATCTGCCGACTCATATAATCTAGTTGCCTCCAGGTCGGTAGACTTTAAAAGTGCACACTGATTACTGATTACTTACTCCTGTCATTTTACTCCAACCTTCCACCCACATATTCTCCCACCTCAGCATCAGACAGTCAATATGATATCAGGACTAGGTCTAGAATATGATCACTTCAGGTTGGGCTTTTTACTAATTATTTTAGAGAAAGCCCATTCAGTGTTTCCATTACATCCATGCTTCAGCTTGTAATAGCAGTTTGAGAATTCCAGTTAAAGGGGTTGTAAAGGTTTTTTTTTTTTTTTTCTAAATAGGTTCCTTAAAGCTAGTGCATTGTTGTTTCACTTACCTTTTCCTTCGATTTCCCATCTAAATGTTTTTTTTTCTTTGTTTTCTTTGTCTGAATTTCTCACTTCCTGTTCCTCCTCAGTAAGTTGTTCTTCTAAAAATATTTAGAAGGGAAATCGAAGGAAAAGGTAAGTGAACCAACAATGCACTAACTTAAACTTTAATGTCAGGCATGTTGAAGTCACCCATAATCAAAACCTCTCCCTTCATTGTCATTTAACCATTTAATGACCCCTTCACGCCGATATACGTCGGCAGAATGGCATGGCTGGGCACATTTAAGCCCAGCCGTGGGGTCGCGCGTACACGCGACCCGGTCCGAAGCCCCGGGACCGCAGGACTCGCGGACCCGAACGCCACTGGGGTCCGGCGATCGGTCCCCGGAGTTGAATAACGGGGAGAGCCGT
The DNA here is from genome assembly GCA_029574335.1 of Rana kukunoris. Taxonomy (NCBI): domain Eukaryota; kingdom Metazoa; phylum Chordata; class Amphibia; order Anura; family Ranidae; genus Rana; species Rana kukunoris. The sequence goes on from CM056049.1 coordinate 326,085,502, forward strand.
GTGTAAACACGGCTTACCCTTTTTCACTGTGGCGCCCGCATTGATTGTGTGTTCCCTTACATAGGGAATCACAATCAATGACGTCACACCTACAGCCACACCCCCCTACAGTTAGTAACACAAATTAGGTCACACATAACCCCTTCAGCGCCCCCTTGTGGTTAACTCCCAAACTGCAATTGTCATTTTCACAATTAACAATGCATTCCAAATGCATTTTTTGCTGTGAAAATGATAATGGTCCCAAAAATGTGTCAAAATTGTCTGAAGTGTCCGCCATAATGTCGCAGTCACAAAAAAAAACGCTGATCGCCACCATTAGTAGTAAAAAAAAAAATAATAAAAATGCAATAGAACTATCCCCTATTTTGTAAACGCTATAAATTTTGCGTAAACCAACCGATAAACGCTTATTGCAATTTTTTTTTACCAAAAATAGGTAGAAGAATACGTATCGGCCTAAACTGAGGAAAAAAAATGTTTTTTTTTTAATATATTTTTGGGGGATAATTATTATATAGCAAAATGTAAAAAATGATGCATTTTTTTTTAAATTGTCGCTCTATTTTTGTTTATAGCGCAAAAAATAAAAAAAGGACACCAATTTTGTTTGGGAGCCACGTCGCACGACCGCGCAATTGTCTGTTAAAGCGACGCAGTGCCGAATCGAAAAACCTGGCCGGGTCCTTTAGCTGTCTAAAGGTCCGGGTCTTAAGTGGTTAAGTTATATTGTCAATTAACAAGTTATCATAATATTCAGTCTTTCCTGGGGGTCTGTATACTACACCAATTCTCATGAAAGATCCCTCTCTGGTTGGAAGGCTGACCCAGAGGATTTTGAGTATTTCATTCGTTTTTTTAGTTAATGTTAGCGTTATAATATTTTTGACATATATGGCAACTCCACTCTGTTGTTCCTGTATAGTGTATAGTGTATACACTAGTATTGTTATTTCCCAGTTATTTGAATCCTTGAACGATATCTCTGTATTTGCAACAAGGTCCAAGTTGTCTCTAGACATAAAAGCTTTCAGCTCACAAAGCTTGTTGCCTAAACTACTAGCATTTTTACACATGACATGAAAAACACTGCTATCTACTGCTTTATTTTTACCATGAGAAACTTTAACTGAAGTGGCCACCCCATCAGCCCAGTCCTTAGCATCAGAAACCCTCACATTTGTTTCTACCTACTGAGGTCAGAAATGCCTCTAATTAATTATATCTCTGTCCCAGTTTCTCAGTTTAAATGCATGTCCAAAAAACTTCCAAAATTCATTCTAAGGAGCCTAGTGCCCCTTTGTGAGGAATGCAGGCAATCCCTCTTGTACAGGTCCATGTTAGACCACCTGATCTGACCACCTGAGCATCATGACTATCATAGCCAAAACTTTCAGCTTTGCACCAACTAACCAAACATTGAACTCTGCTATATGAAGTACTTGATGTCCAAGGTAAGACAATGAAAATGTAACAGTACACCCTAATTGTTGAAGATCCTTGGCCAAATTCTGAAAATCCTTCTGTACAGAACTCCCTTCATTCTGGAGACAAATAAGTTGTGCCAAGGTGCACAACAACATCAACATTAAATTAGTAAAATGGTATACATGAAAATGGACACATTGATTGCTTAGCAGAGGAAAAATATCTAACAGAGGCTTACATACTGTAGTGGGCACCTCTGGCTAATGGTATACATTTTCAAATAGCTTGAGGACACCCATCATAATAATCTGCTAATAGCAGATTGAGGAAGGCGAGAAGGGATGGGTCAATGTCACAGAACATGGTAGCTAGTTGCTCTGTTTTAAACAGAGTGCTCTATATTCTGGTGTCTTAGAAACCTCAGCAAGATATTTTATAAAGTACTGTACATTCAGACACATGAAGATAACAACTATGGTATGTAAGTCTCTGATCATTTTTGTTTAGCCACCACTAAAATAATTTTATTGAATACCAGCGGGTCTTTACATAAATGTTATTAGACTGCCATTTGTTCTGCACCTCCGAATGTCTGCACATAAGGAGCTTGGAATATCAAGACGCGCTCTCATGTGCACATAAAATCAGAAATTAGTGTTTGTTATCGCATTTCAAATTTCACCTTTAGTGAAGTCAGCCATCACTATAACTGGTCAATAGTTAAGTACAAGATGTGGCAGAGAGGGTCACTTCTTTTAGCACCTGGATATTTAGAGCGCCTGGTCCACTCTTCGATAAAATAGAGCTGGAATGCTCTCACCTGAAATTGCCTGCTTGGTAACGCCAGTGCCAGTTTCAAACATTTCATATATATTTTTGCAAAATACAAATAAAATTGTCATCAATTATTTGCAAAGTTTCCATTTATTCACCATTTTCATTTTTTTTATTTGTTTGATCTTTGATCATCTGTGTCCCTCCTATTTATTATCTATTAGTTTGTACTGTAAATAGAAAATCTTCAACATTTTTAAAGATTTACCTAAGGCATTCTCATATACTGTATTGTACTATACCTGTCTGCATGTTGGTATCTAATGAACAAATCAGTCATTAGATATTTTAACCGGTTAAGGACCGGCTCACACCGATATGCGTCGGCAAAATGGCACGTACAGGCAGATTAACGAACCTGTACCTGATGCGGCATTGTGGGCGCACGCACCCGTCGCATGCTCCGTGAGTGTGATCGTGGGTCCCGCAGACTCGATGTCTTTGGGGATACCCTTGATCCTCTCACAGAGAGGAAGAATGGGGAAATGCTAATGTAAACAAGCATTTCCCCATTATTTCTAGTGACAGGACACTGATCACAGCTTCCTGTAATCGGGGGCAGTGATCAGTGTCGTGTCAAACATAGCCCATTCCCCCTACAGTTAGAAGCACTCCCTAGGACACACTTAACCCCTTTAGCGCTCCCTCCTGGTTAACCCCTTCACTGACCGTCACATTTACACAGTAATAAGTGCATATTTATAGCACTGATTGCTGTACAAAATGGTCCCAAAATAGCGGCAAAAGTTTCTGATGTGTCTGCCATAATGTTGCAGTCACAATAAAAATAGCTGATCGCCGCCATTACTAGTAAAAAAAACTTTTATAACTTTTGTGCAAACCAATAAAAAATTGCTTATTGCGATTTTTTACCAAAAATATGTTGAAGAATACGTATCGGCCTAAACTGAGGACATTTTTTTTACATATATATTTTTGGGGGATATTTATTATAGCAAAAAGTAAAAAATATAGCTTTTTTTTTAAATGTTAGCTATTTTTTTTGCTTATAGAGCAAAACATTAAAACCACAGAGGTGATCAAATAAAGCTCTATTTGTGGGGAGCCACATTGCATGACCCCGCAATTGTCAGTTAAAGCGATGCAGTGCCCAATCACAAAAAGTGCTCTGGTCTTTGGCCAGCCAAATAGTCCGGGCTGAAGTGGTTAAGTTCATTTTATTTTAAATATTTTTTGAAGAAAACTATTAAATTAATCACTTCAGCTCCAGAAGGTTTTGCTCCCTTCCTGACCAGGCTATTTTGCGATACAGAACTGCATTTTTTTACCTGACAATTTTCTCCCACAAATAGAGCTTTCTTTTGGCGGTATTTTGGCTGTATTTGATTACCTCTGAGATCATAATTTTTTTTGCGCTATTAACAAAAAAAACTGACAGTTTTAAAAACAAAACTATATTTTTTACATTCTGCTATAAAACGAATTTCTTCATCAATTTAGGCCAATATTTATTCTAGTACATATTTTTGGCAATTTTTTTTTTTAAATAAGCATACATTGGTTGGTTTGCGCAAACGTTATAGCGTCTACAACTATGGGATAGATTTATGGATATTTTTAGATTTTTTATTGTTTTTACTAGTAATGGTCTAGTAATGTACTTGTGATCAGTTTATCTGACACTAAGTGACACTTTTTGGGAACCAGTGATACCAATACATTGATCAGTGCTAAAAAAAAATGCACTGTCACTGCTTAAATGACACTGGCAGGGAAGGGGTTAACACCAGGGGAGATAAAGAGGTTAAGTGTGTTCCTAGGGAGTGCTTTCTCAATGTGGGGGAGTGGATGCACTGGACAAGAAGAGAGATCTGTCTTTCTGATTAGCAGAAACACAAAAGCTTTCTTTTCCTCCCTGACAGATCAGAGGTCTGCCTTGTCTACATAGGTAGACCACTGTTCTGCCTTTCCCCTGAACGATTGGCTCCTGCTGTAGCCAATCACAGTGGGAGCGGCGCTCTGGCGGCGTGTGAATGCGCCCCAGATCTCGTATACAAAATCACGTAAAGGTATGTGAGTCTGCACAGCTGGGCCACCCTGCCGCAGTATATATGCGGTTGCTGGTACAGAAGCGGTCAATGGGACATTTTGCTGTAAAAACTCTATAGTATAGTTTTTGCAATAATCAAGTGTAATTTTACATGTAATTTTATCATTTTTTTGTTATATTTTAATTGTTATTTACTGTGTATTAATTAGTTATTGTATCTATTAATTGTTCTGTATTTTTTTCCTAAAATGCCCCTTTTTACACATCCCATGTTTGCATTTGTAGTTTTATATTGAAAGGAGGACTCATGCCACGTACATCGGCATGAAAAAAAAAACAACGTTTTTAAAAACGTCATTTAAAATGATTGTGTGTGGGCTTCACATAGTTTTTCATGTTCTTTATTTTTCGGGTTGTAAAAAATTATCGTGTGTGGGCTAAAACAACGTTTTAAACCCGCGTATGCTCAGAAGCAAGTTATGAGATGGGAGCGCTCGTTCTGGTAAAACTACCATTCATAATGGAATAAGCACATTCATCACGCTGACAGACAGAAAAGCGTGAATATTCTTTTACTAACAAGGAATCAGCTAAAGCAGCCCCAAGGCGAATAGAACTTCCCCTTTAGAGTGCCGTCGTACGTGTTGTACGTCACCACGCTTTGTTCTTCATTTTTCAAAAACGATGGTGTGTGGGAAACATCGTTTTTAATGATAAAGATGAAAAAAAAACGTTTTTTTTCATGCTGAAAAATGATCGTGTGTACGCGGCAAAACAATTCAGCTACTCACCACATTTTCACCAAAATTCACTGATTAGTTTTTAAGTGTTCTAATAATTCCCTTTGTATCCACTAGCCTTGCATGAACATATTTAGCTTTATTATTATATAGTAAATAAGGTCAATTATACTGAAAATATTTCAGAATAATGATCATATTTGATTATTTTCCCTTCCCTTTCCCTTATTTTCCGTTTGTGGATAACTGCTTGCATTGCTTTAGTCTGCCTGGTAATGGGCAACAATGTACAATATTCAATATATAACAGTTAAAGCATTTTTTTTTTAAGTTACTGGTAGCATTAATTACTAATAGGTTGTTTAGTGGTCGTTTAAAGTTTTATAAAGCAACACAAAGCATGCCTCCACTTGTAGACTTACACTGATTTGAGAAAAAACATGTATCTATAAAAAATGTTAAGCACTTAAGTGCTAAAATGTGTTAATTAACCAGGATGTGCGACTTTCTTTTAGACCTCAGCCCAGAGCTGCCAATGAGTACTTTGTCTCCTATCTCACATCATCCTGAGACTTCAGCATTGCCTCAGCTACCTGAAAATTCTCATGCAGAAATTTCTGATGACAGTAAAGAATCTAATGACATTTTTACTGATGATGACCAACTTTCCAACCTAAGTGAAGGAACTATAGCACCAGAAGTGGAAAATAGCATTCCGGATCTCTCAACAACCACACCAGATCCGTCTGTAACTGAGTCACAAGTCACACCTTATGAGGAAATCGAGGCTGATGTATTATTAGAGGAAACATCAGAAGAGCTTGGAGGTAAGGCAGACATGTCCCTGTAAAATAATTTAAGCAATGAACTTTGTGTCATACACATCACAAACAATAAATGTACAGGATTCATAAAAACGTAGCTATTTAATTTCATTATATTTTTCTACTTGTATATTAAACAATTATAAAGCATCAAACATCTTAATGATTTAATCTAGTGCAACTGAAAGGTTGAGCCTGTGAACTAAGAAATTAAGTTAATAATTAGGTGGAGAAAACAGGAGTTGGCAGCATCACAGATTTAACTAGATTAAAGAATTCTACTGTGATGATCTTCTACAGATATATTTAAATTATATAGTCTGCAATGGCACACACAAGTTCTTCCATAAGTCTAGTATACATTTGGCTTTACCACTAGTTTGTAAACCTTTAAGAAGTTTCTTGATTTCTTCATGACCGTTTTCTAAAATGCTACCTAATTGCCATTTGAAGTATTATCATGCTGTAGCCCTCTTTTGGGGGGTGGGAGAGTTTATAACAAATGTCCCACCTCAGACAGGATATTACACTAAAATAAAGTAAGCTGCGCTGTTTAAGTACTGAAAAGAAAAATACAGTAACATATATAACATATAATATACACCAGAATCAATGAGGGCTGCAAACCCTCCAAATACCTGATGATATATCAATATTGAACATGTAAACTCATGCATAAATACCACCAATCAAGGGGACCAGAGTGCATTCTGAGTGTCCATTTATGTCTATTGAGTTGCTAAAAAGAAAAATGTTCCATAACATGCAAAACTCAAAACGATAGTTCACATGAAATTTCCTCAACCGAATGATCCACGGTGATATATGACAAAAAAAAAACACCCAAGAAGCTGTGACAGGGTATGATAGGAAAGTCCTCCACCTTTGAAAATCCTGCCGCTTACCAGCTGGATAGATCTCTTTTTTAGAGAGATAGATTGGCCTATGGCTTATACCCCACCCCCGTGTCTCTGTGCTTGGCAGCAAAGTATCCCAGATCCTCTACTCCGGATGTCCTTGATATTACCAACAATCAGTGATTCCCCATGTAAGGATAAAAAGGGCTTCCATAGTGTAATTCCATAAGACGTTTACAGGCATACCCCACTTTTAAGTACACAATGAGGTTAATGTACTAACGCTGGAAAGCGCAAAATCAGGCTCACTTCTGCATAGAAACCAATAAGCTTCTAACCCCAGCTTGTTCAATTAAGCCTGGTAATAAAACCTGGAAGCTCATTGTTTTTTATGCAGGTGTGAGCCTGATTTTGCGCTTTCCAGCTTTAGTAAATAAGCTCCATTGTGTACTTAAAAGTGGGGTATGCCTGTATTGTTTTTAAGACAAGATTGCACTTACAATTTGCCGTAGATCAAATAGCGTGTCAAATACATTTGATAGCTGAAAAAGGAGGGAACAAACTGCAATAAACACAAATGTGAAAATGAAAATAAGCAGCTGCACTTAAACAAACAAAGTCTAAAGCCCCATACACACGGTCTGACTTTTTGACAACAAACTTCAAAATGAGCAACTCTTTCTATATACACAAAAGGCCTATATATATATGGGAAGCCACCTGAGATTGGTAGGCAGCAGGAGCACACTACGGTGCACGTCACCCCAGCAGTAGGGCGTGTAAGCTTTGGCTCCAGGCAGGCAGGCAGGCAGGTTTGCAGGTCTCAGCTCTCTGTCCCAGCCCAGCCCAGCCTCACAGCAATGCGCCCAGGCAGCAGCAACCCTCCTCTCCCCCTGACACTCACACCTCAAGGTAAGGTGATCAGCCTGGTCTACCCCCTGGGACTGGATACGGCCGTCCTTCTTAGGATAGCCGTGGCTCTCCAAGTCCCGGGGAGCGAACGACCGGACGACCGGGACCCCCCCCCCGGCATCCCACATTCCATCCCGCCGCCCTCCTCACCCCTCCGGGATCCCCCGCTCTTCTCCTCACCACTGCAACCCTCGGGGCTCTCAGACAGCTCCATTTACCAGGATCGTAGCTACGAGTGCGGGAGGGCATCCCAGGAAAGTCCGCGGCTTCGCCCGCGGCCTAGCGGGACGCCCCTCCCGTACGCCGAAAGGGTAAAATAAAAACAGAGGAATTCACCATCTGTCCTCGGGCCCCCCCGAGGCCCCCCCCCATGCTGTACCCCCTACAGGCCCTTTCTCTCCCCCCGCGGTCCCCTACTGTTCTTTAGCCCCCGGCTGGGGCCTAGTCCCGGTCGGCAATCACCTTTGTACACCCACAGCACTACAATACACCACCCACACCTAGGGTTGCCACCTTTTCTTCACGCCAAACCCGAACACTTTAGCGGCGCACGGCATGGCACCCCAACCGCGGTGCGATTTTGCCGTGACTGTCACCCGACAAATTGCGGCAAAATCACATAAACATAATTGTGGGATGCCTGTCATCCAAAATAAGTTTTGCTTCACGATTGGGGTGCCATTATCCCCATCCCCTTCTATTACAAATCTACTTCCCCTACCAGCACAAATCCTCCAATACCACCATGGCAGCCGACAGGAGGTATCAGGGGGCCCCAGCACACAGGGGAGCCTGGACAGCAGGGGGTTTGGAGCAGTGGGCGTGGGGGTGCAATTACAGAGGAGGGGGTGCAATTACAGAGGAGGGGGTGCAATTACAATGTAGGGGGAACAATTACAGAGGAGGGGGTTGCAAATACAAAGGAGGGGGGGAATTCCAATGAGGGGGGGCAAATACAGAGGAGGAGGGTGCAATTACAGTAGCGATGGGGCAAACACAGAGGAGTCAAAAAGGGAAAGAGAGAGGTGACAGGCAGCTGCTGGTGCGGAAGTTTTTAATAAAATAAATGCTTTAAAACAATCTACTCACTCTTCATGTCAGAGCTGTAGGTATGTCAGTCTGTGAAGTCGGCTGTCCCATTCTCCCCTCCGATTCACGCTGTTGTTATCACTGAATCGCTGGAGGAAACAGAGCGCGGGAAATTCATGTTAACTCTAAGCCTCTGATGATGGAGGCGTGGTTAAGCCTCCAGAACGCTCTGATTGGTCACATCATCCCAGGCTGACAGCTTACTGCAGTTTCCCCCACGGCTCTGTATCCTTGGCTTCCTCCAGCGATTCAGTAAAGCAGCGTGGATCAGAGGGGAGAATGGGACAGCCGACTTCACAACTGTGACATGTCTACAGCTCTAACCGGAGAGTGAGTGCATTGTTTTTAAGCATCTGTTTTATTAAAAACTTCCGTACCAGCAGCTGCCTGTTGCCTCTCTCTCCCTTATGTTTTATTTGCTCTGTAATTGCCTCCCCCTCCCGCTGCTCCGATCCCCCTGCTGTCCGGGTCCCCCTGTGTGCTGGGGCTTGTAAAAGGAGGCCCCATGATACCCCCTGTCAGCTAGAAATGGTGTCCGGGTATGAGGCAGAGGGAAACCCGGGCACAGCCTACTAAACCCGTACTGTCTGGGTCAAAACCGTACAGGTGGCAACCCTACCCACACCCCCCTCCCCCTCCCTGGCACAGGCCTTTCTTTTAATCTGAAAGCTAACACCCCTCTTTTCATAAATTGATCCAGGGTTGCGACCGATCGCCTATTTGGGATCAGGAAGGAATTTTTTCCACAGGTAAGGCAGATTGGCACAGCACGCCTGGGGTTTTTCGCCTTCCTCTGAACCAATTGCAAGGGAGCACATAGAGAAGTGACAGGTTCGCCTTACTATTCCTTCTCCCCAGCACCGCCAAAACCCCCCCATAACTATCTATATTTCCCGTTTTTTTTTCTGCAACCATGGGTTATTTGAAATACTCTGCAGAAACCATCTGGGAATTAAAGCCATTTGCCTCAACACTCCCAACAGTCACCGAAAAAGCTCTAAAAAGTGAACAGCTGTTAAGAATCAACAGACGATTAACAGTTAAAAATCGCATTAGAACACACCAGCCCAAACACATATCCTGCGCTCTGGTCAACACCAGATCGGCAGTAAAACCCCGGCAAGAAATCCATGATTTCATCCTTCTACATGATATAGATTGCCTCTTTATCACAGAAAGCTGTCTCACAGGCGATTGCAACACCATTCTGGAAGAATTGGTGCCGGCAAATTATCGCATCCAAATGCAGAACAGAGTGGGGCAAAGAGGGGGAGGTCTGGCAGTGATCCACAAGATTCACCTCTCGATCACCAAACCAGTCCTCCAATACTCGCTTCCATTCATGGAAACCCTCACTCTTCAGATGCAAACAAACCGCCAAGACACGGTCCATATGTTACTGTGCTATAGGCCTCCTGGCCAAAAAACGCACCTTGTCACGTCATTAACAGAATTTATCTCCTCTTACACCCTAAGCATTTGGTGCTTGGGGATTTCAACCTCTGGGCCAACTCCTCCTTGGACCCAGTCGCTGACGCTTGCATCAACCATCTGGAAGGATTAGGTCTGCAGCAATTAATACAAGGTCACACTCATGCCTCAGGCCATACCCTTTTTCATTTTTAAACAAGATTTGGAAATTGAGATCGAGGAAAATGAGCCACTACCATGGACTGATCACCATGCCATTAAATTTAAAATCGCCAATCACCTCAGGCCAAAAAAAAACAATAAAACCGGTGACAAGTCACTGGACTAGGTCCCAGAAGAAGCTCCACTCAGGAACTCTTCAAAACGACCCTAGGAAATAAAATAAACACAATCCAACAACAACAAACAGCCGTAGAAACACTTGATGCCATCAACAAGGCGCTACTTCAGTCCACTGACTGGGTGGCACCAAAACTTGCATTCGGGAAAACAACGCCGGCTGGTTTAACGACCAGCTGACGTTGCTGAAGCAAGAGCGTAGAAGAGCAGAAGCTGCATGGAAAAGGAGCTCTTCAGATAGAAACCACACCATTTATAAGAAAATAACGAAGAAATATCATAAAGAAATCTTTATGGCAAAAAAAAATCATTTCGCCAACATCATCACCAAGGCCCTAAACCGCCTCTTCAAGCTGGTTTCACAATCAATGAATTCAGCCTGCTTAGAGCCCCCCAATGCTGATTCACAGGAATTTTGCAACAAACTATCGGATTATTTCATTAATAAGATTGAAAGAATCCGTGAAAGCATTGAGCAAAATGGAATCTGCATGAATCCCGCCCGAATCCCAACCCTGATACCATTATATACCCGCCTCAAGCACAGAAATTCACCTTAAAACCCATCTCCGTCGCTGCCACTAAAAATATCAACAGCACAGCACCCAATGACATTATTCCCACTAAACTGCTGAAAGAGAGTGCCGATATACTGGCACCAGCTATCGCGCAGCTTATAAACCAATCATTCAAGAAGGGCATGGTGCCCTCCTTGTTGAAACAAGGCACCATAAAACCGATCCTGAAAAAACCCACCCTTGACCCGAAAGACCCAAACAATAGGAGACCCATAACGGGTCTAAATGTTTTCTCCAAGATAATGGAGAAAGAAGTTGTACAACAGTTACAACAGCATTTAGAAACCCAAAAATTACTTGATACGTTTCAATCAGGCTTCCGGCTAGGGCACGGAACTGAAACTGCTCTGGTAAAAATATGGGATGACGTCCTAGAGGCCGCAGATGAAGGAGAATCTTCTCCCCTGATCCTGTTGGACCTAAGTGCGGCCTTTGACACGGTAGACCACGGACTACTACTCGCTAGGCTAGCTGAAGTGGCCAAAGTCGCGAAAGAAGATCTATCCTGGTTCTCTTCCTTCTTGGAAAACAGATCACAAACAGTGAAATTGGGATCTTTCGAGTCAGTAATGCGTACGGTATCATGCAGAGTCCCTCAGGGATCTCCCTTGTCACCGGTACTGTTCAATATCTATCTCCGTCCCCTCTTTGAGATCATCAGCAACCAGAAGCTACTTTACCATTCCTACGCAGACGACACTCAACTGTATCTCCGCGTCGGCAATGGAAAGGATCACTCCCCTGGATTAGAGAGAACCCTCACCCTAATAGATAACTGGATGACATCCAGTTATCTTAAACTCAATGGTTCAAAAACGGAGCTTCTCCTGTTTCACGCAAACAGGAAAAGTCTCCCCATCTCAACTTGGACCCCACCACTAGGGATGAGCTTCGCGTTTGAAACGAACGTATATGTTCGACTCGAACATCGTCCGTTCGATCGTTCAACGAATTTCGAACAAAAACGATCGTTCGCGGCAAATTCGAGTGAAACGAAACAACCATTTTTAAGACTTTTTTCCATTAATACATGTTCTCTGGGGCAAGACCCGGGTTCTGAAGGACGTTTTCCAACAATAACTTGTAAATTGGTTTTTAAAACGACAGTTTTTAAAACTTTTTTTCCATTGATACTACTATCAATGGAAAAAAAAAGTTTTAAAAACGGTTGTTTTTTCAGGAGTCCTGCTCCTGAAAAAACGACCGTTTTTAAGACTTTTTTCCATTGATACATGGTCCCTGGGGCTAAATGTTCGTGCGAACGATCGGACCGTTTGACGGTTCTGGTGCAAACCGAACGCGAGGGTGTCCGGCTCATCCCTACCCACCACCCATCCTGGAAAAAATGATTGCCCCGAGCGCCAAAGTCAAAAGTCTTGGAGTCATTTTTGACTCCTACATGACAATGGATGCACAAATAGGGGCGGTAGTCAGCGGATCCCATCATCTGCTGCGCCAGTTACGCCGACTAACCCCTTTTATCCCTAAAGAGGACATTGCAGTCATGGTGGGAACAATCATCAATTCCAGACTCGACTATGCAAATGCCCTCTATTTAGGTCTTCCGAAATACCAAATCACTCGTCTGCAAGTCATTCAAAATACGGCTGCTCGATTAGTGACTGCTAAAAAACCATGGGAGTCAATCTCCCTTTTGCTGAGATCTCTTCACTGGCTGCCAGTGAAAGACAGAATCACTTTTAAGGCACTCTGCCTTACACACAAGTGTATTCAAGGAAACGCTCCCCAATATTTATGCGAAAAAATAAAAGCCCATAACCCCAATCGCATTCTGCGATCCACAAATCAAAACCTACTGCACATCCCAAAGGCAAGATACAAATCCAAAGGAGATCGGAGATTTGCTGTCCAAGGACCGCGACTGTGGAATGCACTACCAACTACCATCCGACTGGAGTCGGACCACTTGGCCTTCAGGAGAATGATTAAAACTCATCTCTTCCTTTATCCAAGGGATGGAAACAAGCGCCCAGAGGCGATTCAGTTCGCAAGCGTTGCGCTCTATAAGTTTTTCACTCACTCACTATATATATATATATATATAGTACAGACCAAAAGTTTGGACACACCTTCTCATTCCAAGAGTTTTCTTTATTTTCATGACTATGAAAATTGTAGATTCACACTGAAGACATCAAAACTATGAATTAACACATGTGGAATTAAATACATAACAAAAAACTGTGAAACAACTGAAAACATGTCATATTCTAGGTTCTTCAAAGTAGCCACCTTTTGCTTTGATTAATGCTTTGCACACTCTTGGCATTCTCTTGATGAGCTTCAAGAGTTAGTCACCTGAAATGGTCTTCCAACAGTCTTGAAGGAGTTCCCAGAGATGCTTAGCACTTGTTGGCCCTTTTGCCTTCACTCTGCGGTCCAGCTCACCCCAAACCATCTTGATTGGGTTCAGGTCCGGTGACTGTGGAGGCCAGGTCATCTGGCGCAGCACCCCATCACTCTCCTTCTTGGTCATTTAGCCCTTACACAGCCTGGAGGTGTGTTTGGGGTCATTGTCCTGTTTAAAAATAAATGATGGTCCAACTAAACGCAAACCGGATGGAATAGCATGCCGCTGCAAGATGCTGTGGTAGCCATGCTGGTTCAATATGCCTTCAATTTTGAATAAATCCCCAACAGTGTCACCAGCAAAGCACCCCCACACCATCACACCTCATCCTCCATGCTTCACGGTGGTAACCAGGCATGTAGAGTCCATCCGTTAACCTTTTCTGCGTCGATCAAAGACACAGTGGTTGGAACCAAAGATCTCAAGTTTGGACTCATCAGACCAAAGCACAGATTTCCACTGATCTAATGTCCATTCCTTGTGTCCTTTAGCCCAAACAGGTCTCTTCTGCTTGTTGCCTTTCTTTAGCAGTGGTTTCCTAGCAGATATTCTGCAAATGTGTCTGCTGAAAAAGGTGGCTACTTTGATATAACATATATTTTCAGTTGTTTCACAATTTTTTGTTATGTATATAATTCCACATGTGTTAATTCATAGTTTTGATGCCTTCAGTGTGACTCTACAATTTAATAAAGTCATGAAAATAAAGAAAACTCTTGGAATGAGAAGGTGTGTCTAAACTTTTGGTCTGTACTGTATATACACACACACACACACAGTATCTCACACAACTGAGTAAGCCCCTCACATTATTGTAAAATATTTTATTATATTCTTTCATGTGACAACACTAATTAAATTACACTTTGCGACAATATAAAGTAGTGAGTGTATAACATTGTAAATTTGCTTGGCCCCCACAAAATAACTCAACACACAGCCATTAATGTCTAAACCAATGGCAACAAAAGTGAGTACACCCCTAAGTGAAAATGTTCAAATTGGGCCCAATTAGCCACTTTCCCTCCCCAGTGTCATGTGACTTGTTAGTATTACAATATCTCGAGTGTGAATGGGGAGCAGGTGTGTTAAATTTGGTGTTATCGCTCTCACTCATACTGGTCCCTGGAAGTTCAACATGGCACCTCATGGCAAAGAGGATCTGAAAAAAAAATGTTGTTCTACATAAAGATGACCTAGGCTATAATAAAATTGCCAAGACCCTGAAACTGAGCTGCAGCATGGTGGCCAAGACCATACAGTGGTTTAGCAGGACAGGTTCCACTCAGAACAGGCCTTACCATGGTCGACCAAAAAAGTTAAATGCATGTGCTCAGCGTCATATCCAGAGGTTGTCTTTTCGGAAACAGATATATAAAAAATATATTGCGCTAAACTAAATTGAATGAAAATAAGTACAACACTACAATACATAAGGCAGCCAACACAACAATGGAAAAATGTGAAGAAAATGTGTGAAAAAGTGCAGCGCCAAAGGAACAGGGTATGCTATGGTTAAGCAGTCCCTATGTAGTGTATTGACGTGATTCCAGGGGGCACCTGGATGCCGCATCTACCCACGTTGTATACAAAATATTGGTGAGGTGAATATACCAGTGATTCCCACCAGGTGGACCTTAATATTACTTCTAGTCCTTGGTGTGTACAAAAGTGAAAATAAATATCAATATTCAAAACAACATACTAGATTAATAAAAATAATTTTTAGTTAGGTGTTTCACTTATAAAGGAAGGTGTGTAGTCCCATTCAAACATATAGAAATGATCCTTATATCCTTATAGAAGCATATAATAACTCATCTTCAGATAAACGATCCTTAACGTCTCAGACAACCTTGACGAAACTCCAAACTGGATTGTTAGGAAGAGGCCAGGAGGAATCTTCAATGGTGTTGTTTATCTTGTGATGAGGACATTTCTTAAAGGATCCGATCAAAGGTAAAAAGAAAAGAAGGGAAACACCTCCTCATAGCGTAATTTTTTTTTATATAAAATCCAAAAGATACACTTTAAAAATTCCAAACAGAAATCCAAATAGCCACACATGGAAATTCTCCAAATGGATAAAACATTTTAAAAAAGTGATCCAATCACAGCAAGAAAAGTCCACTTCAAAGAAAGGTAAGTAATGAGTCCAGGGCGCAGTGAAAATGGATATGCTCCAATAACCCAACTGGTCGGGTTATTGGACCGTGGCAACCATGGCAACCTCCAGTGGCAACCTTTGAAGCTCTGATGCCCAAGCGGGTGAAGGCAGTGCTGGAAAATAATTATGGGCACACAAAATATTGACACTTTGGGCCCAAATTGAATTTTTTTCACCTAGGGGTGTACTCAGATTTGTTGCCAGCAGTTTAGACATTAATGACTGTGTGGTGAGTGATTTTGAGGGGACAGCAAACTTAACATAACACTGTTATACAAGCTGTACACTCACTATTTTACATTGTAGCAAAGTGTAGTTTTTTCAGTGTTGTCACATGAAAATATATAATGTGAAGGGTAGATAGATAGATAGATAGATAGATAGATAGATAGATAGATAGATAGATAGATAGATAGATAGATAGATAGATAGATAGATAGATAGATAGATAGATAGATAGATAGATAGATAGATAGATAGATAGATAGATAGATAGATAGATAGATAGATAGATAGATAGATAGATAGATAGATAGATAGATAGATAGATAGATAGATAGATAGATAGATAGATAGATAGATAGATAGATAGATAGATAGATAGATAGATAGATAGATAGATAGATAGATAGATAGATAGATAGATAGATAGATAGATAGATAAATAGATAGACTCAGTATATATAGTATACTGTATATACAATCACACCACCAATATTCCCTGTTACTGATGGATATACAAATTACTGTGTTACACAAGCCTTATGATTTTAAACACAATCTCTCCTTCTCAACAAACAAAGAACCTTTTGTATCCGTTTAAAAAAATGTCCTATATTTAAATAAGTATTCTTCACCAGGTGACTATCCCATGAGACAACTGTGACTTTATATACTAATAGAGATGATTTTAGTGTGTACTCCATACACACAAGATACTTCACTGGGTAAACTGTATTTATAGTTACATGATTAAAGTATCATCTGCTATAAGATGTAAAAATGTATTTATATATACAGACCCTCTTTCATACACATCATTATGTACTGTATATCCCATTTAGCTTCAATTACCAGTGCACTGCCATCAAAGCAACATTCCTTAAGTTATCAACTTTTTACATATTGTAAAGGACAAGCGTCAAATGTAGAGCTTTATAAGGACACCCACCACTCACTGGTTCTTCTTTTTAAGGGCTTTGTTTGCCCATTTTATTAATAGCAAGTTCAACAAACAAACATAGGTTTCCTTTGCAGGGGTTTTCAGCATTCCTTTGTCCATAAACAAAAATGACATTCAGCCTAGTCGGCTCTCACTTGCAGCACTGCTGCTCTGGCCTTAAACGCCAAGCCCTTGTCTGTCTCGTTCAGACTTCACCGACCACTTTGGTGCATATAGTTAGCAGCCTCTTGCTGCACTGGCTCCCCTGTGGACTCCTGGTACTCAGACTTCCTATCTGCCGGGGGGGAGCCCAGAACTATGGTCAGGTTACTACTAATAGCCCAGCACAGACCTCACCAATCAGTATGCTGACTGTTTTCCAAATCAGGACCCAGGACTGGATCCCACCTGGATCTCTCAGGCCGCGTACACACGAGACATTTCCGATGAGACAGGTCCGACTGACCGTTTTCATCGGACATGTCTCCTGGGATATTTTGGTCTGATGTGTGTACACACCATCAGACCAAAATCCCTGTGGACAGAGAACGTGGTGACGTAGAAGACACCGACGTCCTCAATCCAGGAAGTTCAATGCTTCCACGCATGCTTCGAATCAATTTGACGCATGCGCGGGATTTCGGTCCGCTGGTTAGGCGTACTAACCAGCGGACATGTCCAATGGACAGGTTTCCAGCGGGCAAGTTTCTAAGCATGCTTAGAAACTTTTGTCCGCTGGAAACCTGTCCGCTAAGCCGTACACACGATCGGACATGTTTGCGGAAACTGGTCTGCGGACCAGTTTTAGCGGACATGTCTCCTCGTGTGTACGCGGCCTAAGAGATCCCCAGGCTCCAGGTCCCAAAGTGGACTTTTCTAAGAGAGGAGGAAACTGAAAAGCCAGTTTCCTCTTCATGTTACAAGCTCCCTGGAGCCCCTCAACCTGTCCGGTTGAGAATTCTGTGTCAAAACCTCCTTCTAGACCCTGACAGGGCAACGCTCTGCCACAAAATGTACAGGCACAAGTTAATCACTTACATAAACACACACACCTTGACAAATTCATGTAACTGAAATAAAATACAAACACAATAAAAATACATTTATTAAATGTCCTTTAAATTGAATCCACATCAGTCAGGATTCCAGTGATGTTATCCACATCAATCATAGTATCTAGCAATTTAATCCCAATGAACAGTGCTAATGTTTACCTTCAATAAATTCCTTTGCTGCAATAATGGAAACAAACAGCTGTGAATCCTGGGTGACGTCACTGATCAAATGGAAAGGCAAAAACAGAGCAGTTTGACCTTATTAAAAAAAAAAAAAGAACATCCTATGAATATATAATAAAAACCAATATATCCCACCAAAAAAAAAAAAACTACAAAAAGTAACCCACTGTTTTAGCCTACTTTTTTTAAGGGAAGTCTTACCTGGACTGGGGGGGGGGGGGGGTTCTCTATGTTACTCTCTATGATATGGAAGTCTGCTACTGGGTGAAAAGGCTGAGTGATGACAGAATAATAAAATGTGCTGCCTGATTGTTTTGAGCATTGGAAAAAGGGGGACATTTGGGACTTTAAATGAGGCTGCAGGCATGGTGTGGGTAATAAGGGAGGTACATGTTTATTAATCATACATTTGCATGGCATGTCTCAAATTACAGAAACCACATAGAAAAAACAATCATTTCGTATAAATGTCATTTCATAATGCAAGTGCATAATAAGCAGTAAAGGTACAACAGTGCATAACCTAACGCCAACTAGTGGTCTGAATAGAACAATGGATACAATATACAAATTAACATATGTACAGATGTCGCATTAGGCATCATTAGCGAGGAATATAAAAGTAGTAAAAACAAGTGAGACCATCGAAAAAGGATTTTTTGTTGTGGTGTTCATCAATATCAAAACTATGATAGGGATACATATCCGTATCTCTTTTGGGCACGAGAGATGCGGATATGTATCCCTATCATAGTTTTGATATTGATGAACACCACAACAAAAAATCCTTTTTCGATGGTCTCACTTGTTTTTACTACTTTTATATTCCTCGCTAATGCTGCCTAATGCGACATCTGTACATATGTTAATTTGTATATTGTATCCATTGTTCTATTCAGACCACTAGTTGGCGTTAGGTAATGCACTGTTGTACCTTTACTGCTTATTATGCACTTGCATTATGAAATGACATTTATACGAAATGATTGTTTTTTCTATGTGGTTTCTGTAATTTGAGACATACCATGCAAATTTAATATTAATAAACATGTACCTCCCTTATTACCCACACCATGCCTGCAGCCTCATTTAAAGTCCCAAATGTCCCCCTTTTTCCAATATTGAACCAGGGATGGAGGTGCACTACATATGTGCCTCATTCAAAGTCCCAAACTCCCCCTCTTATTTATTGATTGTTTTAAGCAACCCATTAGAGTGCAACCTGTTTGTCAGAACCTTAGTTTAGTTAGTGGTTGTTTGTTCTATTCTATGAACTTGTTACAAAAAGCCCTCTTGCATTGAAACTATGCTTTTGTGCTGCTTTGCTGAATAAAAGTGCAGGACAAACTTGTTCCTGAGTGTCCCTGCCAATGTATAGTTTACCACTGGCAATACCACTTTAAAAAGACGTGTACATTCATAATTTCCCAATTAGGACCAGTTAGGGCCATGTCACAGACAGGAGTGATTTTGTAGTTTCTACAGCTGCTTCTTGCTGTGGTGGTGTTGTAGCAGCTAATTTCTCCCCTTAGCATTTATACTGAGGAAAAATTAAATTGTAATTAATGAAATATCTGTGTTACATTATCATAAACAAGTTGGAGCTCATTCACTGACATTTTTCATTGTTTAAACTAGCTAAAGATTTATCAATGGCAGTAGCTACAGTAATCATATTATCCAATGCATTTGTTGATGATCATGAACGACCACAAGTATGTATCTGGCTGCATATGCAGACACTGGGGTAGATTTACTAAAGGTAAATAGACTCTGCACATTGCAAGTGCAGTTTTTAGTAAATGAGGGGAAGCTCCGCTGACTTCCATCATCCAATCATGTGCAAGAATTTTTTCCTGTATGTGATCGGGTATTGGGCGAAGCTACATTTAATTTATTAAGCACTGAAGCGCACAGTCTATTTGCCTTTAGTAAGGTCCCATTTACACTAGAGTGGTATTATAGCTTGAAGCCTGAAGCTACAAATGCTGGAGGGGAAAAAATCAATTATTCTCTATGGAGATGGTTCACATCTCCACTCTAAAACGTCTGAAGCTAGAAGCTCCAAAAAGCCTGAAGCCCAACCAAGTTCTGTAGCTTCTTTTTAGGCAGATCACAGGCATTTTTCTTCTTTTTACATCGGTGATCATTTGACCTGTACAAAATCGTGGCAAAAACGCACGACTTTCTGCCTTAAAATGATACGCTTAGGTGTAAATGCAGCCTATATCCACCCGCTATGTTGAACAACTAGCTAACTAAAGAACAATAGAGAAATAAAGCAATTCTTTGCTACACCGTTACTAGTGTTACATTGCCCTTAGGTTTCAAGTTTACAAATGGAAGACATTCAGCAATGTTGATACTACCCATATCACGTTGAAAGAAGCAAAAATAAATCAAGAACTGGAAAGGTACAGGTATTTTTACTTAACAATAAAATTATTTACAATACAGATTCAAGGGCCCCCACTTATGGGTGTTAATCACTTCTACAGCAGCAACATACTTTGATATTTTGTTTTAATTTACATAGTAAGCTGTAAGCAAAGTCAGCAAATCCAGTGTGAACAGGCAGGTGAGTTTGCTTTTAATTCATACCTGGGAAGAGAAGCAACAGATGAGTCTGTAAAGGCAAAATGGGGATGGTAAAGGTGTCAGCTTTTATGCAATCATTGTTAAAGCTTAGATGGAGCATAACTATCCATATAACTACCTATTCAATTACAGGATCTAAAGGCATACACTTAGTTCATACAGGCAAGGTAAGATCTGACAGCAGACAGATCATAAAGGTGAAAAAAACAGATACACTGCGCCTGTGATATCAAATTATAAACTAAACAGCTGCACCACTAACATGAGATATTAGCACATAATATGAATATTAAAAGAAAGCCGCGCTAAACAAAATATACCAGTGAAAAAATATTATATGAATAATATTAATAATTAAATTGGTTTATAAATAAGTCCATAAACCACAAGTGAATGTGCATAGTCGTTCAAAATCTTGAAACAGCTCTCAAACACTACTACAGACTCGTGAACCTCCACCACATAAAGTGTGTGCTTACCGGAAGGCAAGCTATTATAAGCTTGCGACTATCATCCAAGCCAGGGCCTTTATCCAGGAGGTGTTGAGAGGACAGCTCACAGTGCTATATCAACTACATTGAACAAAGAGACCATAATACAATATATCTCTGAGTAGTAGGTAGTTGAAGAGTCCTGGGACTCTTCAACTGCCTACTACTCAGAGCTATGTTGTATTATGGTCTCTTTGTTCAATGTAGTTGATATGTACCACTTATTTCTTCTTTATGTGTGTGTATATATATATATATATATATATATATATATATATATATATATATCCAACATTGCATTGCCTTTGGTTTCATCCATAGGACTACTGTGTTTAGGATATTTTTGTACTAATATTTTTTTATATAATACCTTTTTCATTTTTGTCTAAATTGCCTTAAAAATTCCAATATTTCAGGGTATACCTTTTCCATTTAACAAGGGATGATGGCAATTAACATTCCAATCCACATGAGTCTAACTAATTTGCAAATAGACCACAATGTCAGGGGCTCAGCAGCCGTGATTGCAGAGAGGAGGAGAGAAACTGGCAGGATCAGCCAGCTTTTTTTAGGTGTTAGAGGGGTCCAAATTACACAGCACAAGCACTGTGCTCTATAAAATGCTTTATGAGCAGGATCCATATTTATTTATTTTTTGGGGGTTAACAAACGCTTTAAATAAAACAAAATAGAATAAAATAGAGCAACTTTGAACTTGATTAAGGCAAAAAAAAAAGTTATATACATTACTTTATGGCCATTGAAAAGGAACAACAATAAAATATGAAAAATTGGACAGCCAAATGCTACATCTTCCTAATGCAACTTTTATGAGGGTATCCTGCTTGCTTTTTTTTCTCCTTGCAAGAAAGATAAAAGGTAATGGGTGATTTAAACCCACCAATGTTCAACAATAACTGAAATATAGTTTTGGGTACCCTGACCTTTATCCACTGCACAATAATAATAATAAATTAATTGTGTTTTTACTAAGGTGTAAATTGCATATTACATAATTTAATTTAATTTAATACAGCTCTGGTAAAGTTAGTGATGATGTACAAAGCATAATTATTTGTTGCAGGCTATCGGGTTTCATACATTAACTTATAACATGAGCTGCATCACTACTTTATACAGTAAATTGGTCTGTATAAGCTCTAAGTATGTGCATTCATAACTCAGACTGGATGCAGTTCCTTTATACTACATTGTGCTCAGATTATTCAAATGATATTTCTGATTAGATTTAACAAGTACATTAATATCAACAACATTATTGTTCTTTAAAATATTGCTCTTTGAATTCTACAGATGTACTTGCCCGTACATGTTACGGCAGATTATTTTGCTAAAATCCCAATTTTAACCACATTCTCCTATGTTTATATTTAGGAAAACAAAGACGTTTGGGGCTAGAACCATGGAAAATTGGTGTCATCTCTGTTGGTGTTTTCTTGGCAATAGAGGCTGTAGTGCTTGCTGTCTATTGCTTACTATGCAGAAAACGAAGGTATTATTCATATACTGTAACAGATAGTAACCATTAGAATATCCCTTGTGCAGCTTACCTATAATTTGTCAATGTAAATAAGGCATTTTAATAAATATTTTTTACAATATTTATTACAATGTGTTTGTCCCATATTGCTAGGTGCTTCTCAATTCAAGTTATGAAGTTGACCTGTCCCCCTCCCTGCATGGCAATTTGGACAACAGCTTGTAAAGAGATGGATCTATTGTAACTGCAGCTTGTCTTGGCTCAGAGAACTTTCAGCTGAGGCAGGAGTAATGCAGAGAGACCAGGATTACTATTGTTTGTGTCTGATGAAACTACTCTGAGCCTAGACAAGCTGCAATTATGATGGATCTGTCTACTTTCAAGCTGTTGTCAGATTTGCTTTGCGGGAAGGGGAGGCAGGTAGGTCAGACTTCCTGCACATAGGAAGCACCTAGTTACATGGAACAAAGTACTACATATACAGTATGTTGGGTAGAATTGTTTTTTAAATAGTAATTATAGTTCTTTAAATGCTGCTTTTACAAATATAACAGCAAAATAAACGAATATTATATTTAGAGCACAAATTATATATTGAGCACACATCTTTTCTATCCAGAATATGCATGTGATCAAATATGTTGTTATGAAACACATAAATATACAGTAACACTTTGACAAACACAAACTGACACACAATAGAGATTGAGTTCCGAACCAGGGACTCAGTAAGGAAGTGGAGTATAAGGATAAGGATAATAAGGATGATAATCTAGAGCCCATACCTACAAAAATCACATCAACTCCCATTTTTCTCTCCTAACATATTCTTTATTAGCCTAACGTTTTTTTAAACCGTAACTGAATAACAATTAGTTTACTAAAACATTGTGTATCAAACAATTGCATTGATTTTTGTCTTTTATTAATAAAATGCAGTTTCTAAATGTTTTACATCCTTTGTTTGCATATCAGCATGGTTAATATCCTGCATAGTGTTGCTCACGAATATTCGTATTGCGAATATTCGGCTCGAATATGGCATATTCGAGTATTCGCGATATAGTCCGAATTTCGCGGTGAATTTTCGCTATTTCGAATATTCGTATTTTTTCAATTTTTTTTTAGAACAGATCACATCCTAGAGATCCCCATCGACGTCTAAAAGCATTGCTGGTATGATTAGAGACCTTGGGCCGAGTAGCTGCAGCGATCATTTTATATTGCCGAAAAATCGCAATGCGATTATTCGGCAATAGCGATATCGCGCGATTATTTTCGAGAAATTCGCAATATTGTTTTTAGCTAAAATAACACATATATTCGATTTCAGAGTGTTACTGTCGAAATTCCGCAATCAATTTCTCATTCGCATTTTTACGAAATTACGATAAAATATCAAGAATATTCTGAGCCAATCAGAGTGCTCCTTCCACATTTGCCGAATATTCGCAATAATTTTGTATTGTAATATATCACGAATATTCTGAGCCAATCAGAGTGCTCCATTCCGCATTTCTCGAAATTTCGCAATTATTTTGTATTATAAAATATCACGAATATTCTGAGCCAATCAGAGTGCTCCATTCCGCATTTCTCGAAATTTCGCAATTATTTTGTATTATAAAATATCACGAATATTCTGAGCCAATCAGAGTGCTCCTTCCGCATTTCGCGAAATTTCGCATTCGCATTCGCAATAGCGAAATTTCGCAATCATTTCATTTCCAAAAAATATCGCGAATATTCGCATTTAACGAATATATCTCGAATATTCGACTATATATTCGAGATATATCGCGAAATCGAATATGGCATATTCTGCTCAACACTAATCCTGCAGCCTTTTCAAGCCAATTAGTGGTTGAATTATTAAAATCCGATGCAGCTGCATAGAAACCAATCAACTTCAGGGTTTTTATCAAAGCTTAATTGAAGAAGCTGATTGGCCACCATGCACAGCTGCATCAGATTTTGCACTCTCCAGTTTTAGAAAATCAATCCCTTTCTGTCTGCATGTATGCACTCCAGCAACTGCTATACATGAATTCTCAGGGCTGGTTTTATGGTAGTCACAACAGTAGGCCAAGCTTGTGTTCTTACAGCTGCTTGCAGTCCCCATTGGTAGAGACAGACTGACAACACAGAATTACAATAACAATACATAGTGCTGTCACTGTATAAAAGGAAGTGCCTGCACAAGGACCTCAATGGCAGGGTCACTTAATATTGTTTTACTGAAAGGTGCAGTCTTAAAAATATATCAATTTAAAAATGTTATACTTTATTTTTGAAATTACTTTAACATGTAAGAATGTATACGAGACTGTAGTGTGTGAGCTTATATTTACTTTTTTACATTTTTTTTTTATCTAATGTACATTTTAAAACAATTTTGAAATAAAATGTAGCAGTTTTGTATTGTTATTAGTCGCTAAAACAATGGAATTGTATGAATTGTGTATTTGCTAACGGTGCATAGATAACTGAGGCAGGGGTCCTTTCACATCAGGAAGCAGTCCATGTAAAACTGCATTGCATGGGATAGCTTTCCAATTTGCACCCAAATCATCAGTACAATGCAGATGCATATGTTTTCTCAAATGTGCACATATGAGGGAATCAGCAAGAGGAATGCTAATTTCCATTAATTTTAAGTAAAAGCATCATAGTTTAATGACTGCTAATATTGTGCTTTGCTTATATGTTCAAAATAAATTCAAGTTTAAATGTATTTTCAACAAAATAAAGCATGGAGACATGGAGAGATAGGTGAGTTTGATGTGAATATTAAATAATAATTAAATTGAGTTTTCAGTTTATGGTACCCAGATACAGTTTAGCTTTGCTTTAAACATTCTGCTTTAGGCCGGAATCACACTTGTGTGGTGCGAATTTTAGCTCTCTTATCTTTGCAGAGAGATTACAGAAGTGTTCAGCAGATTAGCAATGTTTTATCTGCGAATTTGGAGACCTGGGAGAAGTTACAGGGGAGAGGAGAGTGGGGGAGAAGTGTATTGAGCTGAATGAGAGAAATTCCTGAAGAGAACTGAACACATCTGCGAATCAGCTGCGTACCCATAGAAGATAATGTGCCTGAATTTGCACCTGAGCCGCACCGCAAGGCATAAAATCTGCACACGTTTTTTTTGCAATGCGCAGTGCGAATGCATCGCACATATGTGAACCAGCCTCATTGAAAACAATGTATTTAGAAATGTTCTGCGTATTAGATGCAGTTTAAGCCACAACCAATTCGCATAGGTGTGAATCCGGCCTAAAACATTGCCTTCCAGCCAGAAGGCATCTGGCTGGAGAGTAGATGTTTGGCAGAGCTAGGGTAGCCTCCAGATATTTCAGGATTGCTTTCCAATACTTCTCCACCTGGGGACACTGCCGTACCATATGAAAGAAGTCTCCCACTGCTGTATTACACCAATGGCAGTCCGGTGACTCTCGTCTGCCCACTTTATGCAGGCGCTGGGGGTGTAATATATTCTATGAAGATAGTTAAACTGTAGCAGTTTGTCTCTGGCTGAGATCAGAGGGCTTCAAACTCCAGGGACTTAAATTTCTAAAAGCTTAACTATGGAAGCTGAAAATTGAAGCTAATTCTTAACCATACAGAGCTACTTCAGATTCACTTTGCTCCAGTTTTAATAGATGTATCCAATAGATTTACCAGTGTCTTAAAGTGTATTTAAATCCAAAAACAAAATGTAAGTGGCTGTGTAAGTTTTCTATTTTCAGGCTTTTTTTTCACCTCATGATTCTGCCAGGAATACATTTCTTGTCATAAGGTCACAACGTTCACTCACTGTACTGTATCTAAGAAAGTAGTGCTGTTACCCTAGGAAAGTAAGTGTGTCAGGATTATCTTCCACTCTTTGGCCCAGATTCAGGTACATCTGCGCATTATTGGACCGGCGTAGCGCACCGCCTTTATGTTAGACTTGCGCAATTTTGTCGCGTAATCACCCTATTCTCGTAGCTTTTGCGCAGAAAATTGTGCATGCGTAACGTTTTTTCAGAGGCGTAAGGCGGAGTAATACAAATTGGGAAGGACGTGGGCGTGTTACATTGAAATGAGCCGTGACCCCATGCAAATGAAGGGCCGGCCGGCTCGCGCATGCGCGCTTGAAGGAGACCATGGTCAGCTCCGCTGTGCGCATGCTCACAACTCGGGAGCGGCGCAATCAGTGATATTGGAAATGGACTAGGGCAACATTGTGAACTACGCAAACAGCATAAATAGACACACACAAACGCACGTGCATTGCAAAAGTACATCTCTTTGTCCCTTCCCATTTAACCAAGTGCTTTTGTCCTGTTGTCCGTTGCGGTGTGTTTTGTAGTTGTCAGATTAGTGTTCTGTGTGATCAAGTGTTTGTTAGTAGATCTTTGAAAGTGTTTTTTGATAAGTGTTTGAGAGACTGTTTGTTTGATTGATATTTTTCTGTTCGTTTGTTTTCTTGCAGTTTTTTTGCTGTTTGTTTTTGTGACTGTTTCTTGCTGAGTGCTAGTGTGATTTTTTGGATGTTAGTTTTGTCTTTGTGTGTGTTCTTGCTTGATTGGTTGTGCTTGTTTTTGTGAGTGATTTTTGTTGACTGGGAGTGAGTTTTTTTGGAAGTATGACAGAGAGAAAACAAAAGCTCAATTTTACTGTGGGGGAAAAAAGAATTCTTGCCCGGGCCATTAGCGATTATGGGCTTTACCTCCACGGCCCAGAGAGTGCCAACACCACCCCGGCCAGGAGGAGGGAGATTTTGGATATGATCACTGAGCAGGTCAATTCAGCGGGGGAGGGGGAGACACGGACCCGGTCTGGGATTGACAAAAAAATCAATGACCTCCGGCGTCTGGTCAAACAGAAGCTGGCCAGAATGCATGCCCATGCCAGGGGCACAGGAGGGGGCCCACCATGCCGTATTAGGCTGACAGCGGAGGAGCGTGCGGTGGCCCTGACCTTTCATCGGCATGAAGTTGAGGGCCTGCCCGGCTTTGACTCAAGTCCGGAGCCTGTGGTGCCAGGTAAGTATTTTTTTTAATATCAGGTGTGTAGCATGTGTGGGGGAGGGGGTGAAAGGGAATATGTGGCAAGTGTGTGGATCCTCCAACCTGTGAATGTTTTGTGTCATCCACAGATGTGCAGGAGGGTGCAGGGCCATCTGGCCTGACCGCACCATCCCCAGGACAGCAGCCTAATGAGGCCCCCCCAACAAGGCCGCAGTCCGCGGAGGAGGTTCAAGAGGAGGAGGAGAATCATGAGGAGGAGGAGTCCATGTCAGGCACTGGACGTTTGGTTTTTGAGGACTCTTCCCCTCTGGCTGGCAGCAGGCAGCCCTCCCTAAGGGGGAGCCCCCCCCCTCCTCCCCCAACATGGCTCCCCTCCCAAGGGCCTCCCCTTCTCCCCGGCCACAAGCATCAGCTGGAGGCAGGATTTCATCCCAGAACACCAGGGGGTTTGCCGATCTCCTGCCCGCCACTCTGAGAAGGGACCAGTTCCTCCAGACCCGCCATCTGGGACAGGTCAGCCAGACATTGGTGCGGATGGAGGAGAGCCTGTCCTTCATCAAGGATACGCTGGGGAACCTGGACTCCCACTCCCGGGCTTTCACAACCTGCCTAAACGACCTGCAGACTACATCAGCAAGCGTTGGGCAGGATGTGAGGGCCCTTACCCAGGCTATCCAGGCCAACATGGCAACACTTGGTGCTGCCCTGGACAGAATAGCCGTGGCCTTGGAGGGCAGGCCGCCAGGTGGGCAGAGATCAGGGGCTGCTCCTCCTTCCCCGGTTTTCCCCCTCCCAATGAGTCTCCCCTGAGGAGCCGGGGCCGTGGCCGGGGGCACCCCAGGCGTGGCTCACGTCAAGGGCAATAAATTTTTTTTCTCTTTTTTTTTTTTGCTGGATATTTTTTGATTTTGCTGGCAATTAATATTATTTATTTATTTTTGGGTTGTGAATGCTGTTTGAATGTGGGGGTGACATTCCTGCCGGAAAAGGGGTGTCACCCTCAATTTTGGTGGAGAAGGGTTCCCCAGGACCAGGGAGAAGTGATCCCCAGGTCCGTGTGAATGGTGTATGAATGTACAGTGACATAATTGGAGCCTTGGCGTGGCGTTGCTGCTCACAAGTCCAGCATGGTGGACTGGTGCCAATCCAATTTGATGAGGATGTGGGGTGTGTGTGCTAGGGACCACAGTGGTGTGCATGCATGCATTCTCATTGTGCCATGATTAATGTGTGTGTTTAACGTGCAAAGATGCCCAATGTGAGCTGTCTCCTGGCTGCTCTCCCCTCAGAAGACGGTGTAGCCTCGGTTAGGGGGGGGATTGTCTGGTTCAGGGGTCAGGTCATCACGTAGGTCAATCTGCAGGCCCTTTCTTTCTGCAAAGTTGTGCAGCATGCAACATGCACCGATGATCTGGCACACGAAGTTTGGGGAATACAAGAGGGTACCCCCAGACTTATCCAGGCATCGGAAACGTGACTTTAGGAGGCCAAAGGTGCGCTCCACCACTGCTCGTGTTTGGGCATGTGCTTGATTGTATCTTTCCTCTCCTGGGGTTTGGGGGTTCCGGATAGAAGTCATGAGATGGGGTCCCAGTGGATATGCAGAGTCACCTGTAAGGGAAAAGACAGGAGGATGTTAGTCATGCATGTGCCCCTTGTGATGTGTGCATCATGGGAGGGGATAGTCATGCTTGACTCCCATGTCACTCACCAACCAGCCAGGTGTCCCCATACACGTTCTGATCGAATTCCATTCGGATGTGGCATTGATTGTATATGTAGCTGTCATGGTTGGACCATATGAGGCCTTGGGCATCGACTATCACCTGTACGTTGATGGAATGCCAATGCTTCCGATTGCGGTACATGTGCTCTGTCTCATGGGGGGGGCTGGAGTGCCACATGTGTGCAATCAATGGCCCCCACAGTGCGTGGGAATCTGGCAATTCTGTAGAAATCTGTCATTGCCTTCAGCCGCAGCTCCTCAGTGGTGGGTTTGATGATTTGGTTGGCCATGCGTCTGAGGATTGCAGGGACAACCTGGTGCACACATCTGCTCATGGAGGATTGTGACATCCCAGCCACCACTCCACTTGTTCTTTGAAAAGAGCCACTGGCAAGGACATGGAGTGTTGCCATGACCTTGACCAGTGGCTGCACTGCATGTGAGCGGTGTGTTGGGCTGGTGATGTCCTCCTGCAGGGTTGTGGTTAATTCCAGGATGACATGAGGGGTGAATCTGAAGATGCGATACACCTCAGAATCACTCATGCCAAACAGGTCTATGCGGGTGCGGTATATCCTCTCCCGTGCCATCCTCCGTGCCATCCTCCGTGCCCTCATCCTTCTTTGTTCATCTAAAGTCAGTAGTATAGCTATGTGCGACGATGCCCCTGGCATGTTGGCATACAGATTGTTGTGCAACACGTGTGACTGCTGAGCTCCTCACTAACAGTGTTGCTTTATATAAGAAGTAGACTTTTTTTCTCTTTTTAGACCAGCTTTTATATGCTCTAATTTTAGACAGGACATTTTGCTGTTGCGCACACTGCGTCGCCTGCGCTGCCCCAACGTTCTTTTGTGGATCCCCGTAAGTCCCTCATTAGTATATTTGACTAGCAAATCAATGGTCTGTCTAGCGCACTTTTGCGCGGACGGATGCGCCAGTCTAACGAAATTACGCGGGACAAAAAAAAGTAGATTTTTTGCGTATCTCGTTCTGGGGATGCCGTGCATCGAAACGCACGCGCACATTTCGACTTACGCATGCGCATCTCCTGTTGCGCAGGCGTAATCGCTCTGTGAATCTGGGCCCTTGTCTCTAACACATAGGGAAACATAAAAAATAAAAAAAATCAGTTGCATATTTAACTGACTAAAAGGGAGGAAAAAATAGAGTTTGTTGTTAAGGTTTACATACATTTTAAGGTACCATATAATACCATTATATAAGAATTGTATGTATTACTAACACGTATTTAGCTATTTAGGTTTTCTCTATTCAGTGCTTGTAACCTTACTCTAAAGCTTTTAACCTTATTAGATATGATGGATTACATTTGCTCTTTAATGAGCAATGGTGTCTGTGGGTACTCCCACTAAGGATTATTTGACAGATGTGCTTACATCTGTTATGGTTTATAAGGTAATTAAGAAGCTGAGAGTATTCATTTACATTGTGTAACTCATTGGGGAACATTGCTGTATTACACTTCAGATTGTGTGTGGGTATATACATCTATGACAAAGCCAGAAGGGCAATTTGTTTACAAAGCGTAGTGGAATTTTTTTATTAAAATTATTAGAAAGACTTGTTTTGTATTTTTTTTAAAGGGGCCAAATTAACAATGTACAAAACTCAAGGCTTGGTTAACTGAGATAAAAAAAATGTAAAAGTCTATGAATGTGTTACTAATCAACTTTGCATTATTAAAGAAAAATATACTAATTCATACACACTTACATTTTTCTATATAGAGGACCAATGTGTTCCTCTTTACAGAGTCAGCTATGCCTAATAAACTATTCTTAATATTATCTTACTCTTCTTTAGTTTATTTTCCAAGATCCATACAAAATAAAAAAGGATAAATACTCATATGCTACAGTCAGTCCAAGCATGACCCAATTATTCTACCAGAATTGCTTACCACATATAGAAGATTTAAGTACATAAAAATGAAGAAATTTAAGCAACTTTGTAGTGTGAAGGTTTATATAAACATTCCCCTCAACTTATTCCCTATCAGGTAGCCCTTTAAACTACTGTTAGTTAACTACTCAGTTGTTGCTAAATATTTGTTTAAATGACAAATCAAAAACTATGTGTGTTCAGCAGTAGCGCCCATATGTGGTGCGTCGCCCCCCTATCCCTTGCACCTAGCCACTAATCTACATGCAGGGTGCTGGACGCATGGATTCCAGTGTTTTTTTTTTTTTTTTGAAGGACATGATTCGAGTTGGGGCTCTAATTGGCTTCAAAAAAAGATGTGCTTGGGGTGCAGAGCACTGCGCCCCGGCCCACCCAGTTGTATGACAATAGCGAATATCGAAAGGAGATATCCCCTTTTCTTTCCAAATAGTGAATTAATATTCCCAGTCATCCTGATTCTCCTCCCGGCCAATTAGGAATCGGGTCCTGAGACCTGTGACCCAATTGGTCAAGAGGAGAAGCAATCCTATTGGCCACCAAAGAGGAGAAGAGAGGAGACGGAGGAGAAGCTGCTGTGAAGCCCAGGAGTAGAAGACGCAGGGTGAAGTTCCCGCTCAGAGGAAGCGCTGCCCACAACCTAGATGGAGTAAGTTCGGGCCTGGCGACCGACCAGGGGGTACCTATGACCCGACTCAGTGGGTGGATTGTTTGCCCCCCCCCCAAATATATATCCCCAGCCACCACTGGTGTTCAGTCTAAATAGAACCTGAACCATGAAAGCTGAGCCCAGTTACCAACATTGCCCGTGGTCTCCCTGTAGCTAAGCTTTTCTCACTAAATTACCATGCCTTGTTGTACCTTGTTGCACTGTGTATCTTTGCTTCTCATGTCAATGTCAATGTCATAAACACCACCAGTAAAGGCTCAGAAAGATACACAGAATGAATTAAGCAGAAGCAGAAAAATGCAGGAAAATGTGTGTCTGGTGGCCCCAAAGCCCTGTTCTTCTTTCTGGACATATACAGTATCTGTGAGCAGCTCAGTAGTGACATCTTCAAATTTCACCCCAAATCTCTTATCTAGCAGTTATAATTTTAGATCAGGCCTTGGACCTGACACCCCAGATTTACAGCTATGAGCCCACACAATACAGGAGCATGAGAATTGCAACACTATCTTTCTGTGTAAATTTGACGTATTGCTTGGACAAAATTTATATTTTGAGATGTTCCCTATAACGACATAAGAGGGGTTTTAGATCACAGAACAGACCCAGTCACATATAAAATTGGATGACTAAGGCCACGTACACATGATCGAATCCGACGGACCTTTTCAGCAGACAAATTCGATCGTGTGTATGGGCAGACAGACAGGATTTTCCAGCAGACAGATTTTAAAGCATGCTTTAAAATCTGTCTGCTGGGAACCAGTTCGTCCGACATGTCTGCTGGTTAGTACGCTAACCAGCAGACATGTCTGCCCGCACATGCGTCGAATGGATTCAACGCATGCGCGGAAGTGTTTTACTTCCTGGTGACGGTGACGTGGCGGCGTGAATGTCACCGCCACGTCACCGCGCTGTCTACTGGTGGGGATTTTGGTTTGATCGTGTGTACATGATCAAACCAATCTATCCCAGCAGACAAATCCGATCAAAACGGTCTGTCAGACCGATTTGATCGGATTTATTTGGTCGTGTGTACGCGGCCTAAGAGTTATCTTAAACTCAATGGCTCAAAAACAGAACTTCTCCTGTTTCAGGCCAATCGGAAGATTCATCTCGCAACAACATGGACCTCCCCCCACCCATTCTGGGTCAAACTATCACCCCTAGCACCAAAGTGGCTGGGAAAAAAAACATGGGAATCAATCTCACCTTTACTGAGATCCCTTCATTGGTTGCCTGTAAAAGACAGAATCACTTTCAAGGCACTCTGTCTAACACATAAGTGCATTCTGGGAAATGCCCCCCAATATCTTTGCGAAAAACTAAAAGCTTACAACACCAATCGCATTCTGCGCTCCACTAATCAAAATCTACTCCAGATACCCAAAGCCAGATACAAGTCCAAAGGAGAACGAAGATTTGCGGTCCAAGGACCCAGACTTTGGAACACTCTACCAACCAGCATCCGGTTGGAGGTAAACCACCTGGCCTTCAGGAGAAAGATTAAGACCCATCTCTTCTGAGGGCCCAGGGAATGGATACCAAGCGCCCAGAGGCGATTCAGTTTGCATGTGTTACGCTATATAAGTTTCTCACTCACTCACTCATAAAGTGGTTCCAAAGGCAGAAGTTGTTTTACCTTAATGCATTATATACATTAAGATAAAACACCTTTTTCCACAATTAAGCAAAGTACATGAGAGCAGTGGCTCTCCCAGGTTTTTCAATCAAAAGCTGTAAAACACAGAAAATGATGATATAAGAAACCAAAGTAATGCTAAAAGGGTGCATTTATTAGAATAAAAAAAAACATAACTCTTTTTTGTAAAATGACATGTCATGTTAAAATAAAACTCCTGGGCCTAGCAGCCCTAGAATGAAGGCCCGGATTCACGTAGGGCTCACGTAGGACTTGCACCAGCGTACATTACGCCGCGTAAGTGTAAATATGCGCCCTCGTATCTGTGCGCCATACCCACAGGGCTAGATACGCAAATGAGTAAGATATGACGATTCACGAACGTAGATGCGCCCAGCCACTTCATATACACGATTTGCGTAAGGCTTACGTCTGGCGTAAAGTTACCCCTCATATAGCAGGCGCAGGTAATGCAAAGGTATGGGCCAGGGAACGACGCCGTAAAATTTTATGTCACGTACGCCGTTTACGTAGTACTACGTGAATAGGGCTGTGCGTAGGTTACGTTCACGTCGTCGTATCTTAGGCAGCTATTTAGACGTAACTGTGAGCATGCGCACTTGGTTGCGTTCAAGAGACGACGCATGTGCAGTTGGTTTTTTGAAGCTGTGGCCATCATTTGCATGGGGTCAAGCTTCATTTAAATATATCACGCCCACTTCCAGCATGCTTCCACCTACTTTGAATTACGTCGGCTTGCGCCGACAACTATACGCTACGCCGGCGCAACGTGGAGCGCATATTCTTCGTGAATAGCATGCTTGCTTCTCTACGTTGTGCCGGCGTAGCGTAAAGACGATGCGCTACGCCGGCATAAATATAAACCGCTTTACGTGAATCCGGGCCAAAGTGTTTTGGACATAGGAGCAATGGTGCTGCTGGCACTGGTGGCTGACTAAGCAACATCGGGCAACCTTAGATAAAAGTAGGATACCAGCTGGACCAAAGTTTGCCAGATATGTCCACTATAGGGATGAGCTCTGTTCTGACATTCGTCCGAAACATTAGATTATAGCCCATTTGGCTGGAGTTGAACATCATATATAAAAGTGGGTTTTCTCTTGCTAATATGCAGTATATGACAGCTTCCTTCTTTTTCTGTTAATGACTGACCCCCCACTATGTTAAGGGCTTGTGGCCCGGTATGGTTAAGCAAAAGCAAAGCATGCTTATCTTTGCGTGATTTCTTTACCTTGATTTTTGCTTGTGGTTTCCCTTTAAACACCCTCTCAATCTATACAAGAGCTAAAGGGCCTGCTATAAGTTAAGGAGGGGGGATACCCATGCCATTTTTTTGGTGTTGGGGTCCCCTAATAACATCAATATCAAACCTCCATCTAGACTAAGGGTCTGGTGTAGATAAATGGAATCCCCAACTGCTCTATTTACAAACAGAATGAAGCAAGAAGGAGCTGCAATTTTTTCCGGTAATTTAAACACACTTTTTTCTTTGTAAATGTCAGTTTTACAGTGGTAGGTTGTACACGTTGCACAGATGCGCCACTTCCCAGGCAATGTCGGGACCTCAACTCGGCATGTTTTTTAAAATTATTTTTCATTGTTAATTTTTACTAAAATCACTTCTCCACACCAAACAGATATTTTAGAATTGTGTTTGCCTTCTCCAGGGCAGTGCCCAGTCCCCATGCTATGTATTTGTATATTGTAAAAATATATGTCTATTACTTATTTTTAACATTTGCTTCTCTTTGTCTTCAAATGAGGTTCATGTTTGGCACCCAAACTTTAATCATATTCACTGAACCTGACCCGACCTTAACCCAGGTACATTCAGCTAATCAGTAGTACAAATATTGCACTAGATGATGGTCCACTCATCTAGATGGTGCACTCCTAGAGTTGTCAAGTCACATAACTTCTTTATTTAGAAATTAGAATCAAGCAAGCAGCTTACTAACTGACTGCCAATATGTAAAATCAAGTGACTGTCAGACAAAGCTTTGATACATTTTACACCTACAAGTGTTTAATCATAAATGTCAGATCCTCCAATCCC
The DNA here is from genome assembly GCA_029574335.1 of Rana kukunoris. NCBI lineage: Eukaryota > Metazoa > Chordata > Amphibia > Anura > Ranidae > Rana > Rana kukunoris. Next base: position 326,121,127 of record CM056049.1, read on the forward strand.
AGAAGATGCCTTTTTTGGGGAAACGCGTCCAGTGAGGACTACGTGTGATGTCATTGTGGCTGGCTTGGATGGGTGATACCACTGGTTCGTTCGTGTTGCTCGTTTTTTTTGCCTCAATGTAATTTCTGTGACTTTACAATATATTTTTTAAGCTTATTTACGCTATGAGGCTCCTCCCTATTTCACATATGTTATATTTATGAGTGGATTCCATTTTATTCATGGTATGGGGACATACTGATGATGGGATCAATTCAACAGGAACAGTGCATCATTTTATATTTGTATTATTTTATCCCACATCCAGTATTTGGGTTGCAGGAGTTTCACAAGGGCTTAGCACATATTATTTTTTTGTTTTGAATAAATATCAGTGACTCTTGTCAATTCTTTTGATGGTCCATCAACTATAGAAATAGAACAGAAAAGTATGTTTTACTCTGAATGTAACTAATACTGTAGATGCACATTTAGCCATTATGGCATTAGAAATTATTTCTATAGCTCTGTCATTTGTCAATTGAATAGCAGTGGTAGAATATATATTTATATGGCACTCATGACACCCCTCGTATCTATATAACCTGATTTTCAGTGAAAATAATGAAATTCAATTAATATTAATAACATTTAAATACAATAAAAAATGTAACATCATTATTTTAAGTGGAGAAGTGTTCCTTACAATGATGCTAAGTGTAGTGTCTTATTACACTGTTGGTCAGTATATTTACCCCTTATTTTGGACATCTGTGAAATAAGTGCCCCCCTACAGTGGTGGTGGTAGTGAAAGATATACATTGGTGTCTAGCAAGAATAAAAAATGCTCTCTTACCTTGGTGGTTAGCAGAGGGAAAAATGTCCTACATTGGTGGTTAGCAGGAGTAGAAATTCCCTCCTACATTGATAGTCATAGCAAGAAAGAATGCACCCTTACATTGGTGGTCAGTGGAGGAATGCCTTCTTACATGAGTAGTCACTAGAAAGAATTCCTATTTTTTTGGTTGGTCAGTGGGCATGGTGTCCATTAAATTGATAGGGAGTGGGAAGAAGAATGTCCTCATGCATTGGTGGATATTGGAAAGACCATTATAGATCTGGAGAATGAGAGGAAATGTTGCACTAGCCCCATTCTGTTGGCTCCTTCGATCAAACCCAATGCCAGACCTATTCAGGCCATATACTATCTCATAGCCTGAGTATCAGAAACAAGAACCTATTAAGTCATATGAGAGGTATGATAAAAAAAAAAACATACCATTAATTATATTCATGTTCAAAATGAACATTGCATCTTTTGTGGTCAGTAACTAATTTATAACATTTAATTAATAAACCTTAATTTTATTATAGGAGAGATGTAATAGTGAAGAGTTGTGAGCAAGACAGTGAAGCCGGTGAAACAATCAATGTGGAATCCAATGATAATACAGTAATTGGAGTAGAAGGAACAATTAGTGGGTAAGTAGCACATTTTGTTGTTTACATTTTTTGCTCACAAATTAAATGCACTTTCACTCAGCAGCACTTACTCTACCTCTGTTTCCTATTATTGTTTCACTCTCCTATTGCAATTCTTGCAATTTTGTTTCTTAACCACTTCTGACCGGCCCCACGTTCAAAGACGTCATTTTTTTGAAGATGGATATCTCGGTAACGGCAGCAGCTGCTGCCACAACCGAGATATCCATCTCTTCGTGGGGCGGTCCTGTTACCGATAACGGCGGTCATCGCGGCGGATTCACCGCGAGATCGCCGTTACCGGCGGCGGGAGAGGGAAAAAATGTCCCTCAGCCGTCCCCATACCTCTGCTGGGCGGAAGTGACGTCAAAACGTCATTTCCGCCCAGCGTCTTAAAGAGACATTTAATTTGTTTACATTTTGACTTTTTTTTTTTGCATTTAAGCCTGAATATGAGATGTGACGTCTTTTTGACCCCAGATCTCATATATAAGAGGACCTGTCATGCTTTTTTCTAATACAAGGGATGTTTACATTCCTTGTAATAGGAATAAAAGTGATAATTATTTTTTTTTTTTTTTCAGTGTTAAAAATTATAAAATAAATAAAAATAAAACCGAAAACCAAAAACATTTTTTTTTTAAAGTGCCCTGTCCCGACGAGCTCGCGCGCAGAAGCAAACGCATACGCGAGTAGCGCCCGCATATGAAAACGGTGTTCAAACCACACAAGTGAGGTATTGCCGCGATCGTTAGAGCGAGAGCAATAATTCTAGCCCTAGACCTCCTCTGCATCTCAAAAAATGCAACCTGTAGAATTTTTTAAACATCGCCTATCGAGATTTTTAAGGGTAAAAGTTTGACGCCATGCCACGAGCGGGCGCAATTTTTAAGCGTGACATGTTGGGTATCATTTTACTCGGCGTAACATCATCTTTCACAATATATAAAAAAAATTATTGTTGTCTTATTGTTGTCTTATTTTTTAATTCCAGAAAGTGAATTTTTTCCAAAAAAAGTGCGCTTGTAAGACCGCTGCGCAAATACGGTGTGAGAAAAAGTATTGCAATGACCGCCATTTTATTCTCTAGGGTGTTAGAAAAAAAAATATATAATGTTTGGGGGCTTTAAGTAATTTTCTAGCAAAAAAAAACTGTTTTAGTCTCGTAAGCACCGAATATGAAAAACAGGCTCGGGGCTGAAGTGGTTAAAAGCTCTAGATAACAGTAAAAAAGTTTAAAAAATATGTTTATCAAATATAGCTCTATCCATTTCCTCTACTGGTAAATGTCAAGTATGTGCTACTTTCTGAAACAATGATTGTGATTTAGCCTCTTTGACCCCTATAATTTGTGGTTGTTTCAGTTCTCTAATGTTTTTTCTCATCTATTTTTCACTTATACCTCTCCATGTGGCCTTACCATATATTTGTCCTCCAGAGTCATGGTTTAAAGGATACATATACATTGAATTAACTTTATTTTATGAAAAATTCACTTTTGCCTTAATCTATGTAAAACCAACCTCTATATTGTGCATTTTATTATTTACAGAAACAGTAAATATGTTTTTTTTTGTTGTAGAACGCCTAGTCAAAATGCAGGGGACAGCAGCAGACCCAGTGAGCATCAGGAAGCTCATCAACAAAGAGGGGACATGCCAGGCAGGATGTCAGACAATAAATCTACAACTGTTTAAAAAGAAATATAGCAATTTTATGATTAACCATACAAAAAATCTTGTTGCACTCCCTTTTTTTTTTTTTATTGTTAATTTATGTCCACTTGCATTCATTTAGAATTGTAATTGTTCCTGTGTCTATATGATAGAGTTAAACTGAATGTTTTTTTTTTTTTTTGTTTTGGATAGAATAGGGAAGGGTTAAAACACATGTTGGTCTATTTCCCTTTGGGGAGATTTTTCTTCACTTCCTGTCCTAGAAACATAACAGATTGTGAGAAGGGGATTCCCCCCTAGACAGCTGTCACCTACTGGAAGATTTTAATTCACTTCTTGCTCAGCTGGCACCTGCAACGTTTTGGATTTGCTTCATATTCTGTCCCAGTGACAATAGATAAATAGAGAGAGTAAAACTACCTCTTGGGGACACAGGCAGCAATCAAAGCTTACACAAGAGTGAAAGGATGGTGGGCCATCATACAGTGCTCTCATTAATGCATCTCAAAATATCAATGTTCAACCAGGAAAACAAAGAAGGGAAAGGTCACAAACGCTGACTTCAAAATAGAAATATGGCTGTATGTTTGGGGTCATTGTCCTGCTGCAGATTACATTTGGGGACAATCACATGCCTCCCCCATTGTATGGCATGATGGATAAGTATCTGCATGGATTACTCAGCATTGCGGAAACCATTGATCCTGACCAGATCTCCAACTCCATTTGCAGAAATGCAGCTCCAAACTTGCAAAGAACCTTTACCACACTTCACTGTTGCCTGCAGACACTCATTATTGTAGTTCTCCCGACCTTTGCAAACAAACTGCCTCCTGCTACAGCCAAATATTTCAAATGTTAACTCACCAGTTTAGAACACCTGTTACTATTTTTCTACACCCCAGTTCCTCTGTTTTCGTGCATAGTTGAGTCACTTGGATTTGTTTCCACATCAGAGGAATGGCCTTTTGGCTGCAATTTTTCCATGAAGATGGATATATCTGGGTCCCATTGGTTATCACCAATTCTTTTCTGATGATACTGCTAGACATCTTCTAAAGTCAAAGGGAAGTAAGCATCATGTGTCTTTTATTAAGTTTCCTTGGCCAACCACTGAGTCTACTGTCCTCAACATTGCCAGTTTGTTTATGCTTCTTCAAAAGAGCTTGGAAAACACATCTTTAAACCCCAACCCACTTTGAAATATTTGCCCTGGAGATACCTTACTGATGCAGTGTTATTACCTTGTGTCTTGTTGCTGTTCTTAGTCTTGCCATGGTGTATGAACTGTGACATGAAACTGTCTTCCACAACTTCACCTTAGTAGCCGAGTTTGACTGTTCCTCACCCAGCCTTAAGCTGTTTCTGTTTCAGTTAATGATTGTGTTTCAACCTACATATGAAATTGATGATCATTAGAACCTGAATCGTGTGTACGGGTGGACAGACAGGTTTTTCCAGCAGACAAATTTTAAAGCATGCTTTAAAATCTGTCTGCTGGGAACCCGTCCGTCCGACATGTCTGCTGGTTAGTACACTAACCAGCGGACATATCTGCCCGCACATGCGTCAAATGGATTTGACGCATGCGTGGAAGTTTTTTACTTCCTGGTGCGGTGATGTGGCGGCGTCAACGTCACCGCCACGTCACCGCGCTGTCTACCGGCGGGGATTTTGGTTTGATCGTGTGTACACGATCAAACCAATATATCCCAGCAGACAAATCCGATCAAATCGGTCTGTCAGACCGATTTGATCGGATTTATTTAGTCGTGTGTACGCGGCCTTAGAATTGATGCTGGTTTAAAGTCAAAGGGTAGTCCCACCAAATATTGATTTGATTTAGATTTTTCTTCTGTTTGCTCACTTTGTATTTTGTAAATTGATAAAAAAAAGCATTTCTAACCACTTGCTGCCAAATCACGTACATGTACATGATTGACTTCAAATGGTTATATTGGGATGATGCCCGCAGATACAGGCATCATTCAGTATTATTTTTTTCAGGAGGCTTTTATGTAAAAGCCACCCTCATGGCTAATAAGCTGCAGGATGGCTTTTACAAGCGGTGGGAGGGTCCCACCAGTGAGCCCGGCATGAAGCCAGCAATTTTGCTGGCATACCATAGAGCTCATCATGGACTGGAAGGTCCACAATGAGCTCTATGATATAGCTAACCAGAAGTGACGAGTAATATTCTCATTTCCAGTTTCCCGGATGTAAGCAGCACCATTTTTAAATTGTGAAAGCTTCTGATTGCATCAATCTTGGTGCGATCAGAGGCTTTTAGGGGCAGAGGAGACATCGGGGGGTTTATTAAACCCCAAGTCTCTCCATAAAAAGTACCTGTCAGTGCCTATCGCTGTCTCAAGGAATGACTACATTTCTTGCCACAGCAACAGTGAAATAATGTAAAAAAAAAATGTATGTGCCCTTATCCCCCCGTGCTGGCATGCAAAGGCGATTTTTATGTGTCGGTCCCGCTCGCATGCATAAACTGCCATTGCACCACATGTAAGGTATTGTTGTAAACGTCAGAGTGAAAGCAATAATTCTAGCACCAGACCTGCTCTGTAACTCTAAACTGGTAACTTGCAAAGGCTTTTAAAGCGTCGTCTATGGAGATTTTTAAATACCGTAGTTTGTCTTCAATCGATGAGCTTGCACAATTTTAAAGCATATCATGTTAATTATCTATTTCCTCGGTGTAACCATCTTTTATATTTTACCCAAAAAATTGGTATTATATTGTGTTTATGTGTATTACAATTCATTAGTGCATTCGTTCCGAATAAATTGCTTTCCAAAAACCGCTGCACAAATATTGTGTGAATTAAAAATTGCAAAACCCACAAGTTTTTTTAACTAGGGGGTTTGGGGTGCTAAGTAATTTTCCAGCAAAAGATATTATGATTTTTTTTTTTAAATGTTAGAAAAGGCCTGGTCTTAAAGTAGTTATTTTACAGTTTTTCTTCACACCTGCCTACAACTTTTACACAGTACTATAGCTGAATATAATATTCTCCTACAGAGTAGTGGTAGAGTGTGTACTATATATTATTTTTGCAGTAATTGCTAGCAATTCACATTCAGAGGCATTAAATAGATAAGAGGCACTAAAAGTTTCAAACATTATGAAAGCATGAGTAAGTTGGAAACATACTGAAAACTAGTTCAAAGTCCATACAGTATATGACAGAGAAAAAAAAACGAATGTTTATTTGACTTGAGACCATCTACTGTCATGTATCAATGTGCTTTTGTTTGAAGTGGCACCCCTCCACAGCAAGTCAAGAGTTCAAACTTTTTAGTTGAAGATGTCACATCATTCTTTGCAAAGATCAAAAATATAGCTGTAGGTCTCCACATTAATTCCAACAAGTCGATGCAAAAATATACTTCATCCATCTGCCAAAAATATATCGATCGGGGACTCAATATATAAGATGTATACAGGAGTCCATAAAGCAAAAGGCATACCAAGCACATGGCTAGGAGAGAAGGGGACTTGTCCCGGCCATGGAATCCCATTGTGGCTGCAGTGTGCTTCCTTTCTCAAGCAGAAAAACAGGGGTTCTAGTCCTTTCATATTCTATGCAAAACTAAAAAAAACAAGAGTTTTGATATAGATCTACTTTAACGGATTAATTTGCAAGTAAACTTACACAGTATCATCAAGTCATAAACATACATTTTTAGAAATGGTGTTGCTTGTAGATTTTAACAAAGCTAAAATGAACACTAATGTATTAAATTCCAGAGTGATAAAGCTAAAATAGAGTGTCACTATAAGCAAAACTTGCTAGTATACTTAACCACTTCAGACCCGGAAGGTTTTGCCCCCTTAATGACAAGGCCATATTTTGCGAAAAGGGCACTGTGTTGCGTTATCTGAAACTGCACGGTTGCACAATGCTGTACCCAAATAAAATTGATGTCCATGTTTTCCAACAAATAGAGTTTTCTTTTGGTGGTATTTGATCACCTCTACATTTTTTTATTTTTTTTAGCTATGAACAAAAAAAACTCAATTTTGAAAGAAAATTGCAGCTGGCAAATCTGTGCTACATAAGTGGCATGTGCCGTTTTTTTACCCCCAACACAGCAGAACTTACAGTGGTGCCAAGAGCACAGAGCTGAAGAGTGTGGAGATCTGGAATGCTGCACTAGGCTCTGTACTACCCAGGTCGAACAGGCGGGGGTGAGGACAGGAGCGGCTTCCCAAAGCAACACAGGAAAAAACTGAAAAACAATGCAAGCATTTGCGGGGTTGGAACCGGGGGCATCCACCAATATATGCCTTACCTGTACATGCCCTGGATGCCTGACAATAGCACACAGAAGCCGGTAGAGGAAGTGAGTAATTCAAAAACTTCCTCTACCGCCTTCTGTGATTAGTGACAGGTTGGAGAGGATCGGGCTAGCCAGAGGTGGCGGAACCCCGTTCCACCGAGTTTCGGCTGAAAAAAAGCCCTGCTTTCCTATCAATTTACTAATGCTAGCAGCATAAGGAATAAAATGATCAATGGTGTTTAATAGAGAAGTTTGGCTTTAACTTTCTAACTGCCATCCTTTCTGGACAGCTGGATTTGTTAAATGAAGTTGAAAAGTAACAGACTTTCTATCAGGATCACCAGGTAAAAGTAAATAAAAAAAAAAATCCAAAAACAAAATTGCAGCCACTACATTTCAAGATTTATAAGATTGCAATATATAAAATGTTTGCATTTGTGTTAAGAAATGCTAACTTGATAACTTTAGATTGGCTACTGTTAAATCAATCTGTTAAATTGATGACTTCCAGGGCAAACAGAAAAGCCCATGATAAAGACTTTGGCCCAGATTCAGAGAGCCATTACGCCTGTCTAACTGGTGTTAGACTGGAGTAATTTCAAATTACGCGCGTTTTCTAGCTAGTCGAAAACCTCAAACCATGAATAGACGGCTGCGGGCTTCAATTCGACTGGATTACGTGTTTGTACGCCTTGGGATCTACGCTGCAATAAAATTGCGGCCACTGGGTGGACTTCCCGTCGTTTTCGGCGTCGGGGTATGCAAATGAGCTTTTGCCGGCGATCCCCGAAATTTCGATCTTCAATCGCAATCTCTTACGGCACCTTTAGTCATCTTTTATTTGCGTAACACTATACCAGCTTTTTGCTGCTCTAATATTAGACAGCCCATGTTAAGTATGGCCGTCGTTCCCGCATCAAATTTCTACGTTTTCCGACATTCTTTTATTATTTTTAACGTAAGTCGTTTGGGAATAGGAATGTTCGTAAACGCCGCTACTCAAACAACGAATGACGTAACGACATGATTTTGCGCAATGCACGGCAGGAAATTTCTGTTCGATCGCCGCAGGGACGCGCTTAATTTACATGCTTCACGCCCCCCAAACGCGTATTTTGATTACGCGGCGAGAAATAGACTACGCCGCCATAGTGTACGGGCAAAAATCTACCAGGATTCGATGTAGAGCCTGGTAAAATATGGCAGCGTAGAGTATTTCGATTACGCAGCGGAATATTAAGTGTATGTGAATCTACCTCACTATCTTCAGCACCAAAGCATTATGAAACAATACACTGTCTTCCAAGCAGTGCATTTAAATCCAGGTAGATGGTATTTACATTGCCAAGGTTTGTGGTTTACCTGATTCTCTTTTTAAAAACTCATCAAGCTTTGCATTCATTTTTCTAAACTACAGAAACAAATATACTTTTTTTGAAAGCGTTAATGTTGAGACTAAGCAGCTTTTCCACTGCAGCATGCAAGACAGACATACAATTGTTCATGATGTTGTACTATGCAGCTTGAAGGCAAAATGTGCCGCTACTTTAAAAAAAAATTACTGACAATAATCTTTCTAGTTTGTAGACCTGCTGGAAAGCCATTTTAGAAAAAGATGAAATATGACAGACAATCATACCGCATATTTAGCAAATTTGATAACAAAAAGCTACATTTCTGTAAAATAGGTATATTTTAAGATGCAATATGGAACATAATAGTGACAATTTAGTGAAACAGACATAAAGCATATATTATTCACCATTAAAGAGCAAATTGCGACATTTCGGGGCCACTATGGACCCTCTCCTTTCACCTTATTGTCACCACTGGCCCCGAACCATTGTACCTTACACTTAAAGGTGACTAATATATAAATAGTATGCTGATCAGTGGCCTGTCCATTAAGGGTGCAAGGGTGCCGTCTTCCCTTTCCATCACTGCTGCCACCCCCTATTAATGTGTCTGGCCCCGTTCAGGATTTTTTTTTTTTTTGGGCTTCGGATGCAGAGCATTGTGCTTGGAGCCCACCCAGGTGTGTTAAAATAGCAAATAAATATTCGCTATTCTAACATTGAATTGCCTCTCCTCCAATCAGGAAGCGCGGGTCTAATACTTGTTTCCTGATTGGCTGAAAGGACAGGCGATCCGTTTCTGGTTCAGTGCTGTAAGGAGTGTCCTGGATTTTTTTGACTTGGCACACAAGCAACAATAAAAACAATATAGACATTTTAATGAAAGGAAATATCTATAATGACACTGATAGCAATACAAACCTGAACTGAGATTTAAAGCTTTTCCCAATCTGTCCAAAACATTTTTGGACTGTAAACAAGCAATGCGTTATGTTTGGGAGCACTAAAATGTTTTTTTTTAGTTTTATTTTTTTAGGATAGTTGGCTAATATGAAATGGTCCTATGTGAAATATAAAACCTTTTAGTCTACCTTACATCTAATAAGTGCTTGCTACTCTATGTTGTAGAACTGGCAGCTTTATATTGCATTCTCCCTTCCAATTTCTGTTACAACATCATAATGACACGGTTCACACCTCTAGCCTCCTAAAACAGTCTACTAAGATCAAAAAAGTTGTTCATAATAACAGTAATTTTGTTATAAAAAAATACAATTGGTGTGACTTAATGTTTTCAGCATCAAAGCATTATCTTTTTAAGACACTGAAAGTATGAAATCAAAGCAATTAATGTGCTTTCATACCAGATAAATAGAAGATATAATAATGACCATTTAAAAAAAATTATACATTTAAGGTATATTTAGACATGCTTATTATTACTTTTAAATGTAATATAAATACAACACTTTAAAAAAATGACTTACAAGCTACTACATAGTATCACACATTCCATGGTGGTTAATTGCTAAAGCTGTAGTTTATTCTGCTTCTATTTCTTTTTTTTTTCCTGGTTCCTCTCTACATGCCACGAAAATGCTAGGACATTTTACTTAAAACCTTTTCATTTTATTTATATATAGATTGTTTAGATCAGGAGCATCATCATTGATCTAGGTGTGTATATCTCTGCAATGAAGGCAGGTCATGGCTGATGGTAGGGCCTGACAGGGTGATATACATGGCTTCCTTAAAACTTCACAGCACCCTCCCCCTCCCCCAAGAGTTCTCAGTCCTGATGCAAGCAGTGGGCTGGCTCTTGGGGGGGGGGGGGGTTTCCTGGACTTGCTGCATTTTCTTGCAGACCATGAGTAAAATAATTAAAATCAAATGAATTAAATGGGTGTCCCATGTACAGTAAGGGTGAGGAGGAAAGCATTAGATGATGCTATATCTTCCAGCCAGGAAATAGGGAGGTTCTATCTGAATTGCTGCAGATTCCAATGCACACTGTCACAAGCTCCATGTCTGCATTGAAATCAGAGTAAGCAATTTCAGTGCAGGAGAAAAATGTGTACAACTATGTATCTTTTAAGTGACTGTAAAGATATTTTTTTTCTCTTTTTAAATAACAAGCATGTCTATACTTACCTACTCTGTGCAAAGGAATTGCACAGAGTGGCAGGGAACCTCCTCTTTTCGGGTTTGCTGCCGGCAGTCTTGGCACCTCCCCTCGGTCCAGTGTCCCCATGAGAAGCCTCTTTATATGGGTGCACTTGTGCATGCTAACTGTGTCCAGTGACATAGATAGCGGGGCTTGGCACAGCCCCCCCCCCTGTTTCCAATGATGGCGTGATCATTTGTAAACAAACCAGAGCTCCACCCCTCTCCTCACACAGATCGGTACAGTGTGTGAGGAGAGAGGGGAGTCGGGTGCAGCAGCACTGTGGGCTGCATCTGAAGTTCCCACAGTGCTGATCTGTGCCCAGCCATGGATCATCCATCCATGCTCCATCCATGGCTCATACATGTCTCATACATGTCTCATACATGCTCAATCCATGGCTCATACACGTCTCATCCATTCATCCATGCTCAATCCATGGCTCATACATGTCTCATACATGTCTTATACATCCATCAATGCTCCATCCATGGCTCATACATGTCTCATACATGTCTCATTCATGCTCAATCCATGGCTCATACATGTCTCATCCATCCATCAATGCTCCATGCATGACTCATACTTGTCTCATCCATCCACCCATGCTCCATCCAGGAAAAATTTAGCTCATGTGCAGTGGCACGTGGTTGCCGTCATCCCTTCAATTAATTGTAAACTGAAAAAACCTCAATGGGAGTGAGATTTTTATGGCAACAAAAAATGGAACAACAAGGTCATAAAAAAGTATAAATTTATTACATCATATAAATATATTAGAACAAAAGTATCAATAATGATTATAAAACTTCACCCCATGCCCAGTCAGCAGGCTGTAGGCGTGCAGGACAGAAATTCCAATGCATTTCGAATGATTGACATTCTTCCTCAGGGTATTTTTACAGTATCAATTTCTACAATAGAAAAAACACAAAGACACAATAAATATACAAATATATTAGGCACTAGAAGGGGACAATCATCATTATGTCTCACCATCAAGCGTTGACATAAAAGGTGACTCACCCTCCTCTCAAGAGAAACATGTTTCAAGGAGCTTGGGATGTGCATCTCCAAAGGACCCAGATGGTAATTATTCAAAAGAGGCACCAAACATATACGTGGGGGGTCATCATCCCTCAAACCCATAGAGAGCGGAATAAAGAAAATTCCATAAGACAGCATTCAAAAAACTTCTCCCACTGTGTCACTGTAGGAGAAAGGAGTATATATGTAAAATATTTGAAAATAGGAAAGGCAAATCCAAAATTAATTGAGCCAAAGCAAAAGATCCCCAAAGAAGGAGAAAAAACAAAGTTTCACCTAATAGGGAAGGATTTCTATAAAAACTCACCAAGCCTGGATAAAAGGAAAGGATTCTCCAAAGATCCATACAAATTCCATCCAGCTAGAAATAAATATCCCTCTAAATGGGGCAAGGAAAAGCAGGACTTTTTCAGCTCCTCCAAAGATAACCTCCTCCTCCTCCAACACCTAGGAGGAAAGTGATGCCGACATGCCCCCTTGGCATCCCTAAATACTCACCTTGTCTCCCTTCCAGGTGGTAGGATCCTCCCCTAATCGTGACAAATAGGAGCAATAACATTCAGGTGTCCAATGGTGTATTGCAGCCATCTGTGCCGCATCATGCATATTGCAGTAAGCGGCGGCGTGTGCGTGCTATGTCATACAGACGTGACACGCAATTAGTGGCGTCGCGTGCGTGCTGCATCATACAGGCGTGACCCACAAGACACGGCATCACATGTGCGCCGCGTCATACAGGCTCAGCACGTGGTGAACAGCGTCAACTAAGGACTCCCACGAACGTCACTGCCGATGCCAGAAACAGCAGCTCGACCATCTTGGCTATGGAAAAAAATCCATTCAGGGAGCTGGCAAAGCTTAAAAAGGGAGGAAATAAAAACCCAAGAAATGAGAAAAGATCCATATGATCCCAAGAACAAAGACAAAGGCACAGAAAACATAAAAAAAAGGGGAAGACAAGGGAAAAAAGAGCCCTAAACATGACCCAAATAACCCCCACCAAAAGGGGGCCATGTGGGTCGCTATTACATTTTTAACAATTCTCCAGTATCAGAGAAAACGGTACAGCCACCGTTAAAGGGCTTGTAGCCTATGTCGTATCAAAGGCCCAATGGCTCCTCAAAAATGGGAGAAAGAGTGCCCGATCTAACCCTAAATTGGCCTCAAATATCAAACCCCAAAGATACTTTTACAATATGGTAAACAATACAAAATAAAGAAACATAAGGCCTCGTACACACGATCAAATCTGTCCGCTGGAAACGGTCCGCTGGACCGTTTCAGCAGACAGATTCGATCGTGTGTACGGCCGAGCAGACAGATTTGTCCACCCGACAGATTTCAAAGCATGCTTTGAAATCTATCGGGTGGGAATCTGTCCGCCCGACATGTCTGCTGGTTAGTACACTTACCAGCAGACATGTCGTCCCGCACCGCCTCCGCACCGCCGCTGAATGGATTCGGCGCATGCGCGGAAGTGTTTTACTTCCTGGTGCGGTGACGTGGCGGCGTCAACATCACCGCCACGTTACCGACACGTCAGCGCGCCGTCTGATGGCGGGGATTTTGGTTTGCTCGTGTGTACACGCGAGCAAACCAAAATCCCAGCAGACAGATTTGTTCAAATCTGTCGGACGGACAGATTTGAACAAATCTGTCCGCTCGTGTGTACGAGGCCTTAAAGGGGGAAAGGAGGAATGAGTCAGAGGTCTCCATTCCTCTCCAATTACCACAAGGGGAAGAGAGAGGAAGAAAGAGACCTAAACTGGCACAATTCAGGGGGACATGAAGAAAGGGGGAAAGAAAATCCCCTCTAAATCACTTGGAATACTCAATACAGATTGAAAAGTTTGAGCATTCCGACATAAGGAACAAAAAAACACCACTGCCGAGGGTTTGCTCCGATGGATGTAATTATACATCACAGTGGGCATAGAAAAACAGGATATACCTGTATTACCCCCCCCCCCCCCCCCCCCGGCAGTGGATGGGAGAGGGGTTGAAGAACTCCGACACCACGGTCAGCACCAAAAAACGAAAGGGGTTGCACAATCCCGAGACATCCAAAACACATCTCTCATAAGTGCCAGTTTATTCAAAAAAAGAAAAAAACAGTATGGATATACATTTGAACAGTATTTATCTACAAAACAAATCATAAAAAATAATAAAGAAAAAATCCCATTCACATATCTTAAAGGGCTAAATCTAAATTAAAAGGGAGTGAGAAGTCTCACATCAAGTCCATTAAATGGAGTATATCAGGGGGGGGGGGGCAGGGAGATGAAAAGCATCAGGATTTTAAGGATTTTATCAAGAAAAAATTATTATGGTTATTCGACAGAATGGGATGGAAAGACTTAATCGGTCTTCCCTGAGCTGAAACCCTCCAGGAAGGGTCTATAGCTTTCCATTTAATTTAATCCGGGGGGTGTGGTGGCCTTCAGGTACCTGATCCAGCGCATTTCGCGCTGGAGCAGGACCTTGTTCCAATCCCCCCCACAAAGTGGGATGTGAACCCTGTCCAAGACAGTGAAGTTAACCATAGGCATATGGTAATTGTGGTTTTTCGCCACATGTCTACCTAGAGGAAGATATAAAATTTACCTATCCTCATCGAGTGAATATGTTTCTCCACTCTTTTACAAAAATCTTGTTTAGTTGATTCCTACATAGAAAGAGCCACACTGGCACTGCATGAGGTACACAACTCCCCGAGTCTTGCAATTAGCAAAATGCCTCAGGGAGAAAGCCTCCCCATTGGGCAGTGTCAGTGTGGTTCTCCTACCTATAACCTTGCATTGGGAGCAGGCCCCACATGGGAAAGTGCCATGAGTTTTGCAGGGATCTTTTTTGGAATAACCCTTATATTCACTCTGGACCAGCATGGTCCCAATCGACCCAGCTCGTCTGAATGTTATTTGTGGTCTGTCCACTATGAGGTTTTTGAGAATGGGATCATCCGTAAGGATGGGCCAAAATTTTGAAATTATTTTCCTTATTCGTAGATGTTCATTCGAATACCCAATAATGATTCTAGAGTTGTTCTCTTCTGTTTTCCATGCCTCATACATGTCTCATCCATGGTTCATACATGTCTGATCCATTCATCCATGCTCCATTCATGACTCCATCCATGGCTCATCCATGCTCCATCGATGGCTCATCCAAGCTCCATTCATGTGTTCTCTATTAATCCATTTTCCATCAGTGCTCATCCATGCCACATCAGTTCTCATTATGCCACATCAGTGCTCATGCATGCCACAACCACATTCATGCCACTACAGTGCTCATCAGTGCCTCACAAAAGTGTAATAGGTAGTCAAATTAGTCAAATTAGATTTGAAATGTATGCCCCTGGAACACCTAATGGTGCTCCCTGCATGTTGGGCCTTTCTATGTGACCTGGCTGTGTAAAAGTCTCACACATGTGGCCATACTCAGTAGCAGAATATTTTTTGGGTTGTAATTTTTGCTATGTACATGCTATGTGTTAGAAATATCTTATAAATGGACAACTTTGTGTAAAATAATATTTTTTAATTTTCTTTCCACATTTTCGAAAAACTTGTAGAAAAAAATGACATATTCAAAAGACTCAATATAGCTCATAGAATATACATTGGGGTTATTACTTTCCAAAATGGGGTAATTTTGGGGTGTTTCCATTGTCCTGGTGCTCCGGGACCTTCAAAAGTGTAAGGCGGCGTACACACGAGGGGATATGTCCGCTGAAACCGGTCGGATGGACCGTTTCAGCAGACATCTCCGCTCGTGTGTACGGGCTAGCGGACAGATTTCTCCACCCGACAGATTTCAAAGCAAGCTTTGAAATCTGTCCGCTGCAAACCTGTCCGTCGGATATGTCCGCTGGTTAGTACACCAAACCATCGGACCAAAATCGCGCGCATGCTCAGACAAAAGTAGGGGACGGGAGCGCTCGTTCAGGTAAACCTCGTGTTTGTTTGTGAGTTGGCACATTCGTCATTGTAACTATCTATATTGTATCGTTTATTGCCTTTCTTCGTTCTCTTGCTATAATCAAGCTGTTCTATTGCTGATGCCATTTATATAGACTGAGTTGTCCCAATCTCGCAAAGTTTGATTGTAGTATATCGCGTTGTCTTTTTGTAATTATTTTTGTGCTGCATCTCCTAATTGTTTTGAGCTTTCCTCCACATGACTATAATTTTTTTTTTTGGATATATTTTTTAAATGCATTTTTTAGGTTTTTTTGTACCTTTTTTTTCAATCTTTTTTTTTTTTTTTTTAGAACATTTTTTTCAATGCATTTTTTTGGATGTTTTGTACCTTTTTTTCAATGCATTTTTATTTTATTTTGTTTGATCATTTTTTTCAATGCATTTTTTTGGATGTTTTGTACCTTTTTTTCAATGCATTTTTATTTTATTTTGTTTGATCATTTTTTTCAATGCATTTTTTTGGATGTTTTGTACCTTTTTTTCAATGCATTTTTATTTTATTTTGTTTGATCATTTTTTTCAATGCATTTTTTTGGATGTTTTGTACCTTTTTTTCAATGCATTTTTATTTTATTTTGTTTGATCATTTTTTTCAATGCATTTTTTTGGATGTTTTGTACCTTTTTTTCAATGCATTTTTATTTTATTTTGTTTGATCATTTTTTTCAATGCATTTTTTTGGATGTTTTGTACCTTTTTTTCAATGCATTTTTATTTTATTTTGTTTGATCATTTTTTTCAATGCATTTTTTTGGATGTTTTGTACCTTTTTTTCAATGCAATTTTTTTTTTTTTTTTGGATCTTTTTTTTTCAATGCAATTTTTTTTTTTTTTTTGATCTTTTTTTTCAATGCAATTTTTTTTTTTTTTTGGATCTTTTTTTTCAATGCAATTTTTTTTTTTTTTTGATCTTTTTTTTCAATGCATTTTTTGTTTTTTTGTTTTTCCTTTTTTTCAATGCATTTTTTTGTTGTTTTTGTTGCTTTTTTTTCCATGGGTTACCAAGTTGTCACTCCAAACCTACCCCCCCACCCAGGAGTTTGTGTCCTTCCAAAATTCCACCTTGTAGTTTTAGTAGGTTTGGGGCATAATCACCACAGTAGAAAACACAATAGACAAGGTTTTAACGTAAATTCAAAAAGCCATTTATTTTGGCAAGAAAAAAAATTAAAATAAACATGATCTGCACCACTTGATCAGATAGCAACCTACATGCAGACTTGTGCATTCCACAAAACATGATGAAGGATAAAATGAACAATCTCAGGAGACACAAAACAAATCAAATCTGAATCAGCAGCAAATGAGCAAAGAAACCCAAGCTGTGGTACTCCAACAAGCTCACATTTTAGAATAATGAACTGGAAGGCAGGTAATCACCTTCTCTTCTTACTTCCAGCCTTCCTTCCTGGCTGCCTTGCAGCGAAACGTCCACGGGCCCATCCATGGCCCCTTGCAGGTGCTGATGATGTGGCAGCAGGAGGCAAAAGATGGGGAGCAGGCTGGGCTGGGTCACTGAGGTCTGTGTCCCGGGTCAGCATGCCCCTGTGCATCCAAAAGATGACCTTATTTATTAAGTCCTTAGCCAGGTCCCTTTGATCCTCCTCCGCTCGGCTCAGTTCATGAGCCACAGAGGCACTGAAGGCTTCTGTGGGGTTGAGGGGGGCCCGCATTATTTCAGCAGCCTCCCTCATCATTTTGAGGCTCTCCTCCTCCATCTCCCTCATCCGCCTCTTTTGGCCTGGTCGCCTCATCTGGAGGGGAGGGACCTGGCTTATGGTGCTGAGCCTGGGGACATGCTGACTTCCACTCGGCCCAGCCTCCTCCTGGCTGCCACTCACCCCTTCCCCCTGGCTGACATGGTCCTGAGGAGCTGCCACCTCCTGACTGGCCTCTTCCTGTATCAAAAAAAGGGACATGTTGTAATATTTAGCT
This sequence comes from Rana kukunoris, assembly GCA_029574335.1. Lineage (NCBI taxonomy): Eukaryota > Metazoa > Chordata > Amphibia > Anura > Ranidae > Rana > Rana kukunoris. The sequence goes on from CM056049.1 coordinate 326,139,044, forward strand.
CAATCAAGCACACACACACATTATTTGGCTCTAGACTCATTTTGTTTTCTTAATTTAAATAGACCTGCCTGTCCTTCAGACCCCTCAGTTGGCATCCCTGAGATCCCTAGTTTTTTGCACACGCCTTTTTTTGTTGGTCCAAACGTTAGAATTTTAACAATACTAACTCAAGAATCAAACCCAAATTAGAAGCAAATAAATATTTAGGAAACTACTATACCTCACTGAAGATCGCCAGATCTGGGTCCATGTCAGCCAGGCCCTCCTCTGGCTCTGCAGGGGCGTGGGGATCCTGGGAAGTTCCGCTGCAAGGAAGCGTGGGAGGAAGGCTGGAAGGAAGATTGGAAAGTGATGGCCGGCCCTCCAGTTCATCATCCAAAAATGCAAGCTCGCGGAAGTACCACAGCCTGGGCTCCTTTTGCGCATCTGCTGCTGATCCAGATCGTTTGGTTTTAACCTCTTTATATACCTTACGATAGGTGCTCCTGAGATTGCTCATTTTATCCTTCACCATGTTTGCTGTGCAGGATGGAACCCACGTCTGCATGTAGGTTGCTATCTCTTGTAGAGTGTCTGCTCGTAGATTTTTGTTTGGGTAGCCTGGGTGCCTGGTATCCCATAGATTAGGCTTTTCGCGATAACATTCGATTAATTTAAGAGTGTTGTCTTGGATAGCCAACTGGTCCATCTCTCTTTTTTTTTTATATGTTCAGATTAATGCTCTAGAATATAGAAATAAAAATTAATTAAAGCCCACAAGAAAAATGGCTCAGCTTTATCATTTTCTGAATATGTATGTGTACAATCATTGTGGAACTAGTATACAAACACATTGGGGGTTATTTACTAAAGAAAAAATCACTTTAGCACTGCAAAAGCACTTGAAAGTACACTGCCTGAAAGTGCACTTGGAAATGCAATCGCTGTAGCCCCGAAGGGGACATGCAAGAAACAATATATATTCAATTTTAGCCTCCACCTGATTGGTTGATAAAATAATCAGAGCTTCCCTTCATTTCAGATCTTCCCCTCCACATCTATGGAGAATGCCCTTCCAAGTGCACTTGCAGTGCAAACTGGATTTCCCTTTAGTAAATAACCCCCAATGTGTCCTGCTGATACAATGCTGGCCAGCTCCACTCCATTGTTGTGCAATTCATTTTTGGAACATGCAGACCCTTTGGTAACATGAAAATAAATACATGCCATCTCTTTAATCATCCACAATTTTTTTCTTTTTCCAAAAATGAAGCCACTAGTTATTGTGTAGATATCATGCACCTCACACAGCATTGAGGAGCTAATACACAACCTAATTACCTCTGTCAAAACACTACAGAACAATACATGCATGATGTGAATCCACAAGACAAAAATAAAGAGGTAGAGCATTGTCATATATATATGTAGTGATGTGTTCAATCATTTTTGTCCAAAACTTGCATTGGTGGCCCCAAGCTACCTAAATAGCGCAAACGCTCCTAACAACATTCCAAACCCCCACCCCCACATGGGGTTTAAAAGTTGAGACGCCTCTGCTGATCCCATGTTGTAATTTACCTTTGTGTCTGTAGCTCCTCGCGTACGCTCGAGTAATCTCCGCGTAACCGACGTAATCACGTCGATCTCCTTATATAGGCCGCGCAAAGCTATACCGCCGCCCTCTTCGTTCGCAATGTCTCCGCCCGTTTTTAACCCCCCCATTTCAACATCCAGGGCCTCATATTGCAAGTTACCGGCATATGTGTATGTCATCGTTTTAACGCGCGCGTAAGCTCCGCGTAAACACGATGTATTCATCCGCGCATGCGTGAAACGCCGCCTTCGTCCACGCCCATGACGGAACTTTTCCTCTTTTCCACGCCCCTTATCAGTGTGAAACGAAAAGATGGCCATGTCCCACGAGCGAGCATTACCCGCTCATGAGGATCAGGAAGGGACACAACCAGGAACGTCACGCTCAAGGAGCAAACGGTACAAGGCCACAAATATGAGTTTGGAGGAGATGGTGGAGATGGTACACATCCTGCGCAGGAAGGATTATGATGGGGATTATGGCCCATACAGCACCCCGAACCGCCGTAAGGCCAAAATTATGGACAAGGTGGCGAAGAGGCTTACTGAGATCTTTGGGGTGAGCAGGTCCAAAGAGCAGCTACGCAAGCGCTGGTCCGATTTGAAGTTGCGTGAGCCACACCAGTTTCGGAAGATAAAGAAAATCCTGGATAAAAGTAGGTATTATTTTTGTGGGGGGGGGGGGTGGTTTGCAATTGTGTGATATCATTGTTTGATATGTATATTTATGCATGTGCCTTGTTGGAATGGTTGTACTTTGGAATAATTATTTTTGGATATTTCCTGTAATATGAAAAAAAACACACACACACCAAATAAGAAGTTATGCACGATCGTTCTTTAGAAACATCGTTCAATCACCTCGTTTCATCCACATACTATGTCCTAAGGAACAGCACACCAGGACATGGCTATTTTGCATTTATAGAGAAAATTTATTACACATTTTGGAAAAAATTATGTAGATTTCCTAACTGATTTGAATGTGAAAAAACAAACAGGATTCATTCACATTCACACAGTGATAATAAGCAGCTGGATTCACATCTGGACTCAAGAGCACCTGTGTCTCCCCCATAAAGAGATTCATTTTTAACAGTCTGTGACACCTAATTTTTAGGGAGGGGCATCCATGCAGGGGCAGACTGACCACTGAGGAAATCGGACACTGGCCGAGGGCCCCATGCCCCTAGGGGGCCCCATCAGAGATGCCAGGCTCTTTTCAACCAGGGACAGTATGTAAAAATCTGCTAATTTAGCTCATCTGTCCCTGATATGTCCAAAGCCTACATGCTTTTGATGTGAAACTACTGACTGAGATTGTAGCTGCCCCGCCTCTATACTGCCACCTGGCTTAGTGGGCATTTGTAAGCCTGGGGGCCACTAATATTCTATTGCCCGGGGGACCCATGAGTTGTCAGTCCGGCCCTGCTTCCATGTGTGTCCCTTCAATAAAAAGGGTCATTATCACAGCTTGGGAGAAGTCATTAGAAAAACAAAGGTTAATGTTTGGTGGCGGAAGACAATAATCCAAAGTTTATAACACACTTTGACACAATGATTATGATTTATTAATGCCCTCCTCAAATATCTGTGTGCTGATAAGTATACCTTTTTTTTTCGGATATTTCTAGGGGAAAGAACAGGACAGAAATTGGAGGACGCAAGGAGGCCCAAACTCTCTCATAAGAAAAAATCTAGCCATGTGGAGGAGGAGGACCAGGTAGAAGAAGGAGTGGTGGAAGGGAGAGATGAGGAAGACGCAAATGTGGAAGGAGTATTTAGTGAAGAAGAAGGAGTTGGTGAAGAAGAAGGAGTTGGTGAAGAAGAAGGAGTTGGTGAAGAAGAAGGAGTTGGTGAAGAAGAAGGAGTTGGTGAAGAAGAAGGAGTTGGTGAAGAAGAAGGAGTTGGTGAAGAAGAAGGAGTTGGTGAAGAAGAAGGAGTTGGTGAAGAAGAAGGAGTAGTTATTGAAGGAGTTGTTGTAGAAGAAGGAGGAGTTATTGAAGAAGGAGTTGTTGTAGAAGAAGGAGGAGTTATTGAAGAAGGAGGAGTTATTGAAGAAGGAGGAGTTATTGAAGAAGGAGGAGTTATTGAAGAAGGATTGATTGTGGAAAAAGGCGAAGTTGTGGATGATGGAGAGGTGGAGATTAGTAGCACAACAGGTCAGTGTCACCGCAGCTTCACACAGGGAGAAAGAGATGTAGATAGGCCTGCACATTACTAATGTATTTTTTTTTTATTTTGTTATAGGGGATGAAGATGCTGCAAGCACATCCAGTAGTCCACCTTTTTCACGTGCAAGTGCACAAATTGTCATCCAACAAATTATGGAGTGTAGCACAGAGATGGATAATATGAGGCAAACAATGGTTGTAATTGAACAAAATTACAAAAATATTATTGATATGATGGGCCGTATCAAAGACTAAATCCCCCTGCCCGGCCCCCCCCCCATCACCCATCCGTCTTGCAAACAAAAAAAAAATGTTTTAGAAAAATATAAAGATGCACACACAGTGTGTCCACATGTGCTATCTGCCATCACAGGTTATGGATTGTCTTTGCTTTGTGGGTACACCCCCTTCCTCCCTTCTCAAGCAGGTAAGAGGGAAGGGTTTGCACCCACAAAACACATGCATTGATCACCCATGATGCCAGATAGCACATGTGGACATTTGATATAATCCTCATTTTTGGGCCCTCTCACTCACACACAAGAATGTGTGCATCTTCCAAGTTTGTTGTGTTCCGGGGTGACATTGGGAGACTGTTGTAGTAATGACCTTGTTGTACTTAGTATTTTTATTGGTTTTGAAAAATCTTTTATATTTTTTCTAAAAAAAATGTTTGGTATAATCCATATTTTTTCATTAAAAAAAAAAAAAAAAAAAAAGTTTTTACTCCAAAAATGTTACATGGTGGCAAACCCAAAAATTTATGATAAAAAATTTTGTACGCTAACATGAGTGGCTTGTTGTTTATATATGCTCAATACCCAGTTTGTAGATGAGTGACTTGTAACTACAGCCATAAACACGGTTTTAAGTACACACTAGCGTTTAGTTCTTACCGCTGCAAATCACAATATCAGCCTCACTTCTGCGTAAACAAAAATTATTCTTCCAACACCAGCTTGTTCAGTTAAGCCAGATTTTATAAATGCTGGTATCTCATTGGTTTGTGTGCAGAAGTGACCCTTCTATTGTGGACTTAAAAGTGGGGTATGCCTGTAATGTCCAATTGTGGTTATTTACTAAAACATGACAACTACATTTGGCACTAGAAGTGCACTAGTTTCAGAACCAAGAAGACAGAGATAAATAGAAAAAGCAATAATGACAAACAACTGTATATAGAGTCCAATGGTCAAATTATTTATTATATTTTGTAATATTTCTTTCTTTTGGGGGCCGAATTAGAAAGAAATATGATCTGGCATAGCTATGGCCCCCCGGCCCATGAAGTACTCAACATATTTGTCGCGTACCTCACGAGCAGATTGGGTGGCCGAGCCAGCGCGACCAGTGTCCAGCCCAGGAAGGGTATCTGAGGGTAGTCCTGCCTCAGCACCGATGTTGGGTAGGTACGTCTGGGAATGCCTGCGTAAAAAATTATGCAATATGCAACAGGCAAAAACAATATGGTTCAATTTATATTCCGCCATATTTATCGCTGTCAGGAACAGGCGGAACCGGCTGGCGAGTATCCCAAAGGCATTCTCGACTACCCTCCGGGCCCTGGCTAGCCTAAAATTGAACACCCTCCTCTCCGGGGTAAGAGTCCTCTGGGGAAAAGGCCGCATGAGGTGAGGTCCAAGCCCGAAAGCTTCGTCCGCTAAAAAAACAAACGGAAGTCCTTCCACATTGTCTTCATCCGGTGGCAGTTCAAGACCACCAGTTTGTAGACGGTTGTAAAATTCAGTCCGCGCGAACACTCCCCCATCAGACAGCCGGCCGTTCTTCCCCACGTCCACATACAAAAATTCGTACTGTGCCGACACCACCGCCATCAACACGATACTATGAAAACCTTTGTAGTTAAAATAGTAGGACCCCGAACGGGGTGGTGGCACTATGCGGACGTGTTTCCCATCTATTGCTCCTCCGCAGTTTGGAAAATCACAACGCAGGGCAAATTGGGAAGCCACAGTCTGCCATTCCTGTGGCGTGGAGGGAAACTGTGGGGACAAAAAAAAAAAACATAAATAGTACTTAGGCACATAAACATTGCAAACAGAATACAAAAACCAGACTTGTGCACCATCACACAGTATTAACAATTTTATCTTATTATTGGGGTGGAGTTGTGGCCACTAAAAAATCCCACTTATTATCACACTCCCCACCCCTCTGATGGGGCAACATTTTAGGGGGGGTTGGGGTTGAACTACAATGCAGCAAAGACAAATATGCCACACACAACAAAAAAAAAAAGGCTAGGTGTGTTTGTCCCTAGGATAGCATGCTGGACAGGTTAATAGTCATGCAAGGAAAAAATATGTAGGTAGGCCAACAAAAAGAACATGGAAAGCTTAACAACATGCATGCATGGGGAGAAAAGGCAACATTCAACACTCAGCATGGAAAAATCATGGTCATTATAGGGAACAAATGCCAAACCAAAAAAAAAAAAAACCATTTATAAAGACAGAGAATGTGAGCTTCAGAAAAGAGGAAACTTACCTTCAGATACTCCTCCTGCATGACTTGTATGACAGCAGAACACGTCTCCGGTATGATGATCCCAAGCGCCTGGGGAGAGATGCCTGTTGAGAACTTGAGGTCCTGCAGGCTCCTCCCAGTCGCCAGGTACCGCAACGTGGCAATAAGCCTCTGCTCGGCCGTGATCGCTTGGCGCATCACAGTGTCCTGCCTCGTGATATAGGGGGACAGAAGATCCAGCAGACGGTTGAAAACGGGGTCCGTCATACGGAGAAAGTTCCTGAAGTCATCAGGATTATTCTCCTGGATTTCCCTAAGCAGAGGCATATGAGAGAATCGGTCACGCTGGCGCAACCAATTCTTGGCCCAGGAACTCCTCCTCCCCCTGTTCCTGGCCAAAGGTCTGGAATAATTATAACATCCAGAAGCAAGCCCATATCCAGCACGAACTCTAGCAAAGTTACGCTGCTGCTCCATAATGGCTTCAAACCGGCCGGCTGGTCAGTCAAGAACACACTCACAGAAAGCACCCCCTAATCCAGCAAGACCTGCAAAATACGCTCGACAAACAGATACCCGCGGACAGAACGCCACTGCAAAGCAGAAACGACCTGACAGCCAGCACTGACTGCCAAATACGCACCCACAAGCACACACTGAACCCGAGAATACGACCTGTAAAGCGCGGAGACCGAAAAGCGCGAATCGGCTCTAACCAAACCTTTGCTAACACGTTACTAGCAAAAGAGGAACAGAGGGCGGCGCCGTAAGCTTTGGTCTTCCCCTTTATAGTGACGTCGTACGTGGTTTACGTGCACGCGTTCTGGTCCGGGGAGATTTCTATCCGCTCGTGTGTACGCACAGCAGACCAACAGACAGATTTACTGCGTCGGCTGGAAACGGTCGGGCCGACACATTTGAACAAATCTGTCCCCTCGTGTGTACGCGGCCTAAGAGGTATTCTAGAAATTAGATGTGTCATTTATGCTTCTAGAATGCCTGATGGTGATACTTGCATATTGGGCCTCTATGTGTGGCCAGGCTGTGAAAAAGTCTCACACATACAGTATCGCCATACTTGGGAGAAGTAGCAGAATATATTTTGGGGTTCATTTTGTGGAATACATACGCTGTGTGAGAGAAATAACTTGTTAATATGACATCTTTATGAAAAAAAGGAAAAAAAATTCTTCATTTTGCAGAGTTGTGGGAAAAAATCACAACTTCAAAAAACTCACCATGCCTCTTACTAAATACCTTGGACTGTTTACTTTCCAAATAGGGGTTGATTTAGGGCAGGGATCCTCAAACTACGGCCCTCCAGCTGTTGCAGAACTACAATTCCCATCATGCCTAGTCATGTCTGTGAATGTCAGAGTTTTACAATGCCTCATGGGATGTGTAGTTCTACAACAGCTGGAGGGCTGTAGTTTGAGGATCCCTGATTTGGGTGGTTTTTGTACTTTCCTGGCTTGTTAGGGTCTAAAGAAATTAGACAGACCGTCAGTACATCAGGTGTGATCAATTTTCAATGATTGGCACCATAGCCTGTAGACTCTATGGCCCAGATTCAGAGAGAATTGGATTCTCGTAGCATATCAGAAATACACAACGCCGCCGTTTTTTACCTGGCTCTACGTGGAATCCAGGTAGATTTTGTCCAGTAAACGACGGCGGCGTAGTGTATTTCTCCCGTCGCAATCCATCTACGCGAGTAGGGGGCGTGAAGGATTTAAAATAGGCGCGTTCCCGCGGCGATCGAACTGCGCATGCTCCGTTCGCAAATTTCCCACCGTGCATTGCGCGAAATCACGTCGTTACGTCATTCGTTGTTTGAGTAGCGTCGTTTACGGACATTTCTATTCCCGAATGAGTTACGTAAAAAAAAAAAAAAAAAAATTAAAATCGACGTGGGAACGACGGCCATACTTAACATGGGTTACGCACCGTTAGACCAGCAAAAAGCTGGTCTAACAGTACGTAAAAAAAAACAGACGTAAGCGATTGCGAAGACCGCTCGTATCTTCGTGGATCGCCGTAAAAACACATTTGCATATCCCGACGCATCAAAACGACGCGAACTCCTCCCAGCGGCCGCAAATATATCGCAGCGTAGATCCGAAGGTTTACGAAGACGTAAGCCTCTCGGATCGAAGCCCGAAGCCGCCGTATCATGGTTTGAAATTTGAAATTACTCCTGTCTAACACCAGTTAGACAGGCGTAATCGCTCTGTGAATCTGGGCCTATAACTTTCACAAAGACTAAAAAATTTACACTGATTTTGGTTATTTTTAACAAAGATATGTAGCAGTATAAATGTTGGCCAAAATTTTGGAAGAGAAATTACTAATTTTCAAAATTTTATAACAGAAACATTTTCGGTCTTTTTTTATTTATAGCGCAAACATTTTTAAACGCAGAGTATTGGTTTATTCCGTACAGCTGGGAAAGAGTAATATATAAATGATGAGAAACAAAAATAAATTACTTGTAATGGTATGTTTTTCATATTTTAACAAATATGAGCATTTTCTGTAATGGTTGATGTGGAATTCCAGGTGGGAAAAAAGCCAACGATTCTTTAAAATTCTCCCTCCCACCTCCTAATATAAGAAAGATCTGTTTTTTCAGGCCGCTTTGGTCCAGTCATGTGATCCGACTCCCCTGTGTCAGCCATCAGTGGCTTTGGGGGGGGGGGGGGCAACAATGGATGGGTCATAGTAAGCCTTTAGGTTACATCACCACACCCAGGCATTGCCAGCCATTGTTGAGCGTGCTCTCCTCTTCCCTGCAGCCAGTCCTTGCTTACACAGGGGAGTTCATGTGACTGGACTGGAGCAACCAGAATATAGGTATGTATATAGTGATGAGCGGAATACGCCATATTCGATTTCGCAATATTTCGCGAATATATAGAAAAATATTCGCGAATATTCGTTAATATCGAATATTCGTGATATTTTATCAAAAAAAAAAATTGCAAAATTTCGCTAGTGCGAATGCGAAATTGATTGCAAAATTCTCGTTAGCACGCGAAAACGGAGATCATTTCCTGGATTACTAAACTAATATGACTTATATGACTAAACTAAAGCTAATTATTATTTTTTTTTTATATATATACACAAAACACAGAAGGGCAGAGAACGCATTCGCGAATATTCGTAATACGAATATTTGCATTGCGAATTTTCGGCAACATAAAAGGATCGCCCCAGCTACTCGGCCCAGGGTCTCTAATCATACCAGCAATGCTTTTAGACGTCGATGGAGATCACTAGGATGTGATCTGTTTTAAAAATAAATTTGAAAAAATACGAATATTCGCAATAGCGAATATTCACCGCAATATTCGAGTTATTCGCGAATACTCGAATATGCAATATTCGTAACGAATATTCGCAATGCGAATATTCGTGAGCAACACTATATGTATATACATCTTCTTACATGGGCTATTCAAAATAGGTGTAATGAGGGGGAAGGGAACATTTTTAAGATTAGTTAGCTTTTTCCTGAAATTCCACTTCAACTCTCCTCATTACCTATATATAAATGTTGAGTATGCCTATGGGTTTAATAATATCTGTAATGTTTTATATTTATTTGAGTGTATGTGGCTGGTTTCTACTTCCTTGCACAAGGTCATAAGGAAAGTGGTAGCAATTTGCAGCTGGATTCCACAATGCGATGCTAACTAAAGCTGTGATAGGAGCATGCTGAGGCGATGTGCAGCCATCATTGTGCTTTGCAATAGCTGCAGCAGATGGATACGTTTGTAAATTCCTTGTGGGGATATCTCAACACTGGCATGCCCAATCATTAGAAGCAAATTTGGCAAGAACCTTGCTGGCCAAGTGAAATTCTTTAAACTTACATAATGCTAAGTATGCTGTAAACAAGGTAAGACCCAATCAAACACTTAAGTTTCTCATATTTAGAAGATGGTTGCATGTCCTCAGAGGGGAGTCGAAAGCAGATCTCACCTCACATTAAATGACATCTGTCCATTTTGGAACTTATGCAAATATATTAGCATAAGCAATCCTTGTCAAGTAGCACATCTCTTCCTTCTCTGTCAGCTGTTGTCATTGACACCTAGAACTGTAACTTTCCCATTCCTTTATATTAAGTCATTTGCAGGCCTCTAACTACATATATTACAGTAGGGATGTAAGTGATTTCTGATTGGATTATTCTCCATGATCAACAGTAGTAGGAAAAATTATCTAGATAATCTGAATATTTCACTTCAAGTGTATGAGATTGTCACATATACTACAAAAGTAGTAAGTCATCTTTAAAGGGATTGTAAAGGCAGAAGTTTTTTTTTAACTTAATGCATTCTATGCATTAAGATAAAATGCTTTCTGTGTGCAGCAGCCTCCTTCAGTCCCCCCTAATACTTACCTGAGGTCCCTCTTGGCCCAGTGATGACCACGAGTGTCTCAGCTGTCCAGCAGCTGAGACACAGCAGCAGTGCCATTGGCTCCTGCTGCTGTCAATCAAACTCAGCTAGCCAATCAAGGGAGAGAGGGGGCGGGGCCAAGTCAGGCTCTGTGTCTGAATGGAAACAGGGAGCTGTGACTTCTCTCGGGTGCCCCCATAGCAAGCTGCTTGCTGTGGGGGCACTGAACCACAGGGAGGGGCCAGGAGTGCCAAAGTGGGAACCCGAGAAGAGGAGGGTCGGGGCTGCTCTGTGCAAATCCACTGCAACAGAGCAGGTAAGTATAACATGTTTGTCTTTTTTCTAGGAAAAAAAGAGCCTTTACAAGTACTTTAAATATACTTTAGTGATACAGGTAATAAAAACAATTGAGATATACCTTCACTTATATATCTAATGTAAAGAACAAATATGGAGATACCAAATATTGCAATATTGGAAGAAAACTAACAAGAAAAAATAATAATGAGTGTTAGTAAGCTGCCACATAATATAATTAAAGCTGAATTTCAGGAATTTAGCTCATTTGAAAAAGGTCAAGATACACTATGGCCGCGTACACACGACTAAACAAATCCGATGAAAATGGTCGGACAGACCGTTTTCATCATATATGTCTGCTGGGCTATTTTGGTTTGATCGGTGTACACACGATCAAACCAAAATCCCCATGGACAGACAGCGCGGTGACGTGGCGGTGACGTTGACGCCGCCTCATCACCACTCCAGGAAGTAAAATACTTCCACGCATGCGTCTAATCCATTCGGCGCATGCGGGAGATTTTTGTCCGCTGGTTAGTTGTACTAACCAGTGGACATGACGGACGGACGGGTTTCCAGCAGACAAGTTTTAAAGCATGCTTTAAAACTTGTCTGCTGGAAAAACCTGCCTGCTCGCCCGTACACACGATCCTGTGTACGCGGCCTATGAGTTAAGTCCAAGGAGGTGCATGACATCTCTTGGGCCAAAACTATATATTAAAGTATATTGCAATACAAACAGTTTAATATATAATTTACAAATGACAATGCATTTCCAAAAAAATACATTTAACATGTAAATAATTGGCAGTGAAGACATTGGGCCAGATTCTTTGACTGGCGTAGCGCACCTCCTTTACGTTAGACTGCCGCAATGTAGCGGCGCAATGACCGTATTCTCGTTTGATTTGCGCAGAAATTAGTGCCGGTGCAACGTAATTTCAGAGGCGTAAGGCGGAGTAATTCAAATTGGGAAGGACGTGGGCGTGTTACATTGAAATGAGCCGTGACCCCATGCAAATGAAGGGCCGGCCGGCTCACGCATTCGCGCATGAAGCAGACCATGGTCAGCACCTCTGTGCGCATGCTCACAACTCGGGAACGGCGCAATCAGTGAAATTGGAAGTGGACCCGGGCAACTTTGTGAACTACGCAGACAGCATAAATAGACAGACACAAACGCACTTCCTTTGCAAAAGTACATCCCTTTGTATCTCTCCCTATACAGAAAGGTGCTTTTGTTCTGTTGTTTGTTGCGTTGTGACTTGTCTTTGTGATATTGTTGACTGTTTGATCTAGTGTTTTGTAGAAAATATTTGAAAGTGTTTTTTGGTGACTGCTTGTGAGACTTTTTGGTTGATAGATTTTGGTTTGTTTGTTTTGTTGCTTGATTTTTCCTGCTTGTTTTTGTGAGTGATTTTTGTTGATTGTTTGGGAGAGAGTTGTTGTATGAGTATGACTGAGAGGAAGAGGAAGTTGAATTTTACTTTGGAGGAAAAACAAATAATTGCACGGGCCATTACCCAATATGGACGTTTCCTCCACGGTTCGGATAGTGCCAACACCACCCCGGCCAGGAGGAGAGAGATTTTGCAGAACATTACTGACCAGGTGAATTCAGTGGGGGGGGGGGGGACCCGGACACGCCTGGGGATTGAAAAGAAAATCAATGACCTCCGGCGTTTGGTCCGAAAGAAGCTGGCTAAAATGGCAGCCCATGCCAGGGGCACAGGAGGGGGCCCACCATGCCCTGTTAGGCTGACAGCGGAGGAGCGTGCGGTGGCCCAGACCTTTCATAGACAACAGGTGGAGAGCCTGCCTGGCTATGACTCCAGTCATGAAGGCGTGATGCCAGGTAAGGTTTTTTGCCCTATCAGGTGTGTAGCATGTGGGGGGGGAAGGGAATATGTGGCAAGTGTGTGGATCCTCCAACCTGTGAATGTTTTGTGTCATCCACAGATGTGCAGGAGGGTGCTGGGCCATCTGGCCTGACCGCACCATCCCAGGGACAACAGCCTGATGAGGACCCCCGACAAGGCTGGAGTCCTCGAAGGAGGTTGAAGAGGAGGAGGTTGAGGAGGAGGAGTTTGAGGAGGAGGAGGATGTCGTGTCAGCCAGTGGATTGTTGTTTTTGGAGGAGTCTTCCTCTCTGGCTGGCAGCAGCCAGCCCTCCATAAGGGCTAGCCCCTCCCACTCCTCTCCCAACAGGGCTCCCCTCCCAAGGGGCTCCCCTTCTCCCCGGCCACAAGCCTCAGCTGGAGGCAGGAAGTCATCCTAGAAGACCAGGGGGGTGGCCGAGGTTCTGCCCGCCATAAAGGATACGCTTGGGGACCTGGACTGCCACTCCCGGGCTCTTACAAACTGCCTAAACGTACTGCAGACTACAACAGCAGACGTTGGGCTGGATGTGAGGGCCCTCACCCAGGCTATCCAGGCCAACACGGCAACACTAAGTGCTGGCCTGACCAGAATTGCCGTGGCCTAGGAGGGCCTTGGAGGGCAGGCCGCCAGGTGGGCAGAGACCAGGGGCTGCTCCTCCTTCCCCGGATTACCCCCCCTCCCATGAGTCTCCACTGAGGAGCCGGGGCCGTGGCCGTGGGCGCCCCAGGCGTGGCTCACGCCAGCGGCATTAATTTGATTTCCCCCTTTTTTTTCAGGTTTTTTTTTTTGGAATTTTTTATTTTTTTTGGAATTTTTTTTGTGTTGTGAATGTTTTTGGAATGTGGGGGTGATATTCCTGCCGGAAAAGGGGTGTCACCCTCAGTTTTGGTGGAGAAGGGTTCCCCAGGACCAGGGAGAAGTGATCCCCAGGTCCGTGTGAATGGTGTATGAATGTACAGTGACATAATTGGAGCCGTGGCGTGGCGTTGCTGCTCACAAGTCCAGCATGGTGGGCATGTGCTTATCCAATTAGATGAGGATGTGATGTGTCTGTGCTAGGGACCACAGTGGTGTGCATGCATGCATTCTCATTGTGCCATGATTAATGTGTGTGTTTAACGTGCAAAGATGCCTAATGTGAGCTGTCTCCTGGCTGCTCTTCTCTCAGAAGATGGGGTAACCTCGGTTAGGGGGGGATTGTCTGGTTCAGGGGTCAGGTCATCACGTATGTCGGAAACGTGACTTTAGGAGGCCAAAGGTGCGCTCCACCACTGCACATGTTTGGGCGTGGGCTTCATTGTATCTTTCCTCTCCTGGTGTTTGGGGGTTCTGGATAGGAGTCATGAGATGGGGTCCCAGTGCATATGCAGAGTCACCTGTAAGGGAAAAGACAGGAGGATGTTAGTCATGCATGTGCCCCTTGTGATGTGTGCATCATGGGGGGGGACAGTCATGCCTGCCACCCATGTCACTCACCAACCAGCCAGGTGTCCCCATACACGTTCTGTTCGAATTCCATTCGGATGGGGCTCTGATTGTAGATGTAGCTGTCATGGCTGGATCCGGGGTGTTTGGCACGGATGTGCCATATGAGGCCTTGGGCATCGACTATCACCTGTACGTTGATGGAATGCCAATGCTTCCGATTGCGGTATAGGTGCTCTGTCTCATGGGGGGGCTGGAGTGCCACATGTGTGCAATCAATGGCCCCCACGGTACGTGGGAATCTGGCAATTCTGTAGAAATCTGTCATTGCCTTCAGCCGCAGGTCCTCAGTGGTGGGTTTGATGATTTGGTTGGCCATGCATCTGAGGATTGCAGGGATAACCTGGTGCACACATCTGCTCATGGAGGATTGTGACATCCCAGCCACCACTCCACTTGTTCTTTGAAAAGAGCCACTGGCAAGGAAATGGAGTGTTGCCATGACCTTGACCAGTGGCTGCACTGCATGTGAGCGGTGTGTTGGGCTGGTGATGTCCTCCTGCAAGGTTATGGTTAATTCCAGGATGGCATGGGGGGTGAATCTGAAGATGCGATACACCTCAGAATCACTCATGCCAAAGAGGTCTATGCGGGTGCGGTATATCCTCTCCCGTGCCCTCCTCCGTGCCCTCATCCTTCTTTGCTCCTCTAAAGTCAGTAGTATAGCTATGAGCGAGGTTGTCCCTGGCATGTTGGCATACAGATTCATGTCAGAGAAAGCAACACTGTTAGTGAGAAGCTGAGCAGTCACACGTGTTGCACAACAATCTGTATGCCAACATGCCAGGGACATCCTTGCTCATAGCTATACTACTGACTTTAGAGGAGCAAAGAAGGAGGAGGGCACGGAGAAGGGCACGGAGGAGGGCACCGGAGAGGATATACCGCACCCGCATAGACCTCTTTGGCATGAGTGATTCTGAGGTGTATCGCATCTTCAGATTCACCCCTCATGCCATCCTGGAATTAACCATAACCTTGCAGGAGGACATCACCAGCCCAACACACCGCTCACATGCAGTGCAGCCACTGGTCAAGGTCATGGCAACACTCCATTTCCTTGCCAGTGGCTCTTTTCAAAGAACAAGTGGAGTGGTGGCTGGGATGTCACAATCCTCCATGAGAAGATGTGTGCACCAGGTTATCCCTGCAATCCTCAGACGCATTGGCCAACCAAATCATCAAACCCACCACTGAGGACCTGCGGCTGAGGGCAATGACAGATTTCTACAGAATTGCCAGATTCCCACGCACCGTGGGGGCCATTGATTGCACACATGTGGCACTCCAGCCCCCCCATGAGACAGAGCACATATACCGCAATCGGAAGCATTGGCATTCCATCAACGTACAGGTGATAGTCGATGCCCAAGGCCTCATATGGCACGTCCGTGCCAAACACCCCGGATCCAGCCATGACAGCTACATATACAATCAGAGCCCCATCCGAATGGAATTCGAACAGAACATGTATGGGGACACCTGACTGGTTGGTGAGTGACATGGGTGGCAAGCATCACTGTCCCCCCCCATCATGCACACATCACAAGGGGCACATGCATGACTAACATCCTCCTGTCTTTTCCCTTATGGGTGACTCTGCATATGCACTGGGACCCCATCTCATGACTCCTATCCGGAACTCCCAAACCCCAGGAGAGGAAAGATACAATGAAGCCCACGCCGAAACACGTGCAGTGGTGGAGCGCACCTTTGGCCTCCTGAAGTCACGTTTCCGATGCCTGGATAAGTCTGGGGGGACCCTGTTGTATTCCCCAAACTTTGTGTGCCAGATCATCGGTGCGTGTTGCATTCTGCACAACTTCGCAGTGAGAAAGGGCCTGCAGATTGACCTACGTGATGACCTGACCCCTGAACCAGACAATCCCCCCCTAACCGAGGTTACCCCGTCTTCTGAGGGAAGAGCAGCCAGGAGACAGCTCACATTAGGCATCTTTGCACGTTAAACACACACATTAATCATGGCACAATGAGAATGCATGCATGCACACCACTGTGGTCCCTAGCACAAACACATCACATCCTCATCTAATTGGATTAGCACAAGCCCATCATGCTGGACTTGTGAGCAGCAACGCCACGCCACGGCTCCAATTATGTCACTGTACATTCATACACCATTCACACAGACCTGGGAATCACTTCTCCCTGGTCCTGGGGAACCCTTCTCCACCAAAACTGAGGGTGACACCCCTTTGCCGGCAGGAAAATCACCCCCACATTCCAGACTCATAGGGAGGGGGGGTAATCTGGGGAAGGAGGAGCAGCCCCTGGTCTCTGCCCACCTGTCCTCCAAGGCCACGGCAATTCTGTTCAGGCCAGCACCTAGTGTTGCCGTGTTGGCCTGGATAGCATGGGTGAGGGCCCTCACATCCTGCCCAACATCTGCTGTTGTAGTCTGCAGTACGTTTAGGCAGTTTGTAAGAGCCCGGGAGTGGCAGTCCAGGTCCCCAAGCGTATCCTTTATGGAGGACAGGCTCTCCTCCATCCGCCCCAAAGTCTGGCTGACCTGTCCCAGATGGCGGGTCTAAAGGGCCTGGTCCCTTCTCAGATTGGCGGGCAGAAGCTCGGCCACCCCCCTGGTCTTCTGGGATGACTTCTTGCCTCCAGCTGAGGCTTGTGGCCGGGGAGAAGGGGAGGCCCTTGGGAGAGGAGCCCTGTTGGGGGAGGAGTGGGAGGGGCTAGCCCTTATGGAGGGCTGGCTGCTGCCAGCCAGAGAGGAAGACTCCTCCAAAAACAGCAATCCACTGGCTGACATGACATCCTCCTCCTCCTCAAACTCCTCCTCCTCAACCTCCTCCTCTTCAACCTCCTCCGAGGACTCCGGCCTTGTCGGGGGGTCCTCATCAGGCTGTTGTCCCTGGGATGTTGCGGTTAGGCCAGATGGCCCAGCACCCTCCTGCTCATCTGTGGATGACACAAAACATTCACAGGTTGAAGGATCCACACACTTGCCACATATTTCCTTTCATCCCCTCCCCCACACATGCTACACACCTGATAGGGCAAAAAAAACCTTACCTGGCATCACGCCTTCATGACTTGAGTCATAGCCGGGCAGGCCCTCCACCTGTTGTCTATGAAAGGTCTGGGCCACTGCACGCTCCTCCGCAGTCAACCTAACAGGGCATGGTGGGCCCCCTCCTGTGCCCCTGGCATGGGCTGCCATTTTAGCCAGCTTCTTTCGGACCAAACGCCGGAGGTCATTGATTTTCTTTTCAATCCCCAGGCGTGTCCGGGTCCCCCCCCCCACTGAATTCACCTTGTCAGTAATGTTCTGCAAGATATCACGCCTCCTGGCCGGGGTGGTGTTGGCACTCTCCGGGCCGTGGGGGAAACGCCCATATTGGGAAATGGCCCGGGCAAGAATTTGTTTCTCCCCCAAAGTAAAATTTAACTTCCTCTTCCTCTCAGTCATACCCATACAAAAACTCTCTCCCAAACAGTCAGCAAAAATCACTCACAAAAACAAGCAGGAAAAATCAAGCAAGAAAACAAACAAACAAAAATCTATCAACCAAAAAGTCTCACAAGCAGTCACAAGCAGTCACCAAAAAACACTTTCAAATATCTTCTACAAAACACTAGATCACACAGTCCACAAATATAACAAAGACAAATCACAACGCAACAAACAACAGAACAAAAGCACCTTGCTGTATAGGGAGGGATACAAAGGGATGTACTTTTGCAAAGGAAGTGCGTTTGTGTCTGTCTATTTATGCTGTCTGCGTAGTTCACTA
Source organism: Rana kukunoris (assembly GCA_029574335.1). NCBI lineage: Eukaryota > Metazoa > Chordata > Amphibia > Anura > Ranidae > Rana > Rana kukunoris. The sequence continues at coordinate 326,157,119 of CM056049.1, forward strand.
ATTTGCCTTAGTCCACTTCCAATGTCACTGATTGCGCCGTTCCCGAGTTGTCAGCATGCGCACAGAGGTGCTGACCATGGTCTGCTTAAAGCGCGCATGCGCGAGACGTCCGGCCCTTCATTTGCATGGGGTCACAGCTCATTTCAATGTAACACGCCAACGTCCTTCCCAATTGAATTACTCTGTCTTGCGCCTCTGAAATAACATTGCGCAGGCGCAAATTTCTGCGCAAAACCGACGAGAATAGGGTGATTGCGCCGCTACATTGCGCCAGTCTAGCGTAAAGGCGGTGCGCTACGCCAGTCCAATAATAAGCTTTCCACCATCATCCAAGCGGTGGAAAGTCATTTAGAACAGCTCACTGAACACCTTACTGAGGAGGAACAGGAAGTGAAAAATTCAGACAAAGAAAACAAAGACAAAAACATTTAGAAGGGAAATGGAAGGAATAGGTAAGTGAACCAACAATGCACTAGCTTAAAGGAACCTATTTAGAAAATAAAAAACAAACCTTTACAACCCCTTTACAGCTGCACAATGGTGTGACTTTTAACCACCTCAATTCCTAACACTTTCATCCCCTTCCCGCCCAAACCATTTTTAAGTTTTCAGCACTGTCACACTTTGGATGACAATTACTTCATTGTCATTCATTCAAAATTATCCAAATAACATTGTTATCATTTTTAGAGACAGATAGAGCTTTTTTTTGGTGGTATTTAAACATCACAGTTTTTTTTTTTTACTATATAAATAAACAAATACAAAAAAATTTGGGGGGAAAAACACATTTTTCTTTTGCAAATAAATAATCTGCCTCTATAAGATTGGGACAGGTAATAATAACCCAAATCAGTTTATACAAAGTAATAGATTTTACAAACTATGGTATTTATTACTTAAACTGATCAGTCCTGATGTGCTGACTTCCCATCTAATTTCTTGAAGCAGTATAAATACCCCCCAAATGAGATTATAGAAGTTGTGACTTTTTTATCAGAATATTAAGGAAAATTAAGAAATGTAATCTTTTTTTTTTCATAAAGTTGTAATATTAACAAGTTGTGTCTCACACACAACATAGGCATACTTGTAATTACACCCCAAGACACATTCTACTATGCCTTCTAAATATGGGGATACCATATCTGTGAGACTTTTTCCACAAACTAGATGGATAGAAGGGCTCAAAACTTGCCTTTGGGCTTTCAATGAGCATCAATAACACATCAATTGAGGCCCTAGAGTACCGGGACAGTAGAAAAAAGCAAACACTCCAATGTATTTTCTAAGAGGCATAATTATGCTGTTGAAAATTTCATTTTTTTTGCCACAAGTTTTTGGAAAATGTCAGGAAATTATTATTATTTTTTTCACACAAAGTTGTCAATTAATAAGATATTTCTAACACATAAGATTTGCATACTTAGAATTAAACCTCAAAACACATTTTGCTACTTCTCCCGAGTATGGAGCTACTACATGTGTGAGACTTTTTCACAGTCAAGACACACAGAGGGGCAACATACAATTTATGCTTTCTAGTGCAAACCAGTGTCCTGCCTACCTATCACATTTATGTAGGCCCTGGAGCACCAGGACAGTGGAAAATGACTTATCATGATAATCATCTTATCGTGATTATCATAATAAGCGTTTATTGATTGGTTTGCGCAAAAGTTATAGCGTTTACAAAATAGGGGGTAGTTTTATGGTATTTTTTATAATATATTTTTTTTACTAGTAATGGCAGCGATCAGCATTTTTTTTCAGTACTGCAACAATATGGCGGGCACTTCGGACACTTTTGACACATTTTTGGGACCATTGGCATTTTTTTAGCGATCAATGCTATAAAAATGCATTGGATTACTATAAAAATGCCATTGGCAGTGAAGGGGTTAACACTAGGGGGCGGGGAAGGGGTTAAGTGTGTTCCTGGGTGTGTTCTAACTGTATGGGGGGGTGGCCTCACTAGGGGAAATCACTGATCTTCTGTTCATACATTGTATGAACAGAAGATCAGCGTTCCCCCGCTGACAGGACCGGGAGCTTTGTGTTTACACACATAGCTCCCGGTCCCCGCTCTGTAACGAGCGATCGCTTGTACCCGGTGGCGATCGTACCCGCCGGGCACGCGCGTGGGACTCAGGGGCGAGCACGCGCCCCCTAGTGGCCGCTTTAATGCGGACGTATAGCTACGGGCTCTCACCCAGGAGAGCCACCGTCCTGCAGTAATATGATGGCGGGCGGTCGACAACAGGTTAAATAGCACAATCACCTGCCTGCCAGTAAATTAGGAAGAACTGATCTAGCTAAACTATACAGTGTATAAATATATGTACAACACCTGGGATGTATATATATCCTCTACACACTGTAACATTAACTGACTAGCCTGCCTGCCTGCTCTATCTACCATGCTTGGCCAATCATCAGCCATGGATTCCGCAGTAAATTATGGTCTGTGAAATGTAACTCGAATTTGGCGCGAACGACCCGTTTTGTTCGTATTTCGATGAACAATCGAACATACGATGTTCGAGTCGAACATGAGTTCGACTTGAATACGAAGCTCATCCCTACTCACTAATTAAGTAGGATTTTTTTTTGTTTTGGTTTTCTTTTAGCCCATCTCACTATGAGGAATAGTTGGTTGCCCTGTTGCCTAAAGAGATACGTTGATGTAATTGTGGGATAATCCATAGCAACTGATCAGAGTTTTATTTCTTGAAGTCATATCTCACTGATTTCTGGGTAACTACAGTATAGTACTATTTTAACATTTCTCTGAAGCACTTGGATTTACAATTCTTTGTTTCTATACACAGTTTTTTTTCTAGGTAGAAGAAAGTGGCTCGACCATGACCTGTTGGGATTCAAACAAATTGCCTCTGTTTTGTACTTGATTTGTTGCTGCAGCAGACTTTGGCAGGAAAATAATAATTTTCAAATGTATACAAAACACCATCAAATGGTGGAATTGATAAATTGTGGAACTGAGCTCTACTACATGTACTTTCATTATTGCTGGTAAATTTAAATGATTGCTCATTGTACAGAGCTACAATGCTATGCATAATGTGTAGTAACCTATACAGGACAATAATAAATCATCCATCATTTGATCTGACTGCAAGAAATAAAACTCTGATCAGTTGCTATGGATTATCCCACATTTACATCAACGTATCTCTTTAGACAATAGGGCAACCAACTATTCCTCATAGTGAGATGGGCTAAAAGAAACAAAAAAAAAACTCCTACTTAATTAGTGAGAAACAGGGCAGACAGATTTGCATTATTTTTTGGATCTGTGATGGAAGCAAGACAAATACTCTTTGTTTTAAAGTGGTAGTACACTTTTAAAACAAAAAACAAAACAAGGCGAAGGCATAATGCACCGCAAACTAGCATATTATAAAAAAAAAACGTACCTTGAAACAAAGCCCTCCAGTGGCGCACTGTCACCGCTGCAGAGGCTTCCATTCTCACCCAGTATTCCTTTCAGGTTTGCATGCTTTAGCCCCTTGAATGGCTAAGTCGCGATAAGTCATGGCACAGAGCACTGAAGGAACGGCACGGCTATGTCAACCAAGCAAATGTCTCCCAAACAGTGCATGTTTAGGAGATATTAATTTAGCTTACAGGTAAGTTTTACCTGTAGGTAAAAATCTAAATCCAGAGTTTACTACCACTTTAAGAAGGCTTTACTTTACTTCTTTACACTACAAAACTGCTTACCCAAGAATGTGCATAATATTTACGTAAAAGCAATTTTATGAAATACATTATTAGCAGAAATTATTATTTAAGAGCCTTTGAAAAACACATGACTTTTAGGATTTTTTTTCTAGCTTAACTAACAAAAAAACTTGGTATGTCTGAAATTCCCTAGAGATAATTACATGTATTATATAAAACTACTGGGTTACTGGGTTCAGAGGGACTCAAAAGTAGCCTGAGGACTGACAACTGCTAGGCATCTATGAATCATGAGATGCCACAAGGTATGTCAAAATATCAATCACAATACTTTCTTATTTGTACATAAAATACAACAATTATGGATGTGGCTTCGGTCAAACATGGGTTAGTGTGCTGCTTACGCGAACTGTGAATGCAATTGAATAATTAATTCACAGTTCAAAGAAACCACACACAAATGCGACCGCTTGCTGCCATAGCAACCAACTACTGATAATGTGCTTTATAGCTTTTGAACTCAGATAGCTAGTAAGGGGCCAATAATCAGAGATTTCTTATGTGCCTGCTCCTACACTACAGGTTTGTTAGTGTCGGTGAGCAACAACTTCAGGTGCTGTTTAGCTGCTGCCCGCTCCCTTGCAGCCTTTTTCTTATGGTGTTTTATTGGGTTCCTATTTTCTTATCTTTCTCTTTTTTTTATGTTTTTCTGGGACATAGAGTTTATATAGATTGCTTCCCTAAACCATTTTCTATGGACGTCTACATTTAGTTCACATGCTGCCATCTAGTGACCTTTTGTAGTAATGCACTTGTTTTTTCCATATCTTTTCCCTGATGTTATGACACAATTCTTTTGTATGTAATGTTCCACCCTTTCTTCCTGTGATTGTACTTACTCTGTCATGGATGCAGCTACATGCCACATGTAGCAGGACACGTGTATTCTCCATAGTAAGCTACAGACAATATCACCTTTTGACCGTATAATACCAATCTATTCCAATCTATTCATCTGTTGTATCCTGTCATCTGCTGTAACTGGATGTTCAGAATAAATGTGGATGAAAACGGTATTGGTGAGTTCAGGCTATCTAATGAGGATTGTCCTCAGTGATTATATTTGATTAAACAGGCTAGGCATAGAGGTCTCACAAGGGATAATCACTTCACAACAATCGGAGTCAGAAGACCTGCCCTCAAGGAGCTTACAATCTAAGGTCCCTAACGCACATTCATACATACACATAGAGTCAATTTAGACAGGAGTCAATTAGCCTAACCAATATGTCTTTGCAGTTCAGGAGGAAACCTAGTACCTGCTGAAAGCCCACACAGGCACAGGAAAAACATGCAAACTCCAGGCAGGTAGTGTCATAATTGGAATTTGAACTGATGACCCAGTACTGTCAGGCAGAAGTACTAAACACCTAGCCACTGTGCTGTCCTTTATCTCATTTTACTAGGGCCTTTTATCACTTCAGAATCCACAGCTTGAACCCGTTAATGAAACAAGCAAAATACTCTTTTGTCTTTTGTCTTTTGTTTGCAGCATGTTACCATATTGTGCACCAAATCACTACATCTTTGGTGCAGCAAAGTGTCACATCGTTATTCTCTTTGTCAATAACAAATCAATACTTTTTATTTAAACGGAAAAGTAAGCCTAAAGGGAAAGGCAGGCAGAGGCATCGCTAGGGGGGTGCGGCCCACAACCCTAGTGATACTGGTCGGAGGGGTGACACCATACCAAGTGTAGTCCTGACCTCCTTTTAGTATTTTATTTTTTTGCTATAGATATATATATATATATATATATATATATATATATACACACCAGCCCTCAAAATTTCCACTCGCCTGCTAGCATTTGGCGAGTGGATTTCAGCTGGGGGCGAGTGATGACAGGGCTGCATGATAATCTCCCTCCAATCTGTACCTACACTTGGACCCCCGATGCGATTGGTGGCCAAAGAGGAAACGTGCATGCTCAGGAAAAGTAGTGGTGTGGCCGCGCACAGGCAGAGCAGTACACAGGTGCTCTCCTTACAATTCTCATTAAGCCATGAGACCTAACAGTATGACCTCTCTGAGCCTGCCCTCTCCCCCCGACCAATGTAGCTGTAGAGCAGGGAGCTGGAAGTAATGAGTGAGGTGGAGGATTGCGAAAATGACCACTCCGGTTGTCCCAGGTAGGCAGTGCACCGCTCACTGAAAGTTGCCTTGACATGAGAGTGACAGCCTTCCACTTTGTGCAGTTTTTTTCTCCTTGTGCTCTATGTAAGTGTCCAGCAGTTCAGCCTGAGCACTGCGAGCAGACTGGTCTCAATGTGTGCTGTGCAGTGTCAGTGTGCGCTGTGCTATGGTGTCAATGGCTGTGCAGTTGTGTGGATCTCGACGCTGGATTGTACTCCCTCCTGCTGTGCTGCAGCTCCTCTCCTCCCTGCCAGCCTGAATAAAAGGGGGAAGTGGGGACATGCAAGCATGGAACCGCACACAGGGGCTCCTGATGATGAGATGAATAGAAGTAAGAGAAAGAGTGGGAGAGAGAGTGAGAGTGAGAGTGGATAGGAGTTGCAAGAGAATGGGGAAGAGACCCGGTTCTAGTGCCCTGTCCCTCTGGTCTGCCCCCAGTGCCCTGTCCCTCTGGTCTGCCCCCAGTGCCCTGTCCCTCTGGTCTGCCCCCAGTGCCCTGTCCCTCTGGTCTGCCCCCAGTGCCCTTTCCCTCTGGTCTGCCCCCAGTGCCCTGTCCCATTTTGTTAAAGTTGTTGGTAATATTTAATTGTGTAACTTGATTCTGCGTAAAACATTTAACAGTGTCATTCCATGAGATAATCTACAAGGGCGTGTTTAGGGGCACAATTAGGCGTGGGACAGTGTATGAATGGGCTGTTAGGTGGGGCAACTGGTGGCGAGTAACTCTTGAGGCCTGGCTAGTAGCTCAGGGCTTGAAATGTTGAGCCTTGTATACACACACACTGTATATAGTAGCTGAGTCACCCAACCTAAGCTGGTCTAATAACGGTGGTGAGAGGGGGGCTGACACCAAGTTTTACTGCACCGGGTGACACCAACTCTAGTGACGCCACTGAAGGCAGGGGGTCTGCATGTGGAAGCAGAAGGACAGAGGATTGTAAGAGGCAAAGAAAGCCATTTGCCTTTTCTATGTTAGAGTGGCCATGCTATATAGCCAGAGCATACATAGGAGTTGTTTTGTCCTCCTCCTAGGCACAGAACAGCAAGCTGTGTCAGACTGCTGCAAAATCACCCTGTTCTTTTTCCTTCTCTATTGTTAATCCTGTCATAGCCCTACAAACTGGCATAGACCAATTAGTGGAATTATTTTAGCAGGAGGATTCACAATTCATTTTATCTGATGTTGAGATTGAAGAACTATACAATTAAACACTGTTTAGGGACTAGCGTTTCCCAAATCGACAAGATGGTCAAAAAAATTGTTTATTCTTTGTTCACATCCAAATCCAAACATTGTATCACTGCTACTTGAAATTACATATATTACATATTATCAAGCTCAAAGCATCAAACAGGATTTTACAATAAATAGATAAATAAAATATAGTAAAAGGAAAGGGGAGGAATCTATAACTATATGTCATCTGTAAAATACAAGTAATAGGACAGATTCATTCCAGGAAGTAAATGCTACATAAATCACCTGCCCTTACTCAAGATGGCCAAAGCCAGAAAGGCTAGGGGGTGTTTTTTAACCGCTTCCCGACTGCCGCACGCCAATATGCTTCAGCAGAAAGGCACGGGCAGCCAAATGGGTGTACTATACCTGTACATCCCTTTGGATTTGTCGCCTAGTGGGCGCACCTCGGGAGTGTGCTCGTGGGTCCTGCAAACTCGATCTAGGCCGGCAGTCCACGATTGCGGTGTGGGAAGGCAGAATGTAAACAAGGCATTTCCCTGTTCTGCCTAGTGACATGTCAGGGATCTATTGTCATTGGGAGCAGTGATCGCTGTCATTTAAGTGGTAGCCCATACTCCTACAGTTAGAATCACTCCCTAGGACACACTTAACCCCTTCCTCGCCCCCTATTGTTTAACCCCTTTCCTGCCATTTTAATAGCACTGATCGCTGTATAAATGACAATGGTTCCAAAATAGTGACAAAAGTGTCCGATGTGTCCGCCCATAATGTCGCAGTCCCACAAAAAAATGCAGATCACCACCATTACTAGTAAAAAAATAATAATAAAAATGCCAAAAAACTATCCCCTATTTTGTAGACGCTATGGGCCAGATCCACAAAGCACTTACACCGGCGTATCTGGAGATACGCGGCGTAAGTGTAAATATGCACTGGTGTAACTATGCGCCGCATCCACAGAAATAGATACGCCTGAAAATAAGATATTTGCGTCTGACGTAACTGTCCTGCGCCGGCGCAGCATGGGCGCATATATACGCTGGACACATCTGGTGCTGGTGGACCCACGCTCTGCCCCATGCAGGTACACATCATACCTGCCCATGGCTGATATTATCACAGCCCTCTCCTGGGGAGAAAAGTTTCTCTTCCTCCTCTCCCTGCCTGACGCACTAGCAGACCCAGACATGTTTACCACATAACAGAACAAAAGTAACTTGCTTCAGGGGGGAAACAAGCAAACTGTTGCACTCGACTGCCGCATATCTGGGCGTATTTCTAGACTGGGTATAAGTAGTGTGACGGCGCATCTTAGGGGGTAACGCCGGGCGAAGGTGCGCGCATGCGCAGTGGGGCGTGGGACGTACGTCCACGTCACAGCGCATGCTCCGTCCGTTCGGGCATTCATTTGCATGGGGTCACGCTTGATTTAAATGGATCATGCCCACTTCCCTCCTACTTGCAATTACGTCGGCTTACACCGACTATTTTACGTTACGCTGGCGCATCTATAGGAGCATTTGTGCTGTTGATACGGTGTTTACCGATTTGGCGTACATCGGCGTAGCGCATCTGAGATGCGCTACGCCCGCATATATATGCCCCGATGTATGTGGATCTGGCCCTATAACTTTTGTGCAAACCAATTAATATACGCTTATTGCAATATTTTTACCAAAAATATGTAGAAGAATATATAAAATTAAATTCGGGATAGTTATTATAGCAAAAAGTAAAAGATATTGGGAGTTATTTACGAAAGGCAAATCCACTTTGCACTACAAGTGCAAACTACAAGTGCAAAGTGAAAGTGCACTTGAAGGTGCAGTCGCTGTAGATCCAAGGAGGACATGCAAGGAAAAGAAAAAAACAGCATTTTAGATCTACCCCTCAGATTTACAGCGACTGCACTCCCAAGTGTACTTTGCACTTGTAGTGCAAAGTGGATTTGCCTTTAGTAAATAACCCCCATTGTGTTTTTTTCTAAATTGTCGCTCTTCTTTTGTTTATAGCACAAAAAATAAAAACTGCAGAGGTGATCAAATACCACCAAAAGAAAACTCTATTTGTAGGAAAAAATAACATCAATTTTGTTTGGGAACAGCATCACTTGACCGCGCAATTGTCAGTTAAAGCAATGCAGTGCTGTATCGCAAAATATGGCTTGGTCATTGGCAGCCAAATCTTCCGGGGCTGAAGTGGTTAAAATTTTTCTCAACAAAATAAAGCGCAGGGACATGGATGGATGTGGGAGTTTGCTGTGAATATTAAAAATGAATTAAAAAGCGTTTTTGGTTTGTGGTGCTGTGTAGTTCTGCTTTAAATTCTCCCCAAAGATCCCAAATAATAGAATTCAGGGGTTGTCCCATATTCTGTATTAATTCCTCCATAAATTAAGTATGATCAACCAGATTAGACCATGTGCTGATGAACGGAGCTGACAATGACTATCAATGTAAAGGCGCATTGATGTGAAGGTTATAGTGATGGATACCAGGTGTGATACAGATAGGTGCCAATAAGCAGCCAATGTAAAGTGCAGCTACAACAATTTGGACTTATAGTAGAAGTGTGGCATTATTATTTTTTATAGGTAAAATAGTACCAAAATCCTTTTCCCATTTTCTCTAAATAACCTGGAAACATAGAGGTCTCTGATTTCAGGATAGCCCAATATATACAGAGATATAATGACCATAACAGTCAGGACCTTATAAAAGAGCCTCTGGGTTTAGGTCTGCTATATTTCTGATTGGTTGTGGAAGAGAGTGTATAAAATGTATCACCTGACTATACCTCTATGAGTCTCCTGGGAAATAACCCAACCTTTCCATTAGATCTGCCAGTGATAACAGTAAAGAACTATTAAAAACTGATATTTGTGTAACATGGCATTCTGAGACCATCCTAAAATATTAAATAAAAGAAGCATTCTATGCCCAGTGATGTCATTAATGGTGAATTATAATTCTATTTGGGTCGCTTATGAAGAAAATCTCATTGACATAACATGAAAAGTGTAAGTGTAGGGTATGTTTTGTCATCCAGTGTGTACTCTATAAGTCTTATTAACAGTGTAGCAATGTAATATCTTATAAAAATCAGACATATCCCCCCCTGGGGAATCATATAAGTAATATGTGATATAGAAAATTGTTATTTGAAGCACATTTATGCTTAGAATATTTATTTTCTGCACCCATGACTATAAAATATTCCTCCAAGAAAGGAAATTCCAATCTATTTCATTTACAATTGGGGCATAATTCATTTTAAATATAGTTATTCTGAACAAGGGCCTCACTAGCATCAAATCCTTAGATGCAAAATCCTTGCAGAGAAAAAGGTTTCACATGTATATATACTGTAGAGACAAAAACAATAGTTTAAAACAATGTAAATGTATTTCCAAATTTTTTGAGAATATCAGAGAATCTGAATCATTTAAGATGCTAAAATTATATAGATCAAAGCATAACAAATATCAAACTGACTGTTCGATAGAATGAACCTATTCACACCTATATCTGTAAAAAAAAATATATAAATCTCTTTATTAGATTTTCTCTTTTTCTCATATCCAAATATATCTTTCACATTTCACATTTGTCAACTTACTCCAAACTTCCATAAAATCATACAAATCATTTCATTACAATACATACTTTTCATTTGTACATTATATACATTTGACCTCTTTCTTAACCCTTTCTTCCATTAGTGTAGTTCCCTCCTACTTCCGTACACCCCTGTCATGAAGCTGTTGTCACATTCTCCATCCAGTTTGCCCATACCTTTCTGTATTTCCCCCGTTTCCTCTATTACAATAGGTCTCCTTATACAGTGACAAGTTGCTATTAACCAAATGTTTCCATTGCGCCAACAAGGGAGCTTCCACCCTCTTCCAGTTTAATACTATTGCCTTTCTTGCATAGAATAGCAACATTCCCACCCGTGTTCTTCTTTCTATAGGGGCCATGTTTTCCTCTACCAGTCCCAATAGGCAGACCTCTGCCTCTAAATCGAGCTCCAGAATAGCACTATCTTCGGACAGGACCAAAATATATGAATAAAATTTCCTGCGGTATCTCCAACAGTTTTGAGAATTTGATGGAAATATTTTGAACAATTTATACGATGTATAATAACTCCTATGTGTTATTTTGAATTAAATAAATTTTGTCTCAAAGTGAGACTAGAATCTGGAATGGAAATTTATATATCTTTCCCCAATTTTCTACCGATAGTTTTGGGACATCTCTCATCCAACCTTCACATAGTTTATTCATATCTGACACTTCTGTCTCTAGTAAATAGGTATATAAAATTGAAATCATCCCTTTTTCCTTCTCTTTCTCACCATTTGTTCCAGACCTGATTCTATTAATTGTGGGATGCCTTCAGAAAACTGAGCCAACAGGGCATGTGACAACTGCATATGTCTAAAAAAGTAGCTCCCGGGCACATTCCAATTTTTTCTCATATCTGCAAATGAGGATATTTTCCCCTCATGTATTACTTGTTACATTTTTTTAACTTCATATTTTGTCCATGCTCTAGGACAGGGGGCCTCAAACTACGGCCCGCCAAGGACCTTTATCCGGCTCACTGCACGCAGGGCCGGTAGACTGCTGTGTCAGGATCGCACTGAAAAATTTGGGCGCGCTCTGATAGTAGTCCCGCCCTCCTCTTAGACCAGCTTGTGTGATAGACGCAGTGTTCTATCTATCACATGAGCTAGTCTAGGAGGAGGGCGGGACTACTATCACAGCACGCCCAAACTTTTCAGTGAGATCCTGACACAGCAGGAGCATGAGATCCCGATGCACACACTGACTGGTGAGACATCGTTTGGCACAGTAAGGCTTCAATGGTAAGGGGGGCTTGTAATGATGGTGAAGGGCTGCAATGGTGAGGGGGGCTTGTGATAATGGTGAGGGGGGGCTACAATGGCGAGGGGGGCTTGTAATGATGGTTGGGGGGCTGCAATGGTGAGGGGGGCTTGTGATAATGGTAAGGGGGGCTACAATGGCAGTGGGGGGCTTGTAATGATGGTGGGGGGACTTGTGATAATGGTTAGGGGGGCTGCAATGGCAAGGGGGGCTTGTAATGATGGTAAGGGGAGCTTGTAATGATGGTGGGAGGCTACAATGGTGAGGGGGCTTGTAATTATTGTGGGGGGCTGCAATGGTGGGGGGGCTTGTAATGATGGTGGAGGGCTGCAATAGTAAGGGAGGCTTGTAATGATGGTGAGGGGCTGCAATTGTGAGGGGGCTTGTAATGATGGTGGGGCTGCAATGGTGAGGGGGCTTGTAATTATTGTGGGGGGCTGCAATGGTGGGGGGGCTTGTAATGATGGTGGGGGGCTGAAATAGTGAGGAGGGCTTGTAATGATGGTGGGGGGGCTGCAATGGTGAGGGGAGCTTGTAATGATGGTGGGAGGCTGCAATGGTGAGGGGGCTTGTAATGATGGTGGGAGGCTGCTATGGTGAGGGGGCTTGTAATCATTGTGGGGGGCTGCAATGGTGGGGGGGCTTGTAATGATGTTGGGGGGCTGCATTAGTGAGGGGGGCTTGTAATGATGGTGGGGGCTGCAATGGTGAGGGGGTTTGTAATTTTTGTGGGGGGCTGCAATGGTGGGGGGCTTGTAATGATGGTGGGGGGCTGCAATGGTGGGGGGACTTTTAATTATGGTGGGGGGCTGCAATGGTGGGGGGGCTTGTAATGATGGTGGGGCTGCAATGGTGGGGGGGCTTGTAATGATGGTGGGGGGGGCTGCAATGGTGAGGGGGGCTTGTGATAATGGTGAGGGGGGCTGCAATGGTAAGGGGGCTTTAATGATGGTGAGAGGCTGGAATGGTGAGGGGGGCTTGTAATGATGGTGAGGGAGGCTGCAATGAGGGCACAGTAAGGCGGCATTTTTTTTTTTTTTGCGGGGGGCGGCAGTGAAGGACCTGGCCCTCTAACGGTCTAAGGGACAGTGAACTGGCCCCCTGTTTAAAAAGTTTGAGGACCCTTGCTCTATGATCTTGAAGATTCAGGTACAATTACATTGGCGCAGACTATCAGAGATACACTACGCCGCCGTATTTTACCTGGCTCTACGACTAATTCAGGTAGATTTCGGCCCGTAAGGTACGGCGGCGTAGTGTATTTCTCGCGGCGGAATCGAAATACGCTATTAGGGGGCGTGAAGCATTTAAATTAGGCGCGCCCCCGCGGCAATCGAACTGCGCATGCTCCGTTCAGAAATTTCCCGCCGTGCATTGCATGAAATAACGTCGTTATGTCATTTTTTTGTTTGAGTAGTGTCGTTTACATACATTCCTATTCCCGGACGACTTACGTAAAAAATAAAAAATAACTTTGAAATTCGACGCAGAAATGACAGCCATACTTAACATGGGCTGTCTAATACTAGACCAGATAAAAGCTGGAATAACTTTACGCAGCAAAAAGATGACTACAGATGCCGTAAGAGATTGCGAAGGATGCTCGTAACTTTGTGGATCGTCGGAAAAAGCTCAATTGCATACCCCGACGCAGAAAACGATGGGGAACTCTACCCAGCCGCCGCAAAATTATTGCAGCGTAGATCCGAAGGCGTACAAACACGTAAGCCAGTCGGATTGAAGCCCGAAGTCGTCGTTTCATGGTTTGAGGATTCAGACTAAGGAAACGACGCGCGTAATTTGAAAGTACTCCGGTCTAACATGAGATAGACCGGAGTAAGGGCTCTGTGAATCTGGCCCTAAATATGTAAACTCAGGATTTCTCTATAATGGAGCATTCGGAGATATTTCTGTTTTTGAGTTACTTTCTCTTGCCATGCCGGCTTTCCATGCTTTTACTGTCGTTATCATTGATGGAGTTAGATCTCACCTATTTTTTTACCCCCAAAATGGCAGTGCTTGCAGTGCCTCCACAGACTGGACCACTGCGGCCTCTACCATTGTAGCAGGGTCATATCCATCAGGGTTCAACCACCTTCCCACTGCCACCAGCTGTGTTGCTAAGTAATATTTATGATTATCTGGGAAAGCTAATCCCCCCTGTGCCACTGGGCGCCTAAGTGTATTCAATTTAATTCTAGCTGATTTATTTTGCCATATAAATGAAGATAACATACCATGCAGCTGTATGAAGAAGTTTTTTGGTAACCATTGCCGTGAGTTTCTAAATAGGTATAACAACCTTGGCAGACTCTTAATTTTTATTAAAATATGCGTCCCAGTAGCGACAGGGGGAGAGTGTCCCATACCTTTTGTTTTTCTTATATTCCTGCAATACTGGATCTAAATTCAACCTTTTATATTCTTCCACCTGTCACAATATTATTATACCTAAATATTTGAATTCTAATACCCATTTTAATGGCATAATTGGGTTCGCTGTATCCTGTGCTCCTTGATCAATGGCAAATAGCAGTGATTTACCCCAGGTTACTTTAAGTTCTGTAATCAATGAGATGGGATTCAGCAATTACAAGGCTTCCTCCAATGATGGACCCGCATCCCACAAAAGCAATAACATATCATTGGCGTACAGGGATACACTCTCCTCCAGCCCCCCTACTCGAAGTCCCTGTATCTTTTGCGAGGTCCTCAGAGCCTCTGCCACTGGCTCTATTGCTACTGCAAAAAGTGCCACCTGGGCCACTGTTTTGGCCGGATTCCTCCGGCGGAAAAATTTCAAAGCATGCTTTGGAATTTTTCCGCCGGATAGCTGCCCGTCAGATATGTCCGCTGGTTAGTACGGCAAACCAGCGGACATATCTTCCCGCACATGCGTCGTATCCTGTGAATGGATCCGACTCATGCGCGCGGAAGTGTTTACTTCCTGGTGCGGTGACGTGGCGGTCACGTGTCGGTCCGGCGGGGAATTTGATCCAATCGACAGCCATCGGATCAAAGCAATCCGGCAGACAGATCCGATGGGAACGGCCTGTCAGACCGTTCCCATCGGATATATTACCTCGTGTGTACAAGGCCTTATTGTTAGTATTTTTGTTAATATTTTGAAATCTATATTCAATAGTGAAAAAAAGGGGGGGAACTAATGCGCAATACCAAATAATAAACTAATAAATAAATAAAAACTAAAGCAGCAGCCACCAAATAAGGTGCTCACACACAACAGAAATGAAAAATGGGGGGTGTGGTGGCGCTTGCTAAACACACAGTGATGTGTAATAATGTGTAATGCAAAACATTGTAAATAAGGTTAACAATAACAAAATATTGCAAATAGACAGTGCAAAGGTGCTATGTGATCCAAAGGTGCACAGAAAATGCAAATAAATAGTCCATAAACAATCAAGGTGCAAATGTGCTTGAAGTCCAATATATAGGCATAAAAAAGTAGTAAGGAGGAGGAAAGCCGTCAGTGACGTCACCTCTGCTCGCGGCCGAGAGCGGAGGTATCTTGCTACTACATCACAGCAGTGTGTTGCTAAAGATTCTGGGCCAGATTCACAGAGCAATTATGGCTGCGTAACAGGAGATGCGCGGCGTAAGTCTAAATGTGTGCGTGCGTTTCGATGCACGGCATTCCCAGAACGAGATACACAAAAAATCAACTTTTTTTTGTCCAGCGTAATTTCGTTAGACAGGCGCATCCGTCCGCGCAAAACTGCGCTAGACACACCATTGATTTGCTATTCAAATATGCTAATGAGGGACTTACGGGGATCCACAAAAGAACTTGGTGCAGCGCAGGCTACGCGGTGTGCGCAACAGCAAAATGTCCTGTCTAAAATTAGACCATCTAAAAGCTGGTCTAAAATGAGAAAAATCGTCTACATGTCAGATAAAGCAACACTGTTAGTGAGGAGCTGAGCAGTCACACGTGTTGCACAACAATCTATATGCCAACATGCCAGGGGCATCGTCGTGCATAGCTATACTACTGACTTTAGATGAGCAAAGAAGGAGGAGGGCACGGAGGAGGGCACGGGAGAGGATATACCGCACACGCATAGACCTGTTTGGCATGAGTGATTGTGAGGTGTATCGCATCTTCAGATTCAGCCCTCATGCCATCCTGGAATTAACCACAACCCTGCAGGAGGACATCACCAGCCCAACGCTCACATGCAGTGCAGCCACTGGTCAAGGTCCTGGCAACACTCCATTTCCTTGCCAGTGGCTCTTTCCAGCGTACAAGTGGAGTGGTGGCTGGGATGTCACAATCCTCCATGAGCAGATGTGTGCACCAGGTTGTCCCTGCAATCCTCAGACGCATGGCCAACCAAATCATCAAACCCACCACTGAGGACCTGCGGCTGAAGGCAATGACAGATTTCTACAGAATTGCCACGCACCGTGGGGGCCATTGATTGCACACATGTGGGACTCCAGCCCCCCCAGGAGACAGAGCACATGTACCGCAATCGGAAGCATTGGCATTCCATCAACGTACAGGTGATAGTCGATGCCCAAGGCCTCATATGGCACGTCCGTGCCAAACACCCAGGGTCCAGCCATGACAGCTACATATACAATCAAAGCCCCATCCGAATGGAATTCGATCAGAACGTGTATGGGGACACCTGGCTGGTTGGTGAGTGACATGGGTGGCAGGCATGACTGTCCCCCCCCCCCATGATGCACACATCACAACATCCTCCTGTCTTTTCCCTTACAGGTGACTCTACATATCCAGTGGGACCCCATCTCATGACTCCTATCCGGAACCCCCAAACCCCAGGAGAGGAATGAAGCCCACACCCAAACACGTGCAGTGGTGGAGCGCACCTTTGGCTTCCTGAAGTCACGTTTCCGATGACTGGATAAGTCTGGGGGTACCCTGTTGTATTCCCCAAACTTTGTGTGCCATATCATCGGTGCCTGTTGCCTGCTGCACAACTTCGCAGTGAGAAAGGGCCTGCAGATTGACCTACGTGATGACCCGACCCCTGAACCAGACAATCCCCCCCTAACCGAGGAGACCCCGTCTTCTGAGGGAAGAGCAGCCAGGAGACAGCTCACATTGGGCATCTTTGCACGTTAAACACACACATTAATCATGGCACAATGAGAATGCATGAATGCACACCACTGTGGTCCCTAGCACACACACCCCACATCCTCATCAAATTGGATTGGCACCAGTCCACCATGCAGGACTTGTGAGCAGCAACGCCATGCCACGCCAAGGCTCCAATTATGTCACTGTACATTCATACACCATTCACACGGACCTGGGGATCACTTCTCCCTGGTCCTGGGGAACCCTTCTCCACCAAAATTGAGGGTGACACCCCTTTTCTGGCAGGAATGTCACCCCCACATTCAAACAGCATTCACAACCCAAAAAAAAAAATTACCAGCAAAATCAAAAAATTTCCAGAAAAAAAAAAGGCCCAAAAAAAGGGGGAAAACAAATTAGTGCCCTTGACGTGAGCCACGCCTGGGGCGCCCCCGGCCACGGCCCCGGCTCCTCAGGGGAGACTCATGGGGAGGGGGGGGTAAACCGGGGAAGGAGGAGCAGCCCCTGGTCTCTGCCCACCTGGCGGCCTGCCTTCCAAGGCCACGGCTATTCTGTCCAGGGCAGCACCTAGTGTTGCCGTGTTGGCCTGGATAGCCTGACATCCTGCCCAACGCCTGCTGATGTAGTCTGCAGGTCGTTAAGGCAGTTTCTGAAAGCTCGGGAGTGGCAGTCCAGGTTCCCAAGCGTATCCTTGATGGAGGACAGGCTCTCCTCCATCCGCACCAATGTCTGGCTGACCTGTCCCAGATGGCGGGTCTGGAGGAACTGGTCCCTTCTCACAGTGGCGGGCAGGAGATCGGCCACCCCCCTGGTCTTCTGGGTCGCCTTCCTGCCTCCAGCTGATGCTTGTGGCCGGGGAGAAGGGGAGCCCCTTGGGAGGGGAGCCATGTTGGGGGAGGAGGGGGGGCTCCCCCTTAGGGAGGGCTGGCTGCTGCCAGCCAGAGGGGAAGAGTCATCCAAAAACAATAGTCCAGTGACTGACATGGACTCCTCCTCCTCCTCAACCTCCCCCTCTTCAACCTCCTCCGCGGACTCCGGCCTTCTCGGGGGGGCCTCATTAGGCTGCTGTCCTGGGGATGGTGCGGTCAGGCCAGATGGCCCAGCACCCTCCTGCACATCTGTGGATGACACAAAACATTCACAGGTTGGAGGATCCACACACTTGCCACATATTCCCATTTACCCCCTCCCCCTCACATGCTACACACCTGATAGAAAAAAAAAACCTTACCTGGCATCACGCCTTCATGACTTGAGTCATAGCCGGGCAGGCCCTCCACTTCTTGCCGATGAAAGGTCTGGGCCACCGCACGCTCCTCCGCTGTCAGCCTAACAGGGCATGGTGGGCCCCCTCCTGTGGCCCTGGCATGGGCAAGCATTTTGGCCAGCTTCTTTTTGACCAGACGCCGGAGGTCATTTATCTTTTTTTCAATCCCAGACCGGTTCTGTGTCTCCCCCTCCCCCGCTGAATTCACCAGGTCAGTGATCATGTCCAAAATCTCTCTCCTCCTGGCCGGGGTGGTGTTGGCACTGTCCGGGCCGTGGAAGAAACGCCCATAGTCGGAAATGGCCCGGGCAAGAATTTGTTTCTTCCTCAAAGAAAAATTTAATTTCCTCTTCCTCTCTGTCATACTCTGACCAAAAATCACTCCCAGTCAACAATCACTCACAAAAACAAGCACGACCAATCAAGCAAGAAAACAAACAAACAGAAAAATATCAAACAAAAAGACTCACAAACACTCAGCAAAAAGCAGTCACAAAAACAAACAGAAACAATCAAGCAAGAAAACAAACAAACAGAAAAATATCAAATAAAAAGTCTCACAAACACTTCAAATATCTTCTAACAAACACTAGATCACACAGTACACAAATCTGACAAATACAAATCACAACGCAACTAACAACGGAACAAAAGCACTTTGCTATATGGGAAGGGAAACAAAGGGATGTACTTTTGCAATGGAAGTGCGTTTGTGTGTGTCTATTTATGCTGTCTGCGTAGTTCTCAAATTTGCCCTAGTCCATTTCCAATTTCACTGATTGCGCCGTTCCCGAGTTGTGAGCATGCGCACAGAGGTGCTGACATGGTCTGCTTCAAGCGCGCATGCGCGAGCCGGCCGGCCCTTCATTTGCATGGGGTCACGGCTCATTTCAATGTAACACGCCCACGTCCTTCCCAATTTGTATTACTCCGCCTTACGCCTCTGAAATAACGTTACGCATGCGCAATTTTCTGCGTAAAAGCGATGAGAATAGAGTGATTGCGCGGCTACATTGCGCAAGTCTAACGTAAAGGCGGTGCGCTACGCCGGTCCAATAATGAGCAGATGTAAGTGGATACTTTATTTATTAAATCGTTGCTGCTGTATACACTATGAGGTCCTCCTTTTTTCTTTACTGAGTATCGCTGGACCGTGGGAAGTGTGTGAGCGTGACTTGTAATACCTGCAGTGAGGAGAGGAGCCTATTGTGGGACGCTGATCTGCAGTGGAATCTGCCATAGCTACCAGCCAGTGGTTTCTTTATAAGACTCAATATAGCCTCTTGAAGGTGAGGGGCTTGCATTTACTTTCTCACAAAGGCTCTGCACAGCTGCACTGGTTATTCAGGTGGTGGATTGCAGGCACTTGTTGCACTTGTGGTTTCTTCAAACAGCAGATTTGGACTTAATGAAGCACATTGCACTTTTCTATTTATTTTACTTTTTTATGCCTATATATTGGAGTTCAAGCACATTTGCACCTTGATTGTTTATGGACTATTTATTTGCATTTTCTGTGCACCTTTGGATCACATAGCACCTTTGCACTGTCTATTTGCAATATTTTGTTATTGTTAACCTTATTTACAATGTTTTGCATTACACATTATTACACATCACTGTGTGTTTAGCAAGCGCCACCACACCCCCCCCATTTTTTATATTCAATAGTGCTATCGGCTTATATGAGGAGCATATTTTTGGATCTTTCCCTTCCCTATATATTAAAGTTATATGTGCCTGCCTCATTGAGTTTGGTAGTGTCCCTTTCATCAGCCCACTTGTGAATACTTCTGCCAATTTTGGAGCTAATAGGGCTTCATATTTTTTATAGAATTCAACAGGAATTCCATCTGGGCCTGGTGCATTTTCCCCTGAAAATGTCTTTATGACCTTGATTATCTCTTCACTTGTAATTGGATCTATCAATGCCTCCCTCTCCCTATCCGCCAACTAGCTGAGGACAACCATTTTTTTTATATTATTTTATATACATAGTTACATAGTAGGTGAGGTTAAAAAAGACCAAAGTCCATCAATTCCAACCTATGTGTGTTAATATATGTCAGTATTACCTTGTATATCCCTGTATGTTGAGGTCGTTCAGTTGCTTATCTAATAGTATTTTTTAAAAATCGATGCTCCTCGCTGATGCCCCCGCCTCTGAAAGGGAATTCCACATCCTTGCTGCTCTTACAGTAAAGAACTCTCAATGTAGTTTAAGGTTAAACCTAATTTCCTCAAATTTTAATGCGTTTCCACGTGTCTTGTCTTGTTAAACTCCCTTTCCGCGAAAAAGTTGTATCCCTATTGTGGGGTCACCAGTATTTTATTTGTAAATTGAAATCATATCGCCTCTCAAGCCTCTCTTCTCCATATTTGCATTTGGAATCTATTGCTGTGAACCTACACTATACGTTCAAAGGGGATGTCTATGCAAGTGAAACAGGCCATAGTAAAGCCCTATACACACGGCCCAGATTCTCGTCAGGAAAAAAACGTTGTTTTTCCTGACAAGATTCTTGGCAAAAATCTCTTGCCGGCCGAGTGTACACACAAATGCAGTGATGTCATTGACTACGACAAGTATGCGCTTGTCACATTCGATGCCGTCGCCGCCATCCTGCTACACCCTACCTACGTCAAAGTCATGCGTGGGTTTCCACGACAACAGGTAAATATACACTCTCGGGTTTCCCGGCAGGAAAACACTGCTGAGAATCACAATGAGAAAATAGAGAGCAGGTTCTCTATTTTTCTCGTCGAGATTTTGGGCAGTTTTCTTGACGAAAAACATGAACGCCTCGTACACATGCACGGTTGGCAATAAAGCTCTGCCAGCAGTTTTCTTGCTGGTTCTTGCTGAGAAAACCGTGCATGCGTATGAGGCTTAAGGCTTCAAAAATTAAACAAATCCATCAGAGAGATATCAGCAACATTAGGAGTGGTCAAATCATCAGTTTGATACATTCTGAGTAGGGATGAGCTGAACACGCCCAGTTTGGTTCGTACCAGAACATACGAACAGACAAAAAATGTGTGCGAACATGCAAGCACTGTTATAGTCTATGGGACAAGAATGTGAAAAATAAAAAGTGTTCATTTTAGAGGCTTACATGTATTGTCGGATCCCGAAAAATTTGGCATGGGTTCACCCGCAGTCCATATAAGGCCCTTCGGGTCTGGTATGGATTTTAAAAATAAAAAAATGGCGTACCAGACCCTTATCCAAGCATGCAACCTGACAGGCCGCAGTAAAAGGGGGGCCCCCACATCCTCCACCCTATGTGAATGGGTAGGGGTATCTATTCACCAAAAAAGTAAAAACATCACTGGGTGGCTCCGCCCTTGCCTCTATAACAGCTGTCACATGAGAAGAAAGCAGGTTTTTTTTTTTTCGGTTTCAAGTTTCCGTGATTGAAGATGGATGGACATCGCAGGACACTTTTATTTTTTTAATATTTTTTTTTTCAAAAACTGACACTTTTTTTGTGAATGGGCCATACCCATTCACATAGGGGGCGTGATCTAGAGGCCCCCTTGTTAAAGGTTGCTTTCAGATTCTGATAAGCTTCCCATCCACAGACCCCCCGGTCCAGGGTTGCGAGGAAGAGGCCCTTGTCCACAGATCCTCCCCCCTATGTGAATGGGTAGGGGTATCTATTCACCAAAAAAGTTAAAACATCACTGGGTGGCCCTGTCCTTGCCTCTATAACAGCTGTCACTGTGAAAATAAAGCAGTCGGCAGGATGCCTCCCATGAAGGCAGAGTTTTTCGGGTTCAAGTCCCCGTGTGGTGCGTGTGCGTCAGAGGGGGGCGTGGTCTCATGAGCGTCACATGGCGGGCAATTCAATTGGAATCTTGTGCGCGGCTTCTTCTTCCCCGGAGGCTTGGCTTCCAATTGAATTGCCCGCCGTGTGACGCTCATGAGACCACGCCCCCCCCCCCCCTGACGCACATGCACCACACAGGGACTTTCCTAGGAGATTACATGGCATCAGAGGGGGGCGTGGTCTCATAAGCATCACACAGCGGGGGAATTCAATTGGAAGCCGAGCGCCGGGGAAGAAGAAGAAGATGCGGACGAGAAGGCCAGCGGAAGGAGAAGAAGATGGAAGAAGACGCCGGTCAAGATGCGGGACTAGAAGACCCAAGAAAGAAGCAGAGGAAGAAGAAGATGGAGGAAGAAACCCGAAGGAAAGAAGAAGATGGAAGAAGAAGCGGAAAGAAGATATTGATAAAAGACTTGTCAAAAACCGGCTCTTGTCTTTTTTAACACTTTTCACTTTTTTTGGTGAAATGATAGAGGTACAATGTACCCCATTACAATTTCACATAGGGGGGGCCGGGATCTGGGGGGCCCCTTTGTTAAAGGGGTCTTCCAGATTTCGATAAGCCTCCTGCCCGCAGACCCCCACAACCACCAGACAAGGGTTGTGGGGATGAGGCTCTTGTCCTCATCAACATGGGGACAAGGTGCTTTGGGGGGGACCCCAAAGCACCCTCCCAATGTTGAGGGCATG
This sequence comes from Rana kukunoris, assembly GCA_029574335.1. Lineage (NCBI taxonomy): Eukaryota > Metazoa > Chordata > Amphibia > Anura > Ranidae > Rana > Rana kukunoris. The sequence continues at coordinate 326,180,001 of CM056049.1, forward strand.
TGGCCTGGTGCGGTTCAGGAGAGGCCAGGTCAACGTGCTTGGGTAAGGGTCTGATGTGGATTTTGGGGGGACTCCACGCCATTTTTTTTTTTTAAATTGGCGTGGAGTTCCCCTTAAATTCCACACCAGACCTGGAGGGCCTGGTACGGATATTTGGGGGAAAAGACCCGTCATTTTTTTTTTTAAATTTACGGCGGGGTTCCCCTTAATATCCATATCAGACCTGAAGGGCCTTCTAATGAAATTTGGGGGGACCCCCACGCTTTTTCTTTTTGGTTTTATGAATGAATCTCTCACAATTGCCAGGAGCCGACAATTCATTATAGCTGCGAGTCAGTTTTAAACGGCTTTTTTTCTTCAGAATGTCATTTTGTGCAGAGACAGTTCTAACTATGGGAAACGTGCGCTTTTTCACATGCTGACTTTACACAACCCCCCCCCCCCCCCAGGTACGAAATTTAAAGGAATATTTCACTTTTATTGTTGCACTTTAACCACTTCCATACCGCACCTATTCTGGCACTTCTCTCCTTAACCACTTTCCGACCAGCCGCCGCAGTAATACGGCGGCAGGTCGGCTCGCCCAGGCGAGAGCCCGTAGCTCTACGTCGGGCGCGTGAACGGCCAGGGAGCGCGTGCGCGCGCCTCCCCGCCGTTCCCGACGATCGGATTCGATACAGAATCGATCACTCACCAGGTCCAGGCCAATAAAATCTGGCCTGGACCTGGTGATCACCCTCAGCCAATGGTTGTTCTACCCTGCCAATGTTTTGTAAACATTGACAGGGGAAATGCTGCTCTCTCCCTCGTGTCGGTCTTTCCGTTCCTGACCGAGAGAGAGAGAGCATCTAAACGTGAGTTGCACAACACTACACTGACACCAGGTCACGTAGGCACACAATTCACCCCTGTTTTCCCCCTGATCGCCCCCCAAATTAACCCCTTCACTGCCTGTCACTGTGTCACCCAGTACAGCAATCAGATTTTTTTTTGATTGCTGTACAAGTGTCATTAGTGACTAAAATAATTGTTAGGGTAATTAGCCTTAGACCCTAATAAGTCTAGGGACCCCCCCTAACCCCCCCCAATAAAGGTTTAACCCCTTGATTACCCCCTGTCACCAGTGATCACAGTATAAGTGTCACGGGTGACGCAGTTTAGCTAGTTTATTTTTTATAGCATCAAGGCACCCGCCATATTTTTTGCAATAAAGTTTTAACCCCCTGATTGCCCGGCGGGTGATCAAAGTTTGGTTTTAGCGCCGGATAGGGTCTGCGTTGCCCCAGGCAGCGTCAGATTAGTGCCAGTAGCGCTAACACCCACGCACGCACCATACACCCCCCCTTAGTGGTATAGTATCTGAACTGATCGATACCTGATCTGATCAGATCTATACTAGCGTCCCCTGCAGTTTAGGGTTCCCAAAAACGCATTGTTAGCGGGATCAGCCCAGATACCTGCTAGCACCTGCGTTTAGCACCTTCGCCCAGCCCAGCCCAACCAAGTGCAGTATCGATCAATCGATCACTGACACAAAACACAAAAACACATAACTGCAGCGTTCGCAGAGTCAGGCCTGATCTCTGCGATCACTAACAGTTCTTTGGTAGCGTTTGACTGTCGCTAACAGGTCAGGTGCTTTTTTTCACCACCGTACCCCTAAATTTAGAGCCCAAAATGGCAAATAGAATGTACGGTGATGAAGAGGCCTACTTGTTCATGAGCCTGTCAGATAGTGATGAGGAGGTCACGCATCTGTCAAATTCTAGCTCATATGAACCTGTAGACGACAGTGGCTCCCTGACAGATAGCTCTGACGACGGAGTGGTCCCTGCTAGGGTCAGGCGTACCAGATCCCGATCTTCTGCTGTCGCTGAGGTGCAAGAACCGCAGGGCTCTCGTATGGGGCAGAGTAGTACTAGCGCCGCTATTCCTTCGGGTGATCTGGCAAGCACCAGCGGCCTAGTACATCCTGGACATACATCCAGCACTGCAGTACCACTTGGTGACGTGGCGAGTCCCATAAGTGCAGTTCAAGCTGGCGAGGTGGCAAGCACAAGTAGTGTCCCGCTGCCACCAAGAAGAAGAAGACGACAAAGACAGGCCCGTCGTGCCCATAGTGCCCTTCCTGCTGCATTAGCCAATCCTGATTGGGTCCCCGCCACTTCTGCAGCACCCGTACTTCCCCCATTCACTGGCCAACCCGGAATTCAGGTGGAAACAGTTGATTTTACGCCACTGGATTTTTATTCACTGTTTTTCACGGAAGATCTCTATAGATCTATTGTGGACCAAAGCAATTTGTATGCTGGTCAATTCATCGCCGCTAATCCCCAGCTGTCCCTTGCCAGAGATTGGAAGCCAATTACGGTTTCCGAATTTAAGATCTTTCTGCGCCTTACCCTCCTCATGGGCATTACTAAAAAGAGTGAATTGCGGTTGTATTGGTCCACGCGCCCAATTCACTATATGCCCATTTTCTCTGCCTCCATGTCCAGGACACGATACGAGCAGATCTTGCGGTTCATGCATTTTAGTGACAATCAACTCTGTCGTCCTCGGGGAGACCCTGAATTCGATCGGCTCTACAAAATTCGGCCCCTCGTAAACCACTTCAACGAACGGTTTGCAGCCTTGTATAATCCCCAGCAAGTTGTCTGCGTTGATGAGTCCCTGATTAAGTTTTCTGGTCGCTTGTCATTCAAACAGTTCCTTCCCAGCAAGCGTGCCAGATACGGGGTCAAGTTGTATAAGCTCTGTGACAGGGCAATAGGCTATACATCTAGCTTTATGGTTTACGAGGGAAAAGACAGTCACGTAGAGCCGGAAAATTGCCCTGATTACATAGGGAGCGCTGGTAAGATAGTCTGGGAATTGGTGTCACCCTTATTCGGAAAGGGGTACCACTTGTACGTGGACAATTATTACACGAGCGTGCCACTTTTTAGTCATCTTTTTGATTATGGAATTGGCGCATGTGGCACCGTGCGACCTAATCGCCGGGGCATCCCCCAACGGCTTGTAGAATCCCGTCTTAGTCGGGGGGAGAGAGCCTGCTTACAGTGTAACAATTTGTAGAAACCCCTCTGTATCCACGAGTACAACCTTAACATGGGAGGGGTGGACCTCAATGACCAGTTGTTGGCGCCGTACCTAATTACCCGTAAGACCAAACGCTGGTACAAAAAAGTGTCGGTTTATTTGTTTCAATTGGCTTTGCTGAACGCTCATGTGCTATACACAGCTTCAGGACAGGCTGGATCCTTCCTAAAATTCCAGGAAGAGATCGCCGAAGCCCTTCTGTTTCCAGACGGTGCTTTGCCCCACCTTCCCAATGCAAATGCAGTGAGCCGGCTGTATGAGAGGCATTTTCCTTTTATCATCCCTAGTACCCCTACCCAAAGAACCCGCCAAAGAAGATGTCGTGTCTGCAGCAAACTCGGATTTAGGCGTGACACCCGCTTTTATTGTCCCGACTGTCCTGACCAACCTGGTCTTTGCATTGGTGTATGTTTCAAACGCTACCACACACTAGTTGAGTTTTAGCGTAGGGTACAGCACCACACAGTCCTAGGCACAATAACACAGGGTTTCGGAAGATGTGATGGCCATCACATTTTGAGAGACCATAATCTGCAACGTTCAGTTTACAGTTTATAAAAGTGAAAAAAAGTGGAAAAAATTAAACTCGCACAAAAACACAAAAAAAATATAAAATAAAAAATCCAAAAATAGTTGTGGTTGTATTTTTCTCCTCTATTTGTTGTTCTCTTATGTTCACTCTCTACTGTCTACTCACTATTGTTCTATATCTATTCTCTCTATTTTTTTTTAATAGTATTTGCTTTGCAGGTATGGTATGTTATACTGTAATGTTTGTTTTATTGTTAACCATCATTTACTTAGCAGGTACGCCATTTAGTTGCATCGCGGATTTATTTAGCGTGACAGCAACAGCGTTTGCTCCCACGATATATAAAGCCACGACTCCAACACTGTGGGAGGTGATTTCACCACCACAGCTAAAAAAAGAGCATATATGCCGAAGCATGGGGGCATTAGGGGCGGAGGAGCGATTTTGCTCCTAATGCCGCATACATACGATCGAAATTCCGTCTGAAACTTTCCCGTGGAAAAGTTCAACCGTGTGTACGCGGCATAACTTTTTTTGAGGGAGGATGCCCCCATGCTTCGGCATATATATTTTTTAGGCACAGGTTGCGTTAATTTATTTTTTACTGTTTTTTTATTTTTTGGTATTTGATTTGCAGGTATGGTATGGTAAGATCTTACTGTTAGAATGTAATGTTACTTTGTTTTAATGTTAACCATCATTTGCTTAGCAGGTACGCCATCCAGTTGCATCGCCGATTTATTTAGCGTGACAGCAACAGCGTTTGCTCCCACGATATTTAAAGCCGTGACTCCAACACTGTAGGAGGTGATTTCACCACCACAGTTAAAAAAAGAGCATATATGCCGAAGCATGGGGGCATTAGGGGCGGAGGAGCGATTTTGCTCCTAATGCACGTACATACGGTCGAAATTCCGTCGGAAGCTTGTCCGTGGAAAAGTCCGACCGTGTGTATGCGCCATAACTTTTTATGCAGCGTACATACGTCTGTGAGCGGCATAACTTTTTTGAGGGAGGATGCCCCCATGCTTCGGCATATATAACTGGTGCATGTATGCCCATCATTAGAAGTGGGTGGATGAAGGGAGGTATTCTAATGGTGGGCATACCCACCGATCAATCAATTTTTTTCGTTCAGCCAACAGGCTGAATGAAAAAAAAAAGATTACAATACATGTCCAACATGAACCATCAACGTATGGTATGTTGCTGGACTTTGAATGGTTATACCAGAATGATGCCTGCGGGTTTAGGTATCATCTTGGTATCATTCTCTTCAGCCAGCGGTCGGCTTTCATGTAAAAGCAATTCTAGCGGCTAATTAGCCTCTAGACTGCTTTTAAAAGCAGTGGGAGGGTATGCCCCCCCCCCGGATATAAACTGCGCCATTGGGAAAGTGGGAAAACATTTTATCACACCGATCTTGGTGTGGTCAGATGCTATGAGGGCAGAGGAGAGACCTAGGGTCTGATAGACCCCAATTTTTTCAAAAAAGAGTACCTGTCACTAACTATTGTTATTATAGGGGATATTTACATGCCCTAAGATAACAATAAAAATTATAAAAAAAAATAAAAAAAGGAAGGAACAGTCTAAAATAAAATTAAAAAAGCAAAATAAATAATAATAAAAAAAAAAAAAAAAAAAAAAAGCACCCCTGTCCCCCCCTGCTCTCACGCAAAGGCGAACGCAAGCGTCGGTATGGCATCATATGTAAACAGCAATTGTACCATGCATGTGAGGTATCACCGCGAAGGCCAGATCGAGGGTAATAATTTTAGCAGTAGACCTCCTCCGTAAATCTAATGTGGTAACCTGTAGAGGCTTTTAAAGGCTTTTAAAAATGTATGTTGTTTGTCGCCACTGCGCATTTGTGGGAAATTTTAAAGTATGTCGTGTTTGGTATCTGTGTACTCGGCCTACGATCATCTTTTTTATTTCATGAAATATTTGGGCAATATAGTGTGTTTTAGTGCTTTAAAATAAAAAAAAGTGTATTTTTTCCCCAAAAAATGCGTTTAAAAAATCGCTGCGCAAATACTGCGTGGAAAAAAAAAATGCAACACCCACCATTTTAATCTGTAGGGCCTTTGCTTTAAAAAAATATATAATGTTTGGGGGTTCAACTTAACTTTCTTGCAAAAAAACAGTGTCAGAAAGGGCTTTGTCTTCAAGTGGTTAGAAGAGTGGATGATGTGCGACATAAGCTTCTAAATGTTGTGCATAAAATGCCAGGACAGTTCAAAATCCCCCCAAATGACCCCATTTTGGAAAGTAGACACCCCAAGCTATTTTCTGAGAGGTATGTTGAGTACATGGAATATTTTATATTTTGCCACCAGTTGCTGGAATATGACAAACTTTTTTTTATTTTTTTTGCACAAAGTTGCCACTAAATGATATATTGCTCAAACATGCCATGGTTATATGTGGAATTACACCCCAAAATACATTCTGCTGCTTTTCCCGAGTACGGTGATACCACATGTGTGAGACTTTTTGGGAGCCTAGCTGCGTACGGGACCCCAAAAACCAATCACCACCTTCAGGCTTTCTAAGGGCGCAAATCTTTGATTTTACCCCTCACTGCCTATCACAGTTTCGGAGGCCATGGAATGCCCAGGTGGCACAAACCCCCCCCAAATGACCCCATTTTGGAAAGTAGACACCCCAACCTATTTGCTGAGAGGTATGGTGAGTATTTTGCAGTTCTTGCTTTTTGTCACAAAGATTAAAAAAAAAAAAGAGAGAAAAAAATAAAAATAATATCTTTCTTCATTTTCAAAAATAAATGAGCGCTGTAAAATACTCGCCATGCCTCTCATCAAATAGCTTGGGGTGTCTACTTTCCAAAATGGGGTCATTTGGCGGGGTTTAGTGCCATCTGGGATTTCCATGGCCTCCAAAACTGTGATAGGCAGTGAGGGGTAAAATCAAAGATTTGCGCCCTTAGAAATCCTGAAAGCGGTGCTTGGTTTTCGGGGTCCCGTAAGCGGCTAGTCTCCCAACAAGTCCCACACATGTGGTATCCCCGTACTCAGGAGAAGCAGTAGAATGTATTTTGGGGTGTAATTCCACATATGCCCATGGCATGTTTGAGCAATATATCATTTAGTGGCAACTTTGTGCAAAAAAATAAAATAAATAAAAAGTTTGTCATATTCCAGCAACTGGTGGCAAAATATAAAATATTCCATGTACTCAACATACCTCTCAGAAAATAGCTTGGGGTGTCTACTTTCCAAAATGGGGTCATTTGGGGGGGTTTTGTGTCACCTTGGCATTTTATGGCCTTCAAAACGGTGATAGGTAGTGATAGGTAGTGAGGAGTGAAATCAAAAATGTATGCCCTTAGAAATCCTGAAGGCGGTTCTTGGTTTTCGGGGTCCCGTACGCGGCTAGGCTCCCAAAAAGTCCCACACATGTGGTATCCCCATACTCAGGAGAAGCAGCAGAATGTATTTTGGGGTGCAATTCCACATATGCCCATGGCATGTGTGAGCAATATATAATTTAGTGACAACTTTGTGCAAAAAAAAAAAAAAAATTCATATTCCCGCAACTTGTGGCAAAATATAGAATATTCCATGGACTCAACATGCCTCTCAGCAAATAGCCTGGGGTGTCTACTTTCCAAAATTGGGTCATTTGGGGGGGGGGGTTTGTGCTATTTGGGCATTTTATGGCCTTCAAAACTGTCATAGGTAGTGAGAAGTGAAATCAAAAATTTGTGACCTTAGAAATCCTGAAGCCCGTGCTTGGTTTAGGGGCCCTGCACGCAGCTAGGCTCCCCAAAAAGTCCCACACATGTGGTATCACTGTACTCAGGAGAAGCAGCAGAATGTATTTTGGGGTGTAATTCCACATATAACCATGGCATGTGTGAGCAATTTATCATTTAGTGACAACTTTTTGTAATTTTTTTTTTTTTTTTGTCATTATTCAATCACTTGGTACAAAAAATAAAAATATTCAGTGGGCTCAACATGCCCCTCAGTAATTTCCTTGGGGTGTCTACTTTCCAAAATGGGGTCATTTGGGGGGGTTTTGTACTGCTCTGCCATTTTGGCACCTCAAGAAATTAGATAGGCAGTCATAAAATAAAAGCTGAGTAAATTCCAGAAAATGTACCCTAGTTTGTAGACGCTATAACTTTTGCGAAAACCAATAATTATACGCTTATTGCGATTTTTTTTACTAAAGACATGTGGCTGAATACATTTTGGCCTAAATGTTTGACTAAAATTTAGTTTATTCGATATTTTTTACTTTTTGTTATAAGAAAAAAATTTTTTTTTTCAAAATTTACGGTCTTTTTCCGTTTATATCGCAAAAAATAAAAATCGCAGAGGCAATCAAATACCATCAAAAGAAAGCTCTATTTGTGGGAAAAAAAGGACGCAAGTTTCGTTTCGGTATAACATTGCATGACCGCGCAATTACCAGTTAAAGTAACGCAGTTCCAAATTGTAAAAACACCTCTGGTCTTTAGGCTGACAAATGGTCTGGGGGGAAAGTGGTTAATGTAACAATTATATTTTCTTCCTTGAAAATTACTCAGGACCCCCAAACATTATATATATTTTATTAGCAGACACCCTAGGGAATAAAGTGGCCATTTTTTTTTAATTTCCAACGGTATTTGCGCAAAAAAAATGCTAACGTCTTTTTTATTTTTGCACAAAAATAACAAAACGGTTTCATGAATTAAAAAATAACAAAGCAGTAAAGTTAGCCCAATTTTTATGGATAATGTGAAAGATGATGTTACACCGAGTAAATTGATACCTAACATGTCACGCTTTAATATTGCAAACACTCATGGAATGGCACCAATCTTCGGTATTAAAAATCTCCATAGGCGAAGCTTGAAGTTTTTTTTCAGGTTACCAGTTTAGAGTTACAGAGGAGGGCTAGTGCTTAAAGTATTGCTCTCGCTCTAACGCACGCGTCAATACCTCACATGTGTGGTTTGAACGATGTTTACGTATGTGGGCGGGACTCACGCAAGTCCCGCCCACATATGTAAACATCGTTCAAACCACACATGTGAGGTATTAACGCGTGCGTTAGAGCGAGAGCAATACTTTTAGCACTAGACCTCCTCTGTAACTCTAAACTGGTAACCTGGGAAAAAAAAGAAATGTGCGTGTTCACTTCTGACTGGGAGCTACTAGGGATAGGGGAGTTTTTTTTTTTTAACATTTTTCTTTTTGCACTTTTTTGTCCTTTTTTTTTCACTTTTCTTCCTATTACAAGGAATGTAAAGATCTCTTGTAATAGGACTTGTGTGTGACAGGTCCTCTTTATGGAGAGAGGCGGGGTCAATAAGGCTGGAAAGCATGGTATTGAGAAAAAAAAAAAGATCTCATGCTTTCACCTACGATCATGTTTGTTTAGCACAGTGGTGTAGTGTATAGCACTTTCACCTAGCAGCAAAAGGGTCGCTGGTTCGAATCCCATCCGTGACACCATCTACCTGGAGTTTGCATGTTCTCCCTGTGGCTGCATGGGTTTCCTCCCACAATCTAAAAACATGTTGTAAATCGGATCCTGTCTAAATAAGCCCTAATATGCAGTAGTATATTTAGGTTTTGTGCTGCCCTAGACCTGACTACATTTCTGCACCTCCTAATAGAAAAACCCGCCCTTCCTGTCAAGGCCACACCCTGTTTTGTATGACCCGCCCAGGAGTTTTCAGGGGACATATACACACACTAGTTCTGGGGGGGGGGCACAGGATTCCCTTAATTTGCATAGTTTTCCTCACTTCCGGTTTGGCTATGGGACAGGAAGTGAAAGCAAATCTCCCCAATTAGACACAGATAATACAAAAAAAATAACTGACAGGCCTATAACCCTCCCTCACTCTATCCAAAATGAAAGAAAATAAAAAGTGTTGATTATCGTTCTAGTTTAAGCACAAATTTCAGAGAGTTTTATTGAGAGGCCTAAGAAAATATAACCATGCCAATAGGCCAGGATACAAGTGTTGCTAATATGTATGAATGTGTGTTAGGGACCCCCACAAACACCACCCAATGTTAAATAAACAATTTTTTTAATTTGCAAATAAGTATTATCTGCTAATTATTGGGGGATGCCTGCACCCCTGATAGGGTGAAGACACCTCACAAATGTTGTCATTTCCTGTCACATAGCCAAGCAGGAAGTGAGGGTAAAACCTTACTAATGTCTTTTGTTGGGGACACAGATCAATCTAAATAGTTTCCCATTATGGAAATTGCATTTTGCAAGCGACGGGTGATCTCTCTAGCGACGGTTGGTTGGTCCAGCGATGAGAAGATCCATCCATTCAGAGCACAGCTCCGCGAATGACGTGCCGGAGCTTGACGTTTCTTTTATAGGGGAGGCGGGCCACGCGTCACATGACCCCCGTCCCGCTCTGACGTAAGGGGCATGTCTGGGCTGTCCCAGTGACAAAGCACAGTGTGCGTCAGAGGGGGACGGGGTCACGTGACGCATTGCCTGCCTCCCCTTTAAAAGAAATGTCAAGCTCCGGCGCATCATTCGCGGAGCTGTGCTCTGAATGGATGGATATTCTCATCACTGGACCAACCGGCCGTCGCTGGAGAGATCACCCGGCGCTGGAGAGATCACCCGGCGCTGGATACAAGACAACGTTGGAGCAGGGAGCAGCATCGATCGTCTATTTTCACCGCTGGATTTTTATTTTGTTTAATTAATAAAGTAATTTGTTCTACGGTGTGTGTGTTTTTTTACTAAAAGTCCGTGTCCCATTGACTTCAATGGGGATTGGAGTTCAGGTTCGGGTTCGGGTTCCCGAACCCGAACTTTTTTTTTAAAGTTCGGGTTTGGGTCCGAACCCGAACATCCAGGTGTCCGCTCAACTCTACTTGTGGTGTCAGTTAAAAAGGGGCGTATTCTGGAAATGTTGCGGAGGCTTAAGCGGCATGATTTGGACAGGGATTGGATGTGGGCCTGAAAGGACAGTTCAGAGTCTAAGGTTACCCCTAGCACCCTGGCATGTGGGGACGGACTGATAGATGTGCCATTGATCTTAATGGAGAAGTCAGAGGAAGGGGCACGTGGGGGAGATACTATAGAGTCACATGACACATGTGATGGGAGGAAACATGGCTAATTGGGCCCAATTTGGACATTTTCACTTAGGGGTGTACTCACTTTTGTTGCCAGTGGTTTTGACATTAATGGCTGTGTGTTGAGTTATTTTGAGGGGACAGTAAATGTACACTGTTATACAAGCTGTACACTCACTACTTTACATTGTAGAAACTTGTAATACTAGACTGTACATATATATATATTATATATATATATATATATATATATATATATATATATATATATATATATATATATATATATATATATATATATATAAAATTCACTGCCTGTACTGGCTAAATATAAAGTCTACACTGAATATCCTACGCTAAATGCAGAGTATATATATATATATATATATATATATACACTGCATATATATGAGACTGTATATATATCAAATACATTGCTGCTAACTAATCTGCCTGCCTAATCTAGCTCAATCTTTCTCTTTCCACACACTATACATGGCCACTATGGACTTAGTCCCCCTGAGCCATAATTGGCCAAAGGTACCACGCACGTCTGTGTTTAGCAGACAGGATCGGATTGGATGTCGGAGGGTGTCAGCAGAAACATGTCTGCCTCAAAAACTGAGGGTAAAGGTTGAATTACATTTTTTTAAGTAAGAAAGATGTAATACTTAACTGAGAGAAAAAGTTAACTGCTCAGAGGTCCCAAGGAGCTAAAGCTGAAAGGTAGGATCCAACCCCTGGGTGCAGGCACTGCAATAGTATGCAAAATTGTATGGAGAAAAACCAGGATGGCCGCACTCCAAAAAAATGTTCCTTTATAATAAAACAGATCACAACATCAACATGTCACAGCAAAAAAACAGAAAAGGCTGACGCGTTTCACACCAAAATACAGTGCTTATTCATAGCTTGAATAAGCACTGTAATACTTACCTGCCCGATGCAATCGTTTTGTACAGAGCAGCCCCAAACCTCCTCTTCTGGGGTTCCCAGTCAGTGCCCCTGGCTCCTCCTTCCTTCTGAGTGCCCCATAGCAAGCCACTATGCTCTCTCCTCACAAGAATTGATTGACAGAAGCAGGAGCCAATGTCTCCCACTGCTGCTTTCAAGTTCTGTGATGAAAGGATAGCGAGAGCAGCTCTGCTGTTTTCGGTACAGTGCTGGACTGAAATCAGGCTCAGGTAAGTATTTGGGGGAGCTCATCACAAAATATTTTTGACTTGCATTAGGGTAAAAAAAACTTAGTAAGGCCAGCCTGTTGAACAGACATTTGGTCAGGAGTTATGAGTACTGCTATATAAGCAATACATGTAACCAAATTTGAGGTTAATTTACAAAAAATATTATTCCTTAAAATAATTTTTCGGACTGGTAAATATAAAGATATTTTATTATGTCTATCAGAGAGAGCTGAAAATTGAGCCCCTTACAGTGGAGATAAAATAGCAATTTTTAAAATGATTTGGTTCTCATGCTGGCTCTTTAAGAGCCGGTTCACACTGGGGTGACTCGTCAGGCGACTCAGCCGCCTGACAAGTCACGTCCCATTCTATTCAATAGAGCCGTTCTAATAGAGGCGACGCAAGTCGCTCCGACTTAGAAAAAGGGTTCTTGTACGACTTTGGGGGCGACTCAGGGCGACCTGCATTGACTTCTATACAGAAGTAATTTTGCAAGTCGCCTCCGAAGTTGTGCCGCCCCAGTGTGAACCGGCTCTAAATGTAGTACTTTCTCAGTTACCTAATCTGAAACAAGCAGCAAAAGATAATTCTGACTTTTACAGGCTTTCATTGGTGGCATGCTTGTTCTGGGTCAGCGACTCAGAAAGCTGAAGCTAGCCACAGCCAGTCACATAGCATTTTCCAAAAGACAGCAGTGGAAACGATCATATTTCCTCTATGACAGGTATACTTTCAATCACTAAACAAAGGGTTAACATGGGAATAGTTAATGAACAGGTGGTCAGCTTGATCACTCATCAATGCATGTGATAAATAGGCGCTTCAGCAAATAGTGTTGCATGTAAGCTGGAGCTCTTTCAAGGTAAGTATTGCCACTGAAATTGTTGTGGAAAAAAAAAAAACCTTTTAAGATGTTTTTTTTTCTTAAATTGGTAGTTCTATAACCAGCTTTTCTCTGTAATGTGCATGTGATGTTGCACTGACTTGATAGACAATTGCTCTCTTTAATACATATGTTTGGGGGGGTGGGGGGTGAGTTGGTCTAATAGCTGCTAAAGGGGAAACATTTGGTTTAAGGAATGTTATATGCAGGTTTGTCAAAATTCTTTTCTTTGACCCATGCTCAAGCCTTCTGGTCACAAGGCGATCATAATGAAAGAGATCATGTGCTGGGTAAACTACACTGGTATAAAAGGATTAGACTGGGCAGGAAAACTCTCCTGACTCTATCAAAAGGATTATAAGGAAATGGACCTGAAAACAAACTAAAGGTCATCTTTTTAACATTCAACTTTTAAGTGTAGGTAGAACAATCCTTTTGTAAAGGTATGTGACGTTTAAATTGGTGGGGATACTAATGAGAGGAAATTTAAATCTAGTAATTGTTGAGGGATATATTTAAAAAAAATGCTTTTAGAGCTGAAATATTTAATGTAAGCTTTTTCTATTTTCATATGAAACTTCTAAATTGGTATACTTTATATGAAGGAACTGTAGGCTCACTCAATTTTTTTTTTTTCCTCCCCTCCTTTTCATGACTTCTAAAGATTTATTTTGCTGCACTTTTTATTTAAAAAAAAAAAAAATTTAATTTCGGGATGAAAGAATTGTCATTTAATATTGCAAACCAGTATTCATTATTTATTTTTTTGGTTATTGTTAAATGGGTATTTTTTAATGTGTATGTGAAAATATATAGGGTTTTTTCGTACTATATTTACCCCCTTGCTCGCATATGATTGGTGAACAAGTAGAGGCTGAGCATGGATTTTAAATGGACTAAAAGTAGTTGTATCAGCTTGTCACTAGCAGGGATTATAAGACGCATGCTTTATTGTACAAGCCTCAGAAGTAATTGATGTGTGGGGGAAACTGCCTGGGTGTGGCTTTCATCCATAAAACTTTAGTTGAAAGCTGTTAGAGCCCTGCTGATTCATTAATCTGTCCTTTTTCTACTCCTGTCCTGTAAAGGTAAGATTTAAAAAAAAAAAAAATTTTTTTTCCTTTTTAATTTAATGTTCAAAATATTTTGCTGCCTTGCAGCTTCATTACATGCATCTTATAAGTTTTGTTTAACTGACTCCAGTGTGCAATCGGATTAGTTAAGCTTGGTGTGAAAATCGCTTGTTCTGTCTGAGCAAATGCTTTTTATAATTGCTAATATGGCAAACATCGGTTAATATGCCTATTAGATATGCTGAGTTAAAAAGGAGGGGCCCTTCATCAAAGCTGGTAAAATTTAACTGCTAAGCTTTATTAGGCTTCATTTCTGAGGTTTTATGTAATCTAGTTAAATGTTATAACTCTGACAACACCAGTTCTCTCATCTGTATCTGTTCTCCTTCTTCAGCTGTGACGGTCCACCAAACGATGTCGTGCTACATGTCTTGGCGTACCTTTGCAGTGGCATTTGTGGTTGCCCTTTTTCATGACCTGATTTCTGCACAATTTCCTCGTCAGTGTGTGACTTCAGAAGCCTTAACCAGTGGAGAGTGCTGCCCTGGTCTTTTTCCCCAACAGTCTCCAAATCCTGCTGACCAGTGTGGCTTTACTGTTGGCCGGGGGCTATGTGTGGCAGTTGCAGCAGACACCCGACCTCATGGACCCCAGTATACACTTGATGGTCTGGATGATCGTGAACAGTGGCCTCTCCGCTTCTTTAACAGGAGTTGTTTGTGTAATGGACGTTTCTATGGGTACAATTGCGGAAGCTGCAGACCGGGATGGACTGGTGACAACTGTGATCAACCGCTTGTAGTTGGTAAGTGAACAAAAAGCATTTTGACAGCTGAATACTAGGGGAACCATATAAATCATACCTGTTCACACAGACCTCATATTAAACGGTCAGACAAATTCCCATTTTTTTCTGATTGCAGTAAATGGCATTTACTAATCATTTTAGGTGTTTGAAAAATAGTTTATGCAATAATTCACTCATATTTAACCACACATTCTCTATTACAGATTCTCAGTGCACATTTGTAGCCATAAAACTGTTTTATACTGACAATACTTTATTGTCCTTTAGTCCAAAAATTTTCAAATGGGTATCCTTAGCATGTGAAAGGTGTATGCTAAAGAGAACTTGACTATGTACATGCAATGGATTCATAAACTCCTGATTTGTTTTTCTGTTGCATAAAAAGGGTATATGGTGGGCATGTAAAACAAGACTCAAGGCTTGCGTTCAGTAACCTGATATCTGGATTTACTTAGGTGTGTGTGTGTCTGGAAAGCATTGCATCTGCAATCAGCAGATTGTGGGTGCCATGCAGGACTTCTGTGTATCTGTTTTCAAACCCTGACAGTGGGCACCTGGAAAAATTTCACTCTGTCACTGGAGGGGGAATGGCTGCAGCTGTTGAAACGCCTTTAAATTTGGGTGGAACATGTTCCAAAAGGTGAACTGCTGCTGTTCCACACCACCAGATGAGACTGCTTGAGGGGGGGAGGGTGGAGGAAAGGGCTGACCTGGCACTGGTTCTTGGGGTTGGACTAATTGTTCGAAGTTATTGATGCGGTGCTGGGGGAGACATCCAAAGGACAAAATATTCTTGTGCCACTCAGTCATATGAAATGCCCCCCCTAACTGATTAAATCTGGCATTTGGGAACCTTGATACATTCTCATATGTAATAGGCTAAAACTTCCTACCAAGGGGAATATCTAACCACACTCCCTTGAGGTGTGTGGTTTTTTAATTTTTTTTATATGCTAATTGGATCGGTTTGTGGAGTATTAACTCCCAGCTGGTTGGATAACTCCCTCCCAAACTGTCTTTGTAATGTTCTCAGGCTATTGACCACTACTAGGAAGGTCATGCCCAAATCTTGAGGTATCTCTTGGGCTGCACTGGGGGGCTTCTTCACGGCCTAATATGGTGCTGTCAAACACCTGCAAGGCCCAGATGGCTATGAAGTCTGCCATAACGTAAGCAAAATTTCTCATTGCTGGCCCTACCTCCTAAAACTTGAGATTGGATGGGGAAAGGATGTGCTCAAGAGCCAGTAATTTTTTTTTTTTTTTTTTTTTTTTTTTGTATTCTGTGGGGGAGGCGTGTGTGTGTTCTAAATAAGAACTTAATGCCTATCTCTCTGTAACACTACAGGGTTTACAGATGGCTTCACATACCAAGTACCTGCTATAAATCCATTGCTTGCCAAATAACTATCCTGTTCACCTAATGTAAACCTCTTTCCTGACCTTGGAGGCCAAGAAGGACTGATTTTTAACTATGGAAAAAATTGCTTAAGAGGCCAGCCAGTTTAACTGCATTTTGGGGGTCTTTGGCTGGGATCCACTTCCCACTGCTCAGACTTGGAGGCTTTGATCTTTTAAATCTGTACACCGTATTTTGTTATCCTGATGACCCAGCTATTGCTCTTAAATTACAGAGTCAATGTTTCAAAGCATGCTATGCAAAATTATGAGTTGTAACCAAAGGGATAATTTTGGTATTTGAATCATTGAAATCCTAAAGATCTATATTGTTTGCCTTCTGAAAATGCTAGATGACTGACTTTCTCTGGTTTTAGTTGTCTGTCCCAGGGTAGGTATGTGGCACATAAAGAAAGAACTGTTCTGCATACTTGTTGCAGGTTGGTAACAATTGACATAAATTGATATGGGTGGAAAAAGTGCTACATGGCTATGCCATTGGTGGTAACCTACATATTTTTACCAGTAGTCTAACCTTTTAAAGCTTTGCTGGGTTGGATGTAGTTCGTCAGAAAACATGCTGGTGCTTTTCAATTGTGACAGTTTCCATTATTCCCTGATCATGTAACTTTATGCTCTTTAACTCCCATTCTCTTGCTCTATTTATACTTCTTCCATTGGCATGGGTTTGCACTGCCCGTGACTCCGAAGACTGACCCAGCGCAACTTGGCATGGCTTGCATGCAAATTTTTAACAGATGTCAATGCAAGTCGGAGCAAAAGTAGTGCAGGAACCTTTTTTTAAGTCGGAGCAAAAGTAGTGCAGGAACCTTTTTTTAAGTCGGAGCAAAAGTAGTGCAGGAACCTTTTTTTAAGTCGGAGCGGCTCAAGTTGCACAAATTAGAACAGTTCCATTACACAGAAATGGGGTTTGACTTCTGATATGACAAGTGCTCAAGTCGGAGTGATTGTCCCATCAGTGAGAACCAGGGCTAAGTTCTCTAAACAGCATTTGCTATTTCTTCCATAGTAAAGATACCCACCAATAAAGATGTAGTGAGCATTTTAGAATCGTGGAACCTAAATGGTGGGCAGATAACAACTTTAATGTCGGCTGTGGGATATGTTTGCCAGTTGAGAGCCTGTTCACCAACGGTACCCATCTATTGGCTCCCAGAGTCAGGCACTGAAATGCATAGGTATGCATCATAACCGCAAAACCTAAGCAATCTGCCAAAGATTCCCTTTATATGATATTGGGTCTTGCCTTTTTTGACAACGGCTGAAATGGACCTCCAAGAGCTGGAAAGAAAGCTGGAAAGCAGCCATGTGGAAACCAACTGATGTAAGGGCTGGCATCTCCTACCTACTAATAGAATAAATTACTCACTTTAGGTTGAGACTATGGCCATTTGTACTATGGCTTAATACACAAAATTACTTGACAGTTTCGACCTATATTAAAACTTCTTCCTGTGTCAAAGAGAAAACAAATGGTGGCAGCAGCTTTTACTTTTAGCATGAGCAGTGACTTTTTGTTTCTTCAAAACCTAGTTTTAAGTAGAACCCTTTACCTTTAGGAAAAAGTTCATGCTAATCCTTTCCACTTTGTATTCTAGTAAGAAAAAACCTGTTGGACCTACGTGCTGAGGAACGCCAACGCTTTATTAGTACACTTGACCTAGCAAAAAATACTGTGCATCCAGACTATGTCATTGCTACAAGGCACTACAATGAGCTCCTCGATCAAGAGAGGAATACTACAAATTTTGAGAACATTTCAATTTACGACTTCTTTGTCTGGACACACTTCTACAGTGTCAGCAAAACCTTTCTGGGACAAGGTCAAGGAAGTGCTGGTGGAATAGACTTTTCTCATGAAGGGCCAGCATTCTTAACTTGGCACAGGTTCCACTTGATGCAACTGGAGAGGGACATACAGGTACAGCTCTTTAACTGTAACTACAATAGTTTGAATGTGTGAAATGGCTACTCTTAGCCATCTTTTACCACTGGGTACAAGAATGTCCGTATCTGTGGCCCTGACAGATGTGCACACTTGTCCTGGGTCAGATGTACATTTCTTTAGTGGGTTTCATTAGAAATGTTAAAGGTCTTAAAAGTAGCTGCAGGGGTTGCACTTGTGGGACCCCTGTACAGCTGAATAGGAGGGGCGGACTTGATCTCTGCCTCTTGCAGCAGCTGAATGCCAACTTCTCCTCCTGTAGGAGGCAGGAATCGATTCCTGTCGCCCCCCCCCCCCCCCATCCAGCTTCCCTCTGCTGCCAGGCCCCTCCGTTCTAGCTCCACACTGAGCTACTTGGGAACATGCCTTCACATGACGGCATGCCAAGCAACCCTGAGCTGCCGGTTACCAAGTGGGTGAGAGCTGTGAAGAGTGGATAAGCTTCCCTAGTATTCCTCCACTGTAGGGAGGGGTTGCTTGCTGCAAGGCGCTGAGAGCATATCTTGTACGACTCATAGCCTGCCCTGATGGTCATTGGCAACATTTGAGCACTGATGGGCAGCACTGACCAGTGCTCTGATTATCAATGTAACCCTTGTACTGACAGTCTTGCTGGTTAATGGCTCTTTCCTCAAATGGACCTATAAAGTACTGGCAAAAACTAGCAAGTGTGTTTACATGTCATCATCTGATCACATGTTAAAGGGCTGCTGTGGTTGGCCCTTTACCATGATCTGCTGTTTCCGATTATGCAGGGTTCTGGGAGGATGTCATAGATGTCTTTCCAAAACTGGAAGCCCAGGGCTTGAATGGAAGGGGGGAGTAAGTGTTGGGAGGGGGGGTGGAGCAGCAATTAAGAGCGGGGACCTGAGAATTGGAGGAACTGAAAAACAGGCAAGTATGATGGGGTTTTTTGTATTTTATTTTTTTGTACCTGGCTTAGGCATTGCCATTTGTCACGTATAACTACTACAAGTAATTTATTTTGCACACAATACAGTCCTTGAAAGATCACACTCCAGCCCCTTCTCCATACTTAAAGTGATTGGTTCTAAAGGCAGGCAGAACATTTTGTATCTTATGCATTCTTTGCATTAAGATACAAAACCTGTGTGCAGAAGTCCTGTCCCATTCCTCCCTTTGCCCCCCCCCCCCCCAATACTTGAGCCCCATCTTAATCCAATGTTGCACGAAAGACTCGACTCTCCCTCCTCATTAGTTGAGACATGCTGAGAGCAGCAGTTTGGCTTGGGTGCCCCCATAGCAAGTGGCTTGCTGTGGGGGCAAGCGGCAGGACCAGAGAAGAGGATCAGGCCTGCCCTGTGCAAAACCACTGCACAGCGCAGGTAAGAACTTTCCTTTTTTTTTTTAACAAAAAAATGGAATCGCTTTTAACTGTCTTTGCAGTCCCACCCCTATTTAAAGGGGGGGGACCCCAGACCATTGTGTTGGTCCAAAACAAGTTGGGTTATATCTCAATCATCTGTGCATTGTGTATACTATTGCACAACAGATCTTTGCCTTTATGTAAATGTACATCACTCTAAGGCTGTTTCTCTTAACCTGCTCATCCATAAGCCTCTATCCCACTTGGAGCGTGCGATCCCTGTATGCATTGCCAGCAGGTGCTTGGCACAAAGGCTGGACGGCCACACTCCTGTGCAATTTTGTTATTCAAATGCAAAGGTCAACTACAGATGCAAGCTAACATGTTCCACACCAAGGTCTTGTATCAAGACTTGAGCCTGCTCTTTTGGAGGAGTCAGGCAAATTTTCTAAAATAAGTGGGCTATCAGTCTGTATAAGTTGGTGTTTCTAAAGAATGCATTTGCATGCAGACTTGTCTACATAAGACCCACATATGATGTTGAACCTCTCCTACTAGAAAGGAGTGAATGCAAAACTGAAGTAAAGACTGGAATAACCCACTGCAAAATTAACAGTAAATCTAATTTGTGCTATATGTGAAAAGGTAGATTGTGGCATGGACGGCTTTATAATCCAGTCTACTCAAAACTGGTTTTGAGACGCTAGATTGAGTAGTTTCTTGTGCATTTGAATAGTTGGACTAGAAATTTTCTCTCGGTATGCTAGGTTTATCTTGCCATGAAGAAATGCCATGTTTAGAACACCGTAGGCAATTTGCTTATGTCAAGGGGCTGTCAAAGGATATAAAAAACTCCTTGGTTTTTACCCTTGTCTCAGTCTCAAACTGGCGGCCCTCCGGCTGTTGTGAAACGACACGTCCCATGAAGCATTGCAAGAGTGACAGTTGTAAGCATGACTCGCAGAGGCATAATGGGACATGTAATTTCACAACAGCGGGAGGGCTGCCAGTTTGATATTCATAAGTCTCCAAACTAGTGCCCACAATTGGCATTATAGATTTTTTTTAAATTCAACTGCATGCGGAACAAATGCCGCTAAAACTTTTTACCAAAATTGAATAGGCTAATTCATAATGCTCCATTTTGGCATAATTCTAGCTGTGTGTATTAAACTTGCCAAAATGTGACAAGGAAGAAGAAATGCTAATTAACATATATAACATTTCCTCCCCACCTTCAGAATCTTCTACAGGATCCTTCTTTCGCTCTTCCCTTTTGGAATTTTGCTATTGGTGGAAATGAGTGTGACATCTGCACTGATGACTTAATGGGCGCAAGGAACAACTTTGAACAAAATCTGCTGAGTCCAAACTCTTTGTTTTCTCAATGGCGAATTGTCTGTGAAAGTGTAGAAGACTACGAAAGCCTTGGAACTATTTGCAACAGTAGGTCCCAATAATGTAATTCTGTCTCGAAACTTGGTATTCTATAGGAATGGTCTGGTCTATCGAGAGTAAAATTCCCATAATCTGCTTGGTATATACAGGGAAAGGCTAAGTACTGCTTGGTGGTGTGCATGTAATTGAGGCGTTTTTAAGATGCAAGCAAAAACGAGTGAGTTTGAAGCACTCAACATATTGGGAGTCCTTATTTAAAGATTGCCACAATCGCAAGCTGAACCTCTTTTCTGTTGAGACAACCCTAAAGTGTGTGTTCTAGGTTGGATCAATAGATCTGACCCCCCCCTACTGGTAATGGGGGGTGGATGGGCAAAAATGGTGGTGGTAGTAGTCATTTGCATAAGTGTCTGGGTCTGATGCGGAATACCTGGTTGCTGAATTTCAGTATAATCTGTTTTCTCATTGCATATATTCAACAAAGGTGTGTGTGTGTGTGTGTGTGTGTGTGTGTGTCTTGTTTTTAATCTTAACTTTAACCTTCAGGTACAACTGGTGGCCCAATAAGGAGAAATCCTGCAGGAAACGTTGACCGACCCATGGTGCAAAGACTTCCTGAAATGGAAGATGTGTTGCTCTGCTTGGAAGTAAATTTGTTTGATACACCACCATTCTTCTCAAACTCTTCTGAAAGTTTTAGAAATACAATTGAAGGTACAAATGTTAGTCCTTGCCTTTTCAGTTTGCCTGCAATAACCTATTGTACATTGATTCCCTAACACCATGAGAGGTTTACTGGTTTGTTTGTTGTTACAGGGTACAGTGAACCTTCTGGTCTGTACAATCCTACTGTTAGAAGTCTTCATAATCTAGCTCATCTGTTCCTGAATGGCACTGGAGGACAGACCCACGTATCTCCAAATGACCCACTCTTTGTACTTCTTCATACTTATACTGATGCAGTATTTGATGAATGGCTGAGAAGGAATAATCCAGGTAAGGTGAACGTGTGGATTCTTGCAACATCCATTGACCATAGCACTTTAGATGCAAATCCTAACTCCTATCTGGAAACAAGATTGGGTTGTGGGTTTTCCTTATTTTTTTTTCTCCGACAGTTGAAAAAATAACGGACAAGCAGCTTAATTCTTACAAAGCAAAATATAATGCCCTAAGTAATAGATCTTTATTCCCAAGTGTAAAATGCAGCTATACAAGCTACTGTTGGTAGTTCATGATTCACCTGTAGTGTCAGTGTGTGATCGATGGCTGCAATTGTCTAGAGCCATAATGGTGAAATGCAGCTCTAGGTATGTGGGTTATGTTTTGCGTAGGGTGTGTCTGGTTGTTTTTTGTATAAATACTTTTTTTTTTTTTTTTTTAGATTCATCCCAATATCCGCTGGAAAATGCACCAATAGGCCACAACCGACAATACAACATGGTTCCTTTTTGGCCTCCAGTAACTAACAATGAAATGTTTGTAACTGCACCAGAAAACCTTGGTTATTCATATGATATTCAATGGCCTAGTAAGTAATGTGTTGGACTATGCATTAGTTCTGTGTTTCGTTAAGTCACATGCACATGGGGGAGGCCAATTGTGAATGATCACTTAAAGCGGAGGTTCACCCTAAAATCCATTTTCTGACATTATGTCCAGCATACTGCTAACATCTGCAGTATGTTTTTTTTTTTTTTTTTCGGTACTTATCTTTATACAAGGCCTTGTTATCCGTCTCCGAGCAGGCAATCGTGCGGGGAGTAGGTGTTGTTAATTGAAGAAGCGTTGATTGACGGCTGCTAAATCGCGTCACACCTTCCGGAAATACCCGAAGTGACGCTCGGGTGTTTACGGCGCATGCGCCTGCTGTGTAGAGCTGACTGCGCAGGCGCCGTAAACATCCGAGCGTCACTTCGGGTATTTTCGGAAGGCGTGACACGATTTAGCAGCCCGTCGATCAACGCCTCTTCAATTGGCAACGCCTATACGCGGAAGTAATCCCCCGCTCGGAGCCAGATAGCAAAACGTCATAAAAAGATGTACGGGGAAAAAAAAAACAGCATACTGCACATGTTAGCAGTATGCTGGAGGCCGGGAGCTAATGGGGGGGAAAAAAAACTTTCTTTTTGGGTAAAACCCCGCTTTAAGTCTGTAACTCTTTAGGCCTCATGCACACTGGACGTTAACGTTATAAAAATGGCAGATTTGCAGTGAGTTTTTTTTTTTTTTTTTTTTTTTTTTTTTTTTTTACAATAGTGTTTCTTTTCGGGGCCCTTGCTGGCTCGTGACCCCAGAAGAAGCCGCTTTCCATGGTGGCACCACTGCGTGCTTTCTTCTGAGATGCTGCTGTCTACATTCATAAGGCACATGCACCCATGGCTTGGCCCCGCTCTCATTTGTTCACTGTCTGTGATTGGCATCCACTGCTGTTAATGCCAATGAGTCCTGAGACAGCCAAGTCTCAAGCATATCGCTGACCTGAGTGGGGGCTCGGAAGCTTTCAGGGGAGCATCAAAGGTTTTGCTTTCATACATTAAATGCATGAAGGTAAAAAACCTTCAGCCTCTATAACCACTCTAAAGCTGCTATTTTGTGGGGGTGTCCTGTAAATTGTATATAATCTGACTTGGGGGGCCTGCAACTAGCTGGGTGTGGTAGTGGTGCTGTTCACGCTAGATTCATAGTAAATGGTGTAGCACCTTATTGGCCTGCTAGGTTCCCCTCCCAACACATGTCGTTAAAGGTAAATTTTTCCATAGGCTCCATGTAATCGGTAACTGTTTGTGAGTGTGGGGAATTGGGTGTGTCTTTTGGTGCACATCTCGCCTTTCAAAATACTGGGCCTATGAGTAAAACCCTTAGCTTAGGAAATCTGGGAAAATCCTCTGTATACAATGTTAAAAAATGCTAGAGTTGTTCAAATGTAAAAAATGCTAGAGTTGTTCAAATGTAAACGTACATGTTTATAACCTGGTTTTAAGGACTGTTAACCTGCAAACTATAAATCCCATTGCTACTTCACAAATATCCTAAGCATGTTTTTCCCCCTTGCAGTTGTTAATAATGGTAGAAAACCTACTTTGCTCCAAGACTAGCACCATTTGCAATTGGTGAAGTAGCTACTGGCATATTTTGTATTCAAATAAGTTGTTGGCATACATTAAGTTTTTTTTTTTTTTTGCTTTCCCGGTTGGAAGAGTTCTCCTCCTAACCCAAAATTTGGGTCTTTTACTTTCACTTTTCAATGATCATGGTAAACAGGACAAATGGGGTAATCTCCCTAATTGGGCCACAGACATAAATAAAAACTGACACATGTTCTTATCCCTCTCCCCAAAACCTTTTTTGGGCTTTACGTGTTCTTCAACCTATAGTAATTGTCTTTTAAAACGTGGAGCGATGGTTTTAAGGCTAGGCTCTGTAAACCTTTTTAGGCTGAGTTCACACTATCTGCGGCACGGGGATTTGGTTCTGAATTCAGACCTGAAATTGCACCAAAGATGCACAGAGCCCTTCTGCAATGTTCTACGTCGCCACACCCAAGATATGTAAACTGGCTCCATTAAGAGCCAATTACTCTCTCCTGCAAATTGGATGTGGAAAACCTGCATCTAATTTGAACCCAGCCTTAAAGTGGTTCTAAAGACTTAAAGTTTTTTCACCTTCATGCTTTCAATGCATGAAAATGAAAAACCTTCTCTGCCCCCTAGTTCCTTACCTGAGACTAAACCAGCAATATGCATGAGCGCAGGGTCTCATTGGACAGGTTGATGGAGCGGGAGTGTGGGTGGGATGCCTCTCTTCTGGGGTATCCCAAAGGGCTGCTCTGTACAAAACCTTTTGCACAGAGCTGGTAAGTGTAGATGGGTAAAAAAATTAAGCACCTGCTCTATTTTCCTGCCCCTCTCTTGGGTGCTTGGTATTGGAATGGCAGTGCCCACAGGATAAATAGACTGCTGCTACCTGTTTTTAAAGAATGACTGTCATTGCAGTACTGACGGTGGTTCCAGCACATCATATTGCATGAGTAAAGTGTATTAGTAATTTTTGTCTTATTCTTTGTGTTAGGGTGCCCCCCCAAGGTGTATCATTAAGTGTTAACTACACCTATACGTACATGAGAGCGAATGGCAGGAACTTACAAAAATGATGCCTGAATATTCTGTTTCTTTAGGTCGTCCACTGAACAATACAGAGATCATTACTATAGCAGTAATTGCAGCCTTAGTTCTTGTGGCTATAATCTTTGTTGGTGCCACATGTGCTGTTCGGCGCAAGAACCAGAAGAACGAGGTACTACAGCCACTCCTTGGTGAATCTTACCCACGTTATGCTGAAGACAAAGAAAACACTCAAGCAGTGTGATATCTGTACTAGAACTATTGCCATATAGACTGAACACGTCCTTCAC
Source organism: Rana kukunoris (assembly GCA_029574335.1). Lineage (NCBI taxonomy): Eukaryota > Metazoa > Chordata > Amphibia > Anura > Ranidae > Rana > Rana kukunoris. Next base: position 326,205,167 of record CM056049.1, read on the forward strand.
CATTTTGTGTTTGAAATGGTTCTGCCCAATTTTAATGCCTAGAAATCCTGCATAGTTTTAGTGCCGTGCAGTGATGTAGATGTCCTTTGTGGACTTTCTGCTTTCTGGCAAAGAAGTAAACTTAGCTGAACCTTAAATGTATACTTTGAGCTCTTTTTTTTCAATTGTATTGTATGCTCTTGTGTCCTGCTGTTGGGATTTCAAGTGACCCAACCTGTAGGGATGTGAAATGCCTAATTTGTGTGGCGGAGGAATGCTTTGTATCTGCATGAAACTATGAACAATTTAGAACATCTAAGTTGCAATATTGGTAAATGTGTGAATGCCAAATCCAAATAAAAAAAAAAAAATATTTTGGCAGTGTTTAATTTTATTGCTCTTTTGCATAAATGTGCTGGTTACAGCAATACAACTTTAAGTTATAATGGATCTAAATAAGATAAAATATTCAATTTCTGAGCTAGAAAATTAAATCTTGTGTAACTAAGGGAAATTTCTGACGTTAACGACAGGCATTCCAGATGGTAAATTACAACATTGGCTATAGTTTGTACATTCACCTTCATGACTTCAGCATTGGTTTTAAAATCCTCTAGTGAGTTTATTTATATAATTTGCACACTGCTCAAAAAATTAAAGGAACACCTTTGAATCAGAACTCCTGGGATATTGATCTGGTCAGTTAAGTAGAGGGGTGTATACAGAGGGGGTTGTTAATCAGTTTCAGCTGCTTTGCTGTTAATTGAAATTAACAGGTGCACTAGATGGGCAACAATGAGACAACCTCAAACAAGTGTATATATATTTTTTCCCCCTAGTCCTCTTTTTCTGACAGTTTTTCACTAGTTGTGCATTTGGCTAGGATCAGTGTCACGACTGGTAGCACAAGGCGATACTTGGACCCTATAAAGTTTGCACAGGCAGTCCAACTCCCAGATGGCACATCAATGGGTCATTGCCAGGTTTGCTGTGTCTCCAGCACAGTCTTAAGAGCATGGAGGAGATTCCAGGAGATCGGTTACTTCTAGGAGAGCTGGATAGAACTGTAGAAGGTCCTTAACCCATCAGCAGAACCGGTATCTGGTCCTTTGTGCAAGGAGAAACAGGATGAGCACTGCCAGAGCCCTACAAAATTACCTCCAGCAGGCCACTGGTGTGAATGTCTCTGATCAAACTGACTTCATGGGGGTGGCCTGAGGGCCGACGGCCTCTAATGTGCTCTGTGCTCACTGCTAGACACTGGAGCTTGATTAGCATTTTCCATTGAACACCAGAATTGGCAAGTCTGCCACTGGTGTCTCATGCTTTTCACAGATGAGTAGGTTCACCCTGAGCATATGTGACAGACGTGAAAGGGTCTGGAAAAGCCGCAGAGAACTTTATGCTGTTTGTAACATCCTACAGCATGACTGGTTTGGTGGTGGGTCAGTGATGGTCTGGGAGGCGTATACATTGGAGGACACAGATTTCTACAGGCTACACAATGGCACCCTGACTGCCATTGGGTATCGGAATCAAATCCTTGGACCCATTGTCTGACCCTACGCTGGTTCAGTGGGTCCTGAGTTCCTCCTTGTGCACGACAATGCCTGGCCTCATATGGTAAGAGCATGCAGCCAGTTCCTCGAGGTTAAGAAATTGATGCCAATAAATGGCGCTGACCTAAATCCAAAAGAACACCTGTTTCGGTTCGTCCAGTGCCGCCAGGTTGCACCTCAGTCTGTTCAGGAGCTCGGTGATGCTCTGGTCCAGATCTGGGAGGAAATACCCCAGGACACCATCCGTCATCTCATTGGGAGCATGCCCTGATGTCAGGCATGCATACAAGCACTTGGGGGCCATACAAACTACTGGGGACCATTTTGAGTTGTCGCAATGAAATTTCAGCAAAATGGACAAGCTTGCTGCAAAAAAATGTCACTTTGATTTTTGGTGTCTTTGACTTCAGACCTCTGTAGGTGGATAGTTTTCATTTCCATCAAATGATGTGCCATCCTTTCATTCCTAACACATTACCCAGTCAATATCAGTAAAGATATCCAGCATGAGATTTTTTGCCGTTGATCTGATATGTTTTCAAAGTGTTCCTTTTAAAAAAAACTTTGAGCAGTGTATACATTTTTCACTATAAACTCCTGCTTAAATAGATGTGGGGTGCACAGTTGTGCTGTGAACATTGTATCACTTTAAGCCAGTTGAACAATGGTTCCTAATTTTTTTTGACAAACATGTCATACTACCACTGTGCAGCTTGTTTTGCACAGGGTGGCCCCAAACAGCCTCTTCTGGGGTCCCACAGCAGCTCCTCCCTGCAATAGCTAATCCCCTCTGGGATGCTCTCTCCTGAGGGGGTTACCTTGCGGGTACACTCCTGTGTCATACACTCTGTGTCCAAAGACGCAGTGTATGACTCAGTCCCAGCAGCTGTCATTGGATTTGATTGACGGCAGTGGGAGCCAATGGCTGTGCTGCTATTAATCTGGCCAATGCATAGGATGCATTAAGGTGCAAAAACACATGGGTTTACAACCCCTTTTATAGCTGATTAAGACTAGTTGCTGCTTAAATACATCTATTGGCTAGTCTGCAAATCCTTAACTGACCCATCCTCAGCCATCATGACTGAGGAGCATACAGTGGGGGAAAAAAATTTTGATCCCTACAGATTTTGTAACTTTGCCCACTTACAAAGAAACAATGCGTTGTGTATAAAAGACACCTGTTACTTGGTATGTAGTTCCATGCAAGATTTTCACCTCATGGGGTAAGGATGGTCATGAGAAAACGAGTGATCAGCCCAGAACTACACAGGAAAAGCTTGTAAATGGTCCCAACTGCCTTGAGACCACATTAGCCAAACAACCATTGGTAAAACGATTTACCACCATGGATTCAAATCCTGCAGCGCCAGCAAGGTCCTCCTTGTACAGGCCCGTCGGAAGTTTGCCAATGAACCTCTAAATGGTTCAGACAAGGACTGGGAGAAAGTGCTGTGGTCAGACGAAACCAACATTTAGCTCTTTTGCATCAACTAAACACACTGTAATTGGAGGAAGAAAAATGCTGACTATGACCCAAAGAACACTATTCCCTACAGTCAAGCACGAAAGTGGAAACCTGCTTTTGGGGCATTTTCTCTGCTGAAGGTACAGGTATTTTGCCTCGTTGAGGGGCCATGTATTGTAATTTTTGGATGAGAACCTTCTTCCTTCTGCCAGAGCACTAAACATGGGTTTTCAAGCATGACAATGACCCAAACATACTACAAAGGAGTGGCTCAAGGAGAAGCACATTAAGGTCATGGAGTGGCCTAGCTAGTCTCCAGACCTTAATCCTATGGAAAATGTATGGAGGGAGCTTAAATTTCGAGTTGCAAGGTGACAGCCAGGAAACCTTAAGAATTTGGAGAAGATCTGTTCGGTGAGGACCAAAATCCCTCCTGAGTTGTGTGCAAACCTAGTAACAAACTACAATAAACCTCTTGCCTTCAGTGCTTGCCAACAATGGTTTCTTTACCAAGTCATGTTTTTGCTAGAGGATTGTTGAACTTTCAGAGCTGGATGACTGGTGGACTCCCGTCGGAGCTCCGGGAACACATGACACCAAAAAACATGTTTGGTTTATTCCAGGAAAATTCCAAGCTTCTATACAGTAAAAAAATAAATGGATCGTTGGAAACTGGCCTGGACAACAGTTAAAATCGGATGATACCTTCCAGCATTATTTTACAAGTCAAGATGTTCTCACAAAAACATTTCTACTGATTAAGTTTGTACAATCAAACACAATTTAATGAGTCATGCATAGTTATATGTAAAGCAGATAAATATATACATGAACCCTTCAGGGATTGAATATTTGTATTACTCACTGAACTGTGTTTCTATTTTGTATTGTGTGTGGGGGGGGGGGGGGGAGTTAAGATTTTCGGTAGAGACAAAATATCAATCATTTAAAATACACCTATCCTAAAAAAATAATAATTAGACCCTTAATTTCTTTGTGTGGATAAACTTACAGAATCTGCAGGGGATAAACATTTTAGGTTGTTGTGAAAAGATTTGGCGATAAAGCTTCAGCAGAGACTTCCCCCCATGATAACTGCTCCTAAGGGTAGATTTCCCTCTTACTTCCTGTTGTCTCTCATTTTGTAATTGCGAGTCGGATTTTTGTAATTCAGGAACTACCTGTACAGTGCTATTGTGTAGTACTCTAAATTGGCAAGCTGACACTGATGTGTAATGAGCAAGTATAGCTGACCTACGTATATACAAGACTTCCATCTACAGTATATGAACAAACTAGGGTTAAACATTCCTTCTAAGAACATTTGTTTTTGTTTCTTTAGATGGTTATTTTTAATCACTGACCAGACTATACATGACCTCCTTATTTATATATATATATATATATATATATATATATATATATATATATAAAATCTATATTTCAGTCTGCAGTAAAATCAAGCATATTCCATAAGGATTTATTAAAAAAAAAAAGCTGTATAGCTGCTCAACATGAAATGATCCCTACTTGACTGCTGAAATAAAGGAAGTCCAGTCTATATAGAAAAAGAAGACCGTCTGAATGGCTTGTCATGGAGCAGGTTCGAGAGTGTGCAGATTTGTTTTTTCATGGTGCTTTCTGTTCTTGGGCCACTTTTGGAGAAACCATTTTTTCTCTGGCTGTAAATAAGAACAATGGTTGTGTATAGGGTTATCGTGCACAGGATTTAAACTCAGAAGCAAGTCAAATAAGACAATGCATTTTAGGTGCTTTCTGAGAAACTGATTTGTGTACCGTGCATTTGGCTGCAGAAAATCTGTGTGTTTTACAACCCAGGCAAAAATAAATAAATAGACCAATATACAGTGGAAGCCTTGCCACTCGCCATCGCCAGTGTTTTTACTGTTTATTGGTGTAACAAATGTCAACTACTTTCTCCTGCTTGGTGTATGTTCACAGTGATTGCAGGCCCAGTGGCCCATGCACAAGATTTCACATGCCTCTGGGAGCATTGGACAGAAAAAAAATCAGTGGCATAGGGTAGGATCTGGGAGGAGGGTTAGAGAATGTTGCAAAAATATTTTTCTTATGGTTTTAGTTTATTTTCTAACACAAGTTCTCCCTATTCTTGTTTAGGGAGAAGATCCAATGTTAAACGGCCTCTGCGGAGAAAACCATAAGCATGATGAACAGAGGGCGTGTAAAACTTAACCAATTCTCTCATTTGATTTGTTAGTAGATCTGTCAATCTGTGGTGGTGGGTTAAGGCTGGGGTCTTTGCATTTTGTGTTTATTTTTTCCTCTTCTTTTAGGGCTGGTAATATATGGGAATAATTCCATTAGTAACAAAATGCTGCTCTCCACTCTTTGGTGCACATGATTCCATGTTCGAAAGAAAATACATTTATTATACAAGGTACCTAAAAAGTTTGGAATTTTAATTATCAGAACAAAATGTAAAGGCCTGTTAAAAAGAACATGCAAGAAGAAAGTCCTGTTTAAAAATACATACTCCATTAGGAGTATGCTCAAACAGACTTGTGCACGCATTTTGAGGGCATGCCTATCCATTTCTAGTAGGGCCCCCAATGTTCATCCTTTAGTAAACAGTGCACATGGCCCTCAATCATACACCAGGAAACACTTGTGCTTCATTGAGATGTGAAGGGAATAAAAGTGCTAAGTGTATTTGTTTGGCATGTGGAAGATAGAAGAGGGCCCACAGGAAATGGATAGGCACATCTTGATACAGCAAGCATACAACATTTGCACAACTGTTCAAAAGATGTTTGGGATTTTTTTGATATATATATTTTTACCAGCATAGGATGCTAAGACTAAAGGGAATATTAGACAAACTGGTTCTCATGTTTGTTGATGCAGCTAAAAATACTTTGCAGCTTTCAGTATTGTACATGTGTAGCAAATACAAAATTCTGGGTTTGCAGTAGAATGTTTAATCTTCCAAAAAACTATTCTAGTGAATGTAGAAATATTTTTGCTGCCTCTTATGGCCCTTCTAGGGGAATGGATGCTACAAAGGGTAGTTTATCACCATGGGTATACTATTACCAAATGTGGATCTCATTTGCACACATTTCTCCTAAGTTTTATGTATTTGCTTTATCTCTATTTAACTTATTAAACTTCATCATGCAAAAATGAATAAATCATGGTACTAAACCTGTTTTGTCTATTTAAATATTGTATTTTAGATCATTTAAAAATTTGGGGCATTAAAGTAACCTAGTACATTTTGAAGTATTTTACCTGTCAAAGATATTGTAATGCTCTGCAATCATACTTGTGATTCACAAACCACTGCAACGTTGCGCAAATCAAAACATTATTTTGAGATTCAGATTGTCAGCTTTCTGTGTTACCTGAATGGTCGTCATTGCACAGAGGTAATGATGATGATAAACTGTAATAATGAGCAAGTAGGTGGTGGAAAGGTGACTATGAAATCTGAACTGCCAAGTCATAAAACAGGGCTGTCAATCAGTAGGCACAGAATTTTATGGTACTGGCCAATGCATTTCATAATCTGTCAGACATGTCCCCTTTGTGAGGACACATGTTGGGGGATGTAGCTATTACTCATCTACGTCAGCAAAGAGCATCAAGGAAGGAGAAGAGGGAGCACATTTACCACTGATGGCAAAGATGAACTGACTGAATCCAGGAGCATAACAATGTTTACCAGCGTACAGCCACATCCTGTCATTGATTTATACACTCAGTGTTTCCCAACACCTGTGCCTACAAGGTGTATGATTCTGCGTGGATATGCACATTGTACTGCCCTTCATGTTCCTAGGACTGAGCCTTTAAACTTTTCGTGAAAGTTCATTGAGGAATTTTAGTTCACCTTTTAAAAAAAAAAAGAAGTGCATTGATATTATTTTTTTACTGGAGCCTGGAAAGCATTTTTCCCCGCGATCAGCAGATTGCAGGGGCAATGCAGGACTTCTGCAGACTTGTCAGTGTATCTTTCTGCTCGTTCCATACCTGACAGGAAGAGACTAAGAACTACCTAAAGCAGGGGTCATCAACCCCCGGGCCGCAGCCCACCTGCAGCCGTTCCGTGGGTGCGGGCGGGCAGCATGAGAGAGCCCCGGCGGCCAGCTCTATAATGTGAAGTTCCTCGGAGTAGATAAACAATGTCAGGGAAGGTGAAAGTGAAGCGCACGTTCCATTGCTCGGTTCGGTCACATGCTCTCCCTCACCTCCTGTACACAGCCATTCAGTGTTTTCTATTTCTGAGCACTGGGTGTTGTTAATTTATGTACCGTGGCCCCTCCCTCCGTCTCTCACACAGACACTGTGTACCACCGGACAGTGTGAATAAGCGTTCCCCCACAGTAACAGGGAAGCCACCTGTGTCCCTTGGTAATGGTGCTGGGGGTGGATAGAGCTGAGAGGAGACAAGTCCACACTTCTTCTGGGAGAGCAGGGAGCCGCCCCCTCCCCTCTGATCCTCCATATACTTACCTGCTGCTAATCCTCAGTTCTCATCATTGAACACACACCAACATGACTGAGCTCTGGAGGAGAGGCCCGGGGTAGTCCCGAGTACGACAGCACTACCAGTGACAGGGTGAGTGTGAGTGGGGACTGACTGGGACACCTGTGTGCATGGAGTGTCTAGGACCTGGTGGGGACACTACCTTCATCTGTGGGGGGGACAACCGCCTTCATCTGTGGAGGGGGGCTACCTTCATCTGTGGGGGACAACCACCTTCATCTGTGGGGGATGACCTTCATCTGTGGAGGGTGGGACTACCTTCATCTGTTGGGGCCTTACCACATCTGGTGGCAGGCAGCTTCCACTGATTCTGCATTATGGTGGATTGAACTTTTTAATTTATTACTACAATGTAATAGAAATAATGCGCTGACAAATTGCCTGCGAAAAATCGCTTAGCCCCCCCCGTTCCATCCATAACTTCACCCCAACCAGGCCTTGGCACAATTTTCTTACACTCAGCTGGTCCCCAGTGCCAAAAAGGATGGGGACCACTGACCTAAAGCACCCAGCACCCTAAATTTATTGAGAACTACAAGCCGAGGCCAAGGCTGTCGATACTTGCAGTTTCTCATTCACAGAACTCTGTGAATGAATGAATGACTTGGCTGGGTCCCACATAGCCACATTTTTATTTAAATAGTGTAAGAAAGTGGGCAGAGAAGATCCCCCTGCTTGCTTAACTAGATGGAGCTAATTGGGAACATATTACATGTTCTACCCTAAAAATGGGTAGAACAGGTTCCCAAAAGTGAATGTACCCTTTAATTCACCTGATAACGGAATGGACGGATTCCTTGGGTTCACTGAGAGAACTATTACATCTGACAATTATACCAACTCTTTGCAAGAGTTTATTGAATGAAGATCTAAATGTAAAGTATTTTATACCCGATGGTAAAAATATAAAATTAGAATTTTTTAATTTAAATTGGAGGATCTAAAATCCGATCTAATGCTGATTTGGACCAGTATTAACTGAATTCGAATTGGTCACTATGGGTTATTGCAATTAACTTGCTAGTAAACCTTTGCATAAGTCCAATGACTCAAAGAGCAAGTCATATTTTTCCGCTCCCGGGATGCAGGGCATGGGTTTGTGATGTTGCACACTAAACAGTACAAAGCTGTCTGGGACCTGAGTGGGGGAAATAAACCCCCCCCCCCTTTATACAGAAAGAAAACATGCACATCATCAGTTCAACCACCACCTGTGTTCTGGGGGAGGGCGGCCTGCCATCACAATGGATTGCCTGCTGTTGGAGAAAACTGTCAGGCCCCGTACACACGACTGAGTTTCTCGGCAGAATCCAACGAGAAGCTCGCTGGGATCCATATTCTACCGAGAAGCTCGATCGTGTGTACACTTTCGTTGAGCGTCCCGTCGGGAAGCTCGTCGAGCCAAAATAGAGAGCAGGTTCTCTATTTGCTCGACGGGCCATCGGGACTAATGGCTCGACGCCTTTTTCGACAGCCTGGTCGACGAACTCGACGGCCGGCCGAGAACCTCGTCGGGTGGAACGATGGGTTTAGCCCGACAGGGTTCTCGGACGTGTGTACGTGGCCTCAGAAGTGACACATTTAGATTTCAGGGCAAAGAGAGCGCGGCCATGATCGACAATTGGCCCTATGGATTGAGGTGGGCACACATCATATGAGGTTATAAAGTATTTGTTCATTTTACATTTCACTGTTGACATTTTTGAATAGAGGCCATATTTTCTAAATAAACATTCAGTAGGAAAATTTAGCAAATTATTTTCCATAATAAAGCAGCTCAGTTTAAACACTTCAGCTCCAAAAGGTTTACCCACCTTCATGACCAGGCCATTTTTTTGGCGATACGGCACTGCGTTTCTTTAACTGACAATTTCACGGTCGTGCGACATTGTACCCAAACAAAATTGATGAACTTTTTTTTCTTTTGGTGGTATTTGATCACCTCTGTTATCTTATTTTTTGCACTATAAACAAAGAACGGAAAATTTGAAAAAAAATATAAATATATTTTTTTACTTTCTGCTATAACAATATTCAATAAAAAAATATATATTAATTTCTTCATCAATTTAGGCTAATATATCTCCTGCTACATGATTTTTTGTAAAAAAAATCACAATAAGGGTATATTGATTGGTTTGCACAAAAGTTTTGTATCTACAAACTATGGGATAGATTTATGGACTTTTTTTTTTATTTATTTTTTACTAGTAAAGGTGGTGATGAATGATTTTTAGCAGGACTGTGACATTGTGGCGTACAAAGTCTGACAGTAAGTGACACTTTTTGAGACCAGTGCTCTGTGCTAAAAAATAAAATTAATGTCACTGTACTAATAGGAAAGGATCCCCCTTGGTGAGAAGTGAAGCAGTGGCGGCTGGTGCTTAAAATTTTTGGGGGGGTGCAAACTAAAAAATGTATTGCAGCCACTGTGCCATCAATTTGCACCACTGTGCCATGCCATCAAACGCAGCCACTGTGCCATCAATTCGCACCACTGTGCTATGCCGTTAAACGCAGTCACTGTGCCATGCCATCAAATGCAGCCACTGTGCCATCAATTGTCACCACTGTGCCATGCCATCAAATGCAACCACTGTGCCATGCCATCAAATGCAGTCACTGTGCCATGCCATCAAACGCAGCCACTGTGCCATAAATTCGCACCACTGTGCCATGCCATTAAACGCAGCCTCTGTGCCATGTCATTAAACGCAGCCACTGTGCCATCAATTGTCACCACTGTACCATGCCATCAAATGCAGCCACTGTGCCATGCCATCAAACACAGCCACTGTGCAATCAATTGTTACCACTGTGCCCTTTAATGGTCTCCACTGTGCCAATTGTCCCCACTGTGCCTATTGTCCACTGTGCCTATAATATTATATTAGTGTTATCATGATTACCATCACCCTGGGGTGGTAATCATTCACCCACTAATAGATATGTGCCACATCCTTCAATATAGGAGTTTGTGAAAAAAACATGTAACCATGTCTTAAACGAGAATAAATGGACTTTGTAGACACAACCCAATAAAATGTGATACTTTTAATAGAAAAATACAAAATACATCACAATTGCACTATAGAAAACAATAGAGCAAAATGAAATAAAGCCAAAAACAAGAACACCCAGAAGACCCTATACGTATAACTCTGAGATGGACACTCGATAGCCACAAGGCTAGATGTAATTTATACAGATATAGCGCTGGGTGAAGTGATGATATCAGAGGTAGGGGCCATTGGATCCTTGGAAGAGTAAAATTCAGCTCGACATGTTTCGCGACTTAGTATATGTCGCTTCTTCGGGAGCTTCGATAAACGGTGCTTGTTTGTTAGAAAGAAGGTTAACACTGTGTGTGCCAAATGCAAAGGCCTGCTGGTAGTCAACCACACCCAACCCCACAGGGGTGTGGTGAGGAGGGGAATGGGGTGGGTAACAATGCGTATCACTTCCACTATCACCATATGCCACAAAGTATGGGGGCAAGTTGGGGTAGATCTTTGCAAGTAAGAAAAACAGATTTAAATAGGCCAAAGCGAATGGAAGACGTCCTTAAAAATTCCCACAATGGAATCCCCAAAATAAAGATAGCCAAGATCTTAAAGGATGTATTTAAAAGAGATCAATATGATAATTTTGACTTGAAGGGTCTACTCAAAAAGAGCCACTAGATAGTATCAACAGTAAGCTCTGCAAAACAAATTCACATAACGCCGCCACACTGGTCAGATAGCCAGCCTGTGCACCTTCCAGACCGCACTGGCATGCCATCAAACACAGCCACTGTGCAATCAATTGTCACCACTGTGCCCTTTAATGGTCGTCGCTGTGCCAATTGTCCCCACTGTGCCTATTGTCCCCACTGTGCCTATTGTCGCCACTGTGGCCTTCAATTGTTGCCACTGTGCCTATTCATCCTGCTGTGGCAATTGTCCCCACTATTGTCACCACTGTGCCCATTGATGTTGCCGCTCCTTCCCCCCCCCCACCCGGCCCTTTCCTTTACTGAAGTCAGGCATCCACGTCCCACGATGTCTTCTCCCGCCCTCGATGACTGACAGGCGTCTCGGCCAATCAGGTTACCGGTAGCCAGAACTGGCCAACCTGATTGGCTGAGACGCCAGTCAGTCTTATCCAAGGAGCGCACAGCCTGTGCGTTCCGAGGATAAGCTTCCGGGACCCGAGGGCTGTACTGGGAAAGCCTATTAGAGCTGCTGGCTCTGAAAGACACTGTCAGGAACTGTTAGGATAAGTACTCACGAGGCCGAGATGCCGAGGGCGGCTGCCTTTGCGGCTCTGTGCACTTCACCCCCTGGAGGTGGAGACAGCGGGGAAGGGCACAAGGGGCACCGGCTACCAGCGGAAGGTGTTGAGCTGATAGGAGATCTCTGAAGGCTTGGCTTCTGATCACAGGACAAGATCGCAGCGGGTGTGGATAGTGATCCTAGGAGCAATAAAGTTTATCAGGCAGAGAGTCAGTTCAGGTCAAGACGGTGAGCAGGTCCGAGATGCAAGCCAATGGTTCAGGGATTGGAGAAGGCAGGAGGTCCAAGGTGCAAGCCGGAGGTCAAGGGGTACAGACAGCAGCGGAAACGATGAGACAAGCCGAGGGTCAAGTGCAGGAGAAGGCGTAGAGAAGTCAGGTCCGATCCGGGTCAATAGGTTACAAGCTTTCAGGTAAACAAGGCACTAAGCAGGATAGCTGACAACAAACCAGCAACCCGCCATGCGTCTGGGGCTGGTTTAAATAGGCCGGGCTGGAACTTGATTGGTGGACGTGCGCGTGGATGCGCGCAGACGCACACGCGCGTGTGCGCGCAGGTGCGCGCCCACGTACGCACCGTGACGCAGAACCATGCTGGAACGCAGAGGCGCGCATGCGTGCGCTGCGCACGGGCACGGGCATGCGTCGTGGCGCGGATCGGCCGCTGGAGCCACTGATACCCTGACAGTGCCCCCCCCAAGGGGCGGACTCCGTACGCCCAAGCTGGACATCAGTTCAGGGTGGTCTTGGTGGAAGGCTCGAATTAGCCGAGGAGCGTGTAAGTTCCTTGATGGTTCCCATGAATTATCTTCCGGGGGGTACCCCTTCCATTTGACCAGGTATTGCAGCTGTCTTCCTCTCTTTCTACAGCCCAGAATGGCCTCAACTTCGAATTCTACTTCCCCTTCGATTTCTACTGGTGATGGCGGGGATTCCTCCCTCTCTGGGAAGGACTCAGGGACGACAGGCTTCAGTAAGGAGACATGAAAGACAGGATGGATTTTGTAGGAATTAGGCAGAGCTAATTCGAAAGCTACATCATTGATCTTTCGTTTGACTTGGAAAGGTCCGATGAACCTTGGCCCTAACTTCCGGGAAGGTATGTTTAACTTGAGATTTGCGGCTGACAGCCATACTTTTTCCCCAATTTAAAAGATCGGGCTTTCCTTTTTCTTCTTAAAGTTCAGTTGAATAGAGGTTACGTGCTCCTGAACGGCTGGAACCGATGTCTCCGGAATAGAGCTAGGCAGGAATGAGGGGTGAAACCCGAAGTTTGACCAGAAGGGGGTTTGGTTGGTTGTGGAATGAATGGAATTGTTGTATGCAAATTTCGCGGACGGAAGTAGTGAAGACCAGTCGTCCTGGGAGGTTGAACAGAAGCAGTGGAGGTATTGCTCCAGGGTCTGGTTCGTCCTTTCGGTCTGACCATTACTCCGTGGGTGATAGGCTGATGAAAGACAAATCTTGATATTGAGAGATTTGCAAAGCTCTTTCCAGAATTTGGAAGTAAATTGTGCGCCTCTGTCAGAGACGATACTTTTGGGGGTCCCGTGAAGCCGGACTATCTCCTTGAGGAAAACTTTAGCTGTCTCTGTAGCGGTGGGGGTGCCCACCATAGGTAGGAAGTGTGCCATCTTGGAAAGGCGGTCGATGACTACAAAAATTGAGGTAAAACCCCCAGAAGGGGGAAGATCTACAATAAAGTCCATGGAGACTTCCGACCATGGTCGTTCGGGAATGGGCAGAGGCTTGAGCAACCCCCAACCCCTTGTACTAGGTCCTTTGTTGCGTTGACAACGAACACATGCAGACACATAGGCTTTACAATCCTGCCTCCAGTTTGGCCACCAGAAGGTGCGGGAGATCAATTCCGCGGTCTTTCGGGTTCCAAAATGGCCCGCCAGCTTGTGATCGTGGAAGATCATAATAGGGTGGACTGCCCCTTCCAACAAATATCTCCACTCTTCTAGGGCGAATTTAATCGCTAGCAACTCTCTGTCACCGACATCGTAATTCCTTTCTGGCAGATTTAATTTTCGAGAGGCAAAAGCCACTGGATGCAACAGGACCTTTAGTCCATATCTTTGGGATAGGATTGCTCCCACAGCTGTCTCGGAGGCGTCCACCTCAAGTATGAAGGGTAGTGCTGGGTCGGGGTGGCGTAGAATGGGTGCTGAGGTAAACATTGACTTGAGCTTAAGGAAGGCTTCTTGGGCCTCCTGAGACCACACGAAACGGTTGCCTTGACGAGTGAGCTTGGTAATGGTTGCAACGATGGCGGAAAACCCAATGATAAAGCGTCTATAAAAGTTAGCGAAACCAATAAAACGTTGTACTCCCTTCCTGTCTCGGGGAGCTGGCCAGTCTTGAATGGCTTGGACTTTTTGTGGGTCCATGGCGACTCCAGACGTGGAAATGATGAACCCGAGGAATTGTACTGTACTCCTTTCAAACTCACACTTCTCGGCTTTCAGATACAACTTATGGAGCCTGAGGGTAGTGAGAACTATCTTGACATGTTCCTGATGAAGCTCAATAGAAGTGGAAAAAATAAGAATATCGTCCAAATAGACCACCAGAAAGTCATCCAAGTACTTCCGAAAGATGTCGTTGACAAAAGGTTGGAAGGTGGCTGGGGCGTTGCAAAGACCGAACGGCATTACGAGATACTCAAAGTGTCCGAACCTGGATCTAAATGCTGTCTTCCACTCATCCCCTGCTCTAATTCGGACAAGGTTGTAAGCTCCCCGGAGATCTAATTTGGAGAAGATTTTAGCAGACCGGAAACGTTGGAAGAGTTCGGGGATGAGAGGTAGTGGGTACCTATTTTTGACAGTAATTTTGTTCAATTCCCTGTAGTCTATGCAGGGTCTGAGGGAGCCGTCTTTTTTTCCCACAAAGAAGATCCCCGCTCCCGCCGGGGAGGAGGAAGGGTGAATAAATTGTTTTTCAAGGTTCTCGTCGATGTAGGCCTTGAGGGCCTTCAGTTCAGTCTCTGATAGGGGAAAAATACGGCCAAACGGGACTTCTGCACCGGGGAGCAGGTCTATAGGACAATCATAAGGCCTGTGAGGTGGCAGGCGGTTGGCCTGTTGTTTGTCAAAGACGTCTGTGAATTCCCGGTATGCTGGAGGGACATCTTGAAGATTCTCTGCTGTGGTGGTAACGGTGGAACAGACGGTGGTAACCGGTGCAAGGCAATGTACAGAGCAATGGGAAGAAACAAAGCTGACTTCTTTGCTTCCCCAGTCAATATGTGGTTGGTGTGTGTACAGCCAGGGAAGGCCCAAAATAATAGGGAACATCGGAGATGAAATTAAGTCCAACTGTAGGAGCTCCTGGTGTCCAGAATCTGTGATGGCCACGACAGGGTCGGTCTGCTGTGTGACTAATCCTGAACGAGGCAGAGAGCCGTCCACCAGGCGTACTTGTAAATGAGGATCCTTCGGGTGAAGGGGAAAATGTAGTTTCAGAGCTAGGGCAGAGTCCACGAAGCTACTGCAGGCACCAGAGTCAATGATTGCTGGTAAGCGAGTCACCCCTTCCGGTAGCTGTAGAGAGAGAAAAAGAGTAAGGTAAGACTGTGGAGTGCTGACGACACGGCAATCTGAGGTGGGTCTGGGTGCGCACTTACTGGGTCTCACCGGACAGGTGCGAAGGAAGTGGCCGGAGGCACCGCAGTACAGGCATAGGTTGGCTTGACGCCTGCGTTGTCTTTCTTCTGGAGTGAGAGGAGAGTGGACCAGCCCAAGCTGCATGGGTTCTGGGTCGGGCACCGGGTTGGAGGAGACTGGAGGTGATGAGTACGTAGGAGCTGGTCTCGGAGGAATCCAGGTTGGACGAAGCGTGTGGAGGCGCTCGGAGCACCGTTCTCGTAGCCGTCTGTCCAATTGGGTGGCGGCCTGAATTAAGTCCTCCAGGGTAGCAGGAGGTTCAGTTCTGGCTAGCTCGTCTTTGAGCGCTTCTGAAAGTCCCTGCCGGAACTGATACTTAAGAGCTGCTTCATTCCAGCCGGTGTCGGCTGACCATTTCCGAAACTCGGCTGTGTAGTCCTCCACTGGTCTCCTACCCTGGCTGAGGCTGTGAAGGATGGTATCAGCTGTCGCTGTACGTTGTGGATCATCGTAAAGTCTGGCCATTTGCTCAAAGAAGGTGTCAAGTGTGTCCAGCACCGGACTTCTCTGTTCCATGAGACCATGTGCCCATGCCTGGGGTTCTTCAGAGAGGAGGGAGATAACGAAGCCAACTTTTACTGCTTCTGAATAGAATGTTCTGGGCTGCAGCGCGAGGTATAGAGAACAGGCGTTTTTGAATGCACGATACTTCCTACGATCGCCTGTGAATCGCTCAGGAGTCGGGACTCTGGGCTCAGGGTGAGTCACTACCACAGCTGGGTTAGCCGAAGCCTATGGGGCTGTAGTCTCTGTAGGAGGCGCTGTGGTTGGAGCCGAGGGGAAAGGTTGTCCGGTAAGCTGCTGAAGACGGCCGTCAATTTGGAGGTACCCATCCTGCAACTTCTGCACGGCGTCCGTAAGAGCCGAGACCTGCTGACATAAGGTCTCAAAAGGCGAGCGCACCCTGTCGGCCTCTGACATCGGGCTGGTTTGTACTGTCAGGAACTGTTAGGATAAGTACTCACCGAGGCTGAGATGCCGAGGGCGGCTGCCTTTGCGGCTCTGTGCACTTCACCCCCTGGAGGTGGAGACAGCGGGGAAGGGCACAAAGGGGCACCGGCTACCAGCGGAAGGTGTTGAGCTGATAGGAGATCTCTGAAGGCTTGGCTTTTGATCACAGGACAAGATCGCAGCGGGTGTGGATAGTGATCCTAGGAGCAATAAAGTTTATCAGGCAGAGAGTCAGTTCAGGTCAAGACGGTGAGCAGGTCCGAGATGCAAGCCAATGGTTCAGGGATTGGAGAAGGCAGGAGGTCCAAGGTGCAAGCCGGAGGTCAAGGGGTACAGACAGCAGCAGAAACGATGAGACAAGCCGAGGGTCAAGTGCAGGAGAAGGCGTGGAGAAGTCAGGTCCGATCCGGGTCAATAGGTTACAAGCTTTCAGGTAAACAAGGCACTAAGCAGGATAGCTGACAACAAACCAGCAACCCGCCATGCGTCTGGGGCTGGTTTAAATAGGCCGGGCTGGAACTTGATTGGTGGACGTGCGCGTGGATGCGCGCGCAGACGCACGCGCGTGTGCGCGCAGATGCGAGCGCAGACGCACGCGCGTGTGCACGCAGGTGCGCGCCCACGTACGCGCCGTGACGCAGAACCATGCTGGAACGCAGAGGCGCGCATGCGCGCGCCGCGCACGGGCACGGGAATGCGTCGTGGCGCGGATCGGCCGCTGGAGCCACTGATACCCTGACAGACACTTCCATACAGCCAACCAGCTGCCGTTATTCAGATGGCCGGACATGAGCGCCGACCATCTGAATAGAACAGTGGCAGCGACGATAATAACAGATTTGTGCAATGCATGAATCTATGTTATTAGACTGAGTGGCGGTGAGAGCCAGAGGGGGCTGCGCTCCAGCGCCCTCTATGGACGAACCGCCACTGAAGTGAAGTTATACAAACATAATAGAAAAGTAAATTTTTTAACAAAGTATATAACAATCTATACAAATTGTATTGAACAATATTAAAAAGAGCAATTATTGTTGCTAGAATACAAACACGTCAACACAACCGTGATGGAATCATCATGGCATAAGCAAGGAAAACACCCGACGCTATTCAGAAATTCATTCTTTCATCAGGGGTGTATATTTAATAAAACTGATCACTTCTATAATAGAACAAAGAAGGAATATATGAGTTTGCATGAACATAACATACATCATTTCTGTTCTTTCTTTGTACAAGATCACACTTACAAGTTGACAGAGGTTAGAAGTTGCATTCAGTAGACACAAAATTGTTAACAGTCAGTGATGTTCATTGCATTGACCCGAGTGAGGATATGATTTGAGAATTAGCCCCCAAGTGAGATCCAGCGAGACCTGGCGGTTAACGCCACCAAGGAGAGGGAAGCATAGCAGACAAAACCGCACTCTAGTGGAAGAAAAAGGGAATTAGAGAGAGTGAATAAGTATACAAAATATGTCACAAATTGGTACTTATGTAATACACCTATATATCTGTAACATATAGATACACTGTTTATTTAAATAGGCTTAATTGTGTCGCCTAAATTACTGTCATAGGCATAGCAATAAAACAATCAATTTGGAAAAAGAAAGGGATGGGGAAAGTAAATAAAGTATAAGATATGTCATAAATTGGTGTATATGTATTACACCTGTATAGCTGCGACATGTAGAAACAGAATTTTATTTTAGTGGGCTTAATTGTGTCAGCTAAATTACTGTCATGACTCATAAGGTAAGATACTGTAACATAAAATTATACAGTATATTCACTAAAGATCAATAAAGTGAAAACAATGGTCCCTTTGGCTCCATACTTAGGCTGTACTGTAAGCCAAATGAGTACCAGAAGGAGCACTGAGGTGACAGGCAGAGTTATAATCTACATATGATAAGTATTCATAAATCAGCCAGTAAAAGATCACAGATAGATAAACTTATTTAAGAGATTACCAAGTTTGCAGGGAGTTTATGCAATCCACTTGGTGGGAGGACGTTGTGCATCCGTTCTACTGGATGCGGAGGATAGATGGGAAGGCACTGCATGTGTTTCCACTTTACACTGCCGATCAGATTGAGTACGTTTTGGCCTGGTCCCCGGGCGTGTGATGCACAGTTGATGGAGCGGGTAGGTGTCCTGCTTCAGACACCCACCGATGCACATTGGGGGCAGAGGCTACGGCCAGAAGACCAAGGCCCCAAGTTGCGTTCAACACACAGGGAGAAGGAGAATACTGCCCAAGATGTGAAAGAAGGCCACTTCATGCTAATAAGCACCTGAGTGGCCCATAGGCGCCGGTTGGAAGCTCACAGGCAGAAGGAGGGGGCAAAAATACACAAGCCATAATATTGAATTAAAAAAAAAAAACAGGTTGCACAGACATCACTGAGAGTTATAGCATTACAACTTTATAACAGAGCAAACAAAAAAACATGAACAAAAGTCACTATATATCTTATACAGAGTAATTAGGTTGGTACCAAATATGCATATGTCTTATTCTCTCCACTATATTCAATACCTATACTGCATCATACATGAATGCTAGTATGATGCAAACAAACATAGTCAGCAGACAGGTTGGCCAGATATATTTTTTAAATAATAAGAGTTCAAAAGAACGAATGATATCAGGGCTATTCAAAAGAGAGAATGACACAGTATTTTCAGTTTGAAAAAGAGAATATTAAATCCCATTTGTATTGTACAAATGGGATTTTTTTAATTAAATCCTTACTTTTGCAACCCACCAAATCCCTCCAAGAATGGAGGCGGAGGATTAATTCTATCAAGGATGAGGAACTAAATCTGAGGGAATCTGCCATTGTGTATGAGAGTAACATGACGTCCACAAGGTAAATCTGGATTGCTGAGTATATGGCGATATGTTCGCTTGCAAAACTCCTGAATGGTTTTAGCCACATAGAAGCAAACGCACTCACGTGTCAGAAGGTAAATGACCCCGGCTGTTTTACAATTTGCATAATGTTGATGCTTAAAAATTGTACCATTTGACCACATAAATTTACATTAATTGCAGTCGCCACAGCGGAAGGTGCCAAGATGCTTGCATGGATCTCATCTGGTACTACCCTTGAATTCACTGTGAACTAACTGGTCACTAATTGATTTGGCCCATCTATATGTCATGGCCAGCTTGTCAGATACAAATAGATTAATGGCAGGATCCATACTAAGGAGATGCCAATATTTCTTAACAATAGTTCTAACCTGTGAGTGCTGGTCACAAAAGCAGGTTATAATGTGGGTATTGTTGTCAACTTTGTACTTTTTTTGGGCATAAATTAAAGTGTGTCTTGCTGGTGTTGTGGCACGTTTGTAAGCCTTTTTTAGGCAGGTTTTAGAATATCCCCTAGCCAATAGTCTATCCCATGGTATGGCAGCTTCAGCTGGAAAATAGCTGTCACTAGAGCAGTACTGGCTATAGGGGATAGAGTTTGCTAAAGATCTTGGATGAAAGCTTGAAAAGTGAAGAATATTATTACCTGCTGTGGGTTTGTGGTAGAGAGTTCACCATCCTGTCCATTGGAAATTGTGATATCAAGAAAATAATAATTTAAACTATAGTTCATTGTAAATGTAAGGTTGAATTATTCCAAATTCATTGCTTGTAAACATTGATGAAGAGTCTCAATCAAGCCATCCCAGACTATCAAAATGTCATCTATAATTCTACACCATAAACTAATCTGGCTGGAAAACTCCAATAGATCCTCAGATGACAAAAAGTTGCACTTCCATTCCCCCAGGTACAGGTTGGCATAGGAGGGGGTACAACAGGTTCCCCTGTACCCAGGGATGTATTTAGGCCTGACTAAACTTGTGCACCCCCTAATTTAAATATGACCCACCCCTTCCTGTCAAGGCCACACCCCTTGCGATTTAAGACCCACCCTGAAATTTTCAACTGGGGACACTAGTTCTGATGGCCTGGGGGGGGGGGGGCAATGGATTCCTTTAATTTGCACAGATTTCCTCTCACTTCCTGTATGGCTAAACTAATTTGCCTAACAGTGTAGAGCAAGCCGGCGGGAAACTGTCCGTGCTGCCCCCCTGCAAAATGCTGCCCTAGGCCTAGGCCTTGTTGGTCTAGGCCAGGATACAGCATTGCCTGTACCTGGAGGAAATGGGAGCCCTGGGACAAAAGATCATTATGAGTGAGTATAAATTCCAAAGCCATGAGGATGAACTCATTCAGCTTTCACTCAGACTGATTCTTTTGGGATAAACAATGTTTAACCACTTCCATACAGGGCACTTACGCACCTCCCCGCCCAAGCCAATTTACAGCTTTCAGCCATGCCGCACTTTGAATGACAATTGCGCGGTCATGCTACACTGTACCCAAACAAAATTGTCGTCCTTTTCCCCCACAAATAGAGCTTTCTTTTGGTGGTATTTGATCACCTCTGCGATTTTTTTTTTTTTTTGCGCAACAACTAAAAAAAAGACTCAAATTTTGAAAAAAAATTAAGTTTTTATTTTTTTCTGTTAATTTTTTTAAATAAGTACGTTTTCTCTTTCAATTACAGGCACTGATATGGCGGCACTGATGGGCACCGATGAGGTGGCACTGATGGGCACCGATAAGGTAGTACTGATGGGCACTGATGAGGTGGCACTGATAGGCGGCGCTGGTATGCGGCACTGATGTGGCACTCATAGGCGGCACTGATGGGCACTCATAGGCGGCACTGATGGGTGGCACTGATGGGCACTGATGGGCGGCACTGGGCACTCATATGCGGCACATATGGGTATTTGTGGGCACTGATTGGCATTTTTTTTCCTGGTGGTCTAGTGTGGTGATCTGAGGGGGGCTGCACTGATAAACAATCAGCGCGAACCCCCCCTGTCAGGAGATCCGCCGATCGGCTCTCCTCTACTTGCGTCTATCAGACGTGAGTGAGGAAGAGCCGTCAACGGCTCTTCCTGTTTACATTGTGATCAGCCATGATTGGACACGGCTGATCACGTGGTAACGAGGCTCAGCCGGAGACTCGTTACTGAGATCGGGGATGCAGGGTGTCAATATAGGGGGCGTGCAGCGGCTCAATATCCTGAAGACGTCACATGACGTCATATGTAAAACTAGCATTCATTTTGGAGATGGCACATTCTACATTTTTAAAATTAGTGCCTCGTTTATTGCAGCGCATTTTTTTCTTTGTTCTATTGCTAGAATAAACATGTTGTTTTGCTGTTGCTATTTAGGCAGAGTTCTCCCATACTGACTTCTTTTATTTTTTGCTTGTGATCTCATGTTTTCCTTTTTTTTTTTAGAAAGCCAGATCTCCGAAATAACTTTTTGTTTTTGAGAAATGTCTTCTTTTTTTTTTCTCAAGTTATGACAACAACTTTGTTTTTTTTTCACCCCTCCCCCCCCTCAAGGAGGTTGTGTCCTTTGTTAATTACACATTGTATTTCGGAAATGTTTAAGGGCTATTCACCAAAAAAAAACACAATCGACAAGTACTTAACTTAAATAAAACTACATTTATTCTGGTTAAAAAAAAAAACAACATGAAGGGCAACAATTGCCCAATCAGCCAAATATATGCAGACTTTGGACACCAAAGGCACATTCCACCATGATCAACAACAAAATCAATAAGATCAAGAGTCCCTCTAATTTGGGTCACAATGTACTCCCCAAATACCAGAAATCATAAGCAGCAGCAGATGTCATACATGACCCCAAGCTACAACAACCTCAGTTTTATGCCAAATCAGCTTGAAGCCAGGGAATCACTTTCTGGTCATTCTTGCAGCCTTCCTTCCACGGCTCCCTCCACGGCCCCTTGCAGGTGTTGAAAATGCTGCAGCAGGAGGAGGAGACTGGGCCGGGTCACTGAATTTTGTGGTCTTAGTCCGCAGGCCCCTTCTTCCCCTCTGTATCACAGGTGCTATCAGATCCTGGGCCAGGCCCCGTTGTTGCTGCTCCATTTCTTGCAGCTCATGTGAAATGTATGAGACGTAGCTCTCAACAGGGTTAAGGGGGGCCCTTGTGAATTCTGCTGCCTCCTTAATGACCCGCAGTGACTCCTCCTCTAGCTGGGTCATGCGCCTCATTTCTTTTGGGGTGTGATTCTCTGGCCTTGATCTGATCGTCTAGAAAAATTAGGTGTGTATAGTACCACAGCTTGGGCTCCTATACTTCATCTGGTGCTGCTCCTGACCTCCGAGAAGCACGGACCTGTATAAAACGCTTCTTGTAAGCCTTCCTGATGTTTTTGATTTTATTGCTTATCATGTTGAAAGTTTGCTCTGGGATTCAGGTCTGCATATAAGTGATCAATTGGTCATTTGTTGCCCTTCGAACAATATTGTTAAAATAGAATGGATTTGTTATATCTTACAGGATTTTTACATTGCGATTACATTGCGGTATTTCAGACCGTTCTCATCAGATGGACTGATTGTGTGTACGTGGCTTTAGAAGATACATCAGAAATCAAATCACAGAGTCATGATTATTGTTATGTTTGAAGCGTTGTCTCCTTATATTTAGGTTAGCCTGGTTCCATTTGTATGCATGGCCCTCTTTAAAGGCTAACTGATCCCACCAGAAATGTTTTTGTCCTTTTGGAGCTGAATGCCTTTATTGAATTTTGTCAAAATGTACTTATAGTTTATTTTCCTCTTAGATTTTTCTCCCAGGCTTTTTTAAAATCACTATTAACGCACTGATGGTGGGGAAAATCTTTACACGCAGGCCTAATGGGTTAATATCGGCTTTGATGTACCTGTCAAATGAGTGGACATGCCAAAATACAGATGATTTATGTTCTAGAGTTTTTTTAGATGAAAAAAGAAAGAGGGTATCTCTGAATCAGGAGACTCTTTAGCCTGAAACTCCTTGTCGTAGTCAAGCATTAAAGCCTCCCATTATTTGATTGGTAATAAATTAGTCATGATGGAATAACTATGGAAAAGAAAAGAACAAAAAAATATATACTATACACAAAATATGTTACAGACAAAATGCTGGAAAACCCAACATATATATGTGTATATAGAGAGAAGAGCATACACATATGTATATCAGGAAAGAACGACCACCCAACAATAATGGGGGATGTATATTTTCTACCCTAAGTCAGGAATCTAAGAAAAATGCAGGCTGGGTTGATCAGTAAAAAAAAAAAAAATAGGATGAAAATGGAGCCAAGTGAGGACCCCTGAAAATCCCCTAATAGAGAATCAACCATGGTATACCGAAATTAATTATAAATCTTATTGTTGTATCAAAAGGGGTGCTATAGTTTCGTTAAATGCTAAATGTTACATATGAGGAATATATCCTCATCATATCCATCAATAAAAAACATACATACAAAAAAGTAAAAATAGACAATGTTGTCACACTAAAGGCGCCAGACCTAGGGGCCCCACACATACACATGTACGTCCAGCTGAGGGCACTGGATGGTGCTGCTATGTATCAGGTAAACTAATATTAGCATGGAAAATATATACTGATAATTGAACTTGATTTCAAAAGAGATATTGCTCTGAATGTCTATTAAAGACCATTTTCATTGTGGCTATTCTATGAGTAGTTTTCATGATGATATATTAATTGATGACTGCTGACCATTTCTTTCTCGTACATCACGGGACACAGAGCGGCATATTCATTACTATATGGTTATATGGAGTACCTTCAGGTGTGGACACTGGCAATCTCAAACAAACAGGAAGTCCCTCCCTATATAACCCCCTCCCCTAGAGGGAGTCCCTCAGTTTTTTCGCCAGTGTCTTAGGTGTTGGTCACGGAATAGCTTTGCTCCACATCCTTGGGATTAAGGGCGGGCTAACCGGATCTGTCCAAGGAGCCTCAGTGCCAAAGTGGACAGTACCCGGGCCCCAAACCGTGGGGTTTTGCCTATATTGCTCCTCTTTGGAGGGCTGGACCCTGGGCCCAGGACTTGGAGTTTGTAAAAACCATAAGTTCCTGTTTGCCAGGGTGCTATATAGGTCCAGGACAGTGGGTACCTTCATAGGACCCCAGGGCCTGAAGGTCTACTACGCTACCCACGGAGATGGGAGAAGATTGGACCGTTTTGCAAAACGTCCTGCTGCATGGAGCAGGTAAGAGGGGAGCCTGCGGGACTTGGTTCGACAGCAGGCTCTCCAGGGGAGATCTTAAGGGGGGTAGCCTGAGTATGCTCTGCATTGGCACCATGGTCACTATGTCTGATAGACAGGATGCCCTGAAATGTTTCCCCCCATAACTTGATCCCCCTACCTATCTATGTATGTTTGCTAGCTACCTGCTGCTCGCTGGTTGAAGATCTTTTAAAAAAAAAAAAAAAAAGATCTGTCTCTAGGCTAAAGGGACTCCTTAGGGGCCTGTGTTAGCCTTACCTTGCCGGGATTCAAATCTGCCGCCTGATGCGTCCTCCAACCTGCATTCCTGGGCTCCAGAGTGCGTCTCCTCCTGGGCTCTCCTCCCCCGACAGACGCGCGCATGCATATAGAAAATGTTTGCGCCGTTCGGGGGGGGGGGGGCGGGAGTGTGACTGCAGTGTAGAGTGGGCGCGCCTTTAATTGCTGTTATACACAGCAGGCGCGTTCTTAGCTCAGTTCAGAGCTGAGCTGGAGAGAGAGAGGACGTAGAGCTGGCAGCACAGTGACTCCCGGTGGCGAGAAGGGGTACTACATACTGGAGTCAGCTCCAATACTTTTTGTTAAGCCAAAATCCCCTTGGCAACAGGTTGAATGCTGGCAAACATGTTGGGGGTGGGGCTGTATGTGGTGAATAACATATAAAAGAAAACATACTGAGCCCCACCGGTTTTGGGGCATTAGTGATCCTATTGTCCCCTAAACCTTTTTT
The DNA here is from genome assembly GCA_029574335.1 of Rana kukunoris. NCBI lineage: Eukaryota > Metazoa > Chordata > Amphibia > Anura > Ranidae > Rana > Rana kukunoris. Next base: position 326,230,492 of record CM056049.1, read on the forward strand.
TTTTTTTGTACTCCTGGCTATAACAGTCTGTTGTTGTAAGCGGAGTCCTTCGCTTTTGTATTATGGCTTCCAAGGGTTCAGGATCAAAAAAAAAAAAAATAATAATAAAGAGAAAAGGCAAAGACAAAGGGGTTCCTCCTCTGGTTCTGATAATATGCCAATACTTTCCCCACAGGTTATTCCTATAGGGGGTCACCCTGGATAAGCCATTAAGGGGTCTGGTGCTGAGGCTGGCCCAGGTCGGCCCAACCCTGTGTTATCACAGAGGAGATGCTAGCCGTCACCCTAGGGGGGCTAGAGAAAAAAGGTTAACAGCTATGATCGCTGGCTCTTTTTCTGGCAAGAAGCGGACTAGATCCCCATCGCCAAAAGGGACAGAACCTGGAGGATCTACCACTGTAGAATCGTTTTCAGCCTCCCAGGCGGAGAGTCTGTGGGTCCAGTCTTTGACAGACATGGCCCGCTTGGCATTCAATTTGCCATTTCCAGAGCCTCAGGTTCCTGCGGTATCCTCTTTTGGGTTCTTTTAAAAACGCCTTTAAGCAACGCAGCGTTTCTGGCCCATCCTCTGTTAGAGGAATTGGTTTTTCCAGGATTGGGACGACCGGACAGAATTTTTTCTGCCGCCTAAAGCTGACGAGAGGGTAGTCTTTAGGCACGTCTGCCAGGAAATATTTGTGCTTGCAGGCACTCTTTCCCCTGACCAAGTGCTCTTTAAAAAGGGGGCCCGGATGGCTCAGTTGGTAGAGCATCGGACTTTTAATCTGAGGGTCCAGGGTTCAGGTCCCGGTTCGGGCACTGCTTTTCAACTACCCGTGAGGTCCTTGAGGCCGCATCTCCCGGAAAGCGCCCGATCTCGTCTGATCTCGGAGGCTAAGCAGGGTCGGGCCTGGTTAGTGCCTGGATGGGAGACCACCTGGAAGGTTTTCTGTTATTTACCCTATGGGAAAAACATTTTTCTAAGAAAGGGGGCGCTCCCAACTGTGGACGCAGCCATCTCATGGGTGAATAAATCATTAACTGGCCTAAGGGGAAACATACAAATGTTTAAGGTCCCGGTCAATAAACGTTTAGAGACACTTTTTTCAGCATCCTTGGCTACAGCCAGCAGGGGCTGCAATTGGAGTTTTGTCAGGCGTTAAAGAACCAGACAAAACAGATGCTTAAGACATCCCTGCCCAATAGGCAGAGGAGTTATTGGATATTCCCAGAGCTCTGTGCTTTGCGGTAGAGGTTATAAAAAGACTCCATCCAGCAGGCGTCTCGTTGTCACTATTTTTAGTGCATATGAGAAGGCTCTTATGGTTGAAGAACTGGGCGGCCCGAGCCCATGTAAAAGACTGCTGGCAGGTTTGCCCTTCCATGGAAAGATCTGGATAAATACATTCAGACTGTTTCAAGTGGCAAAAGTACCCTTTTACCAGTCAAAAGAAGTTCCGGGGTCCTGCGTTTAAAAGGCAGTTCCCCCCCTGTTCCGGGGCCCTCAAATTCCAGGCAGTACGGACCTCCTGCGCGATCAAACTTTTAACAATGGATCGCAAGGACAGGCCTCTGGGGATCGATCCCCGACAGAGGGGGTCCGATCATCTGTGGCCGCAGGCTACAGATTAGAATTTCTAAGATTTCCTCCACAAGGAAGGCCTCAATGCGGGCGGCGTTGGATCATCTGCTTACCAGGGCATAATGGTAGAGGTACCAGCCCAAGAACAGGGGCTAGGTTTCTATTCCAATCTGTTTGTCATACCAAGGCCCATCGGCAATGTCAGACCAATTTTGGACCTAAAAGGTTTAAATGCTTACCTAAGGGTTCGCTCTTTCCGGACAGAATCCGTTCGGTCAGCAGCCGCCACACTCCAGAAGGATCTGGCTTCTATAGACATAAAGGATGGTTACCTTCATGTACCAAGTCTTTCAGCCACATCAAATATTTTTGTTTTTACGCTTCGCAGTGATACAGCGTCACTTCCAATTCGTGGCCCCCCCCCCTTCGGGCTGGCTACGGCCCTCGGGTATTCACGAAGGTCCTTGCTCCAATTCTAGTCAGTCTAAAGGATCCAAGGGATCTCGGTCCTAGCATACCTGGACGACCTCTTAATCATAGATCACTCGCTTTCTTGGTGGAATGCGTAGTAGCCCTCATGGTTCAGTACCTCGAGAGGTTCGGCTGAGTCCTAAACTGGGGAAAGATCAGCATTTCAACCTACAAAGCAGTTGGAATATCTCGGCATGAGATTAGACACGGAACAGAAGATGGGTGTTCCTGCCCCTGGTAAAGGTCGAGGCTATCAAAAGATGAATTCAGTTGGTTCTAAGCAAAAGAGAACCAACTATTCGCCTATGTATGCGATTACTAGGCAAACTAATGGCCATGTTCGAGGCGATACCACACGCTTCCACACTCGTGTCCTACAGACAGCAATTCTAGCAGCTTGGTTCTGCCCAGTGGTCTGGAAGGCTGGAGAGCGGTCTTGAACGGGTTCACTCGCCAAGTAACTTGGGCAGAGGCGGAGAGGCAGCTGCCCATCAAGGTCTGGGAGATCAGAGCGGCTCGGCTAGCCCTCCTGGCATAGACATCCAGATTACAGGGGTCCTCGGTGAAAAGTCATTCAGACAATGCCACAGCGGTGGCATATATGTGAACCACCAAGGGGGAACCAAGAGTCAAGCCACTCAGAGTGAGAGGAGCTTGGTTTTTCGGTGGGCAGAGGTTTATGTACCCTGCATATCGGCGACATTCATTCCCGAGGTGGACAACCTACAGGCGTACTTCCTAAGTCGCCAAACCCTGTCGCCGGGGGAGTGGTCTCTGCATCCACAAGTTTTTTTCAGACAATCTGCCAGAAGTGGGAGTGCCAGACGTGGAGGTCATGGCATAAGGATTCAACAAGAAGCTAGACAGGTTCATGTCTCGAACGAGGGACCCTATGGCCTGCGGAACCGATGTGTTGGTTTGCCCTTGGCATCAATCATAGCTTCTATATGCATTTCCCCCGCTGCAGTTACTACCCCGCCTGTGGCGCAGGATCATAGCAGGCCGGTTATCCTGGTAGCCCCAGCTTAGTACCGGAGGGCATGGTACTCACTAGTCCTGAAATTGGCAGCGGAAGGCCCTTGGACTCTTCCTCTATGGCCAGACCTACTCTCACAAGGCCCGATCCTCCACCCTGCATTAAGGCGTCTAAAATTGACGGCCTGGCGGCTGAATCCCTGATTCTCAGGGGTAGAGGTCTGTCTAGGCAGGTAATCCCTACCCTCATTAAGGCTAGAAAGCCGGCCTCCAGGGTAATTTTGTTACAGGGTTTGGAGGGCCTACGTAGGCTGGTGTGAGGCTAAGAGATGGGTTTCCCGCAAGTATACCATTGATAGAGTATTACGTTTTCTCCAGCTAGGAGTGGATAAAGGCCTGGCATTAAGCACGATCTAGGGACAGATTTCAGCCTTATCAGTGTGGTTTCAGAGGCCGCTGGCCGCCCACTTGCTGGTTAAGATCTTCGTACACGGAGTCTTACGTGTTAATCCTCTGGTCAAATCACCACTTTGTCCATGGGACTTAAATCTTGTTCTGTCATCTCTACAGAAACAACCCCTTCAGCCGTTGGCTGAGGTACCTTTGGTTTTACTGACTAGAAAGTCGGTATTTCTGATCGCCATAGTTTCGGCCAGGAGAGTATCGGAATTGGCAGCCTTATCTTGTAAGGAACCATATCTCATTCTGCATAAGGATAGGGCGGGGTTCCGTCCTCATCCTTCCTTTCTACCAAAGGTTATATCCAGTTTCCACCTGAACCAGGATGTGGTACTTCCATCCTTCTTCCAAAACCCACCTCTAGAAAGGAGGGGTTGCTGCATACGTTGGATATTGTCAGGGCCATAAAGGCCTATCTTAAAGCTACAGAGAAGGTTCGGAAAACAGATGTGGTGTTCGTTTTACCGGAAGGGCCCAGGATGGGTCAGGCAGCTGCTTGATCCACCATCGCAAGATGGATTAAACAATTAATTGTTCGGGCCTGCGGTTTGAAGAGGTTGCCTCCTCCTTTGTCGGTAAAGGCCCATTCTACCAGGGCCATGGGCACCTCCTGGGCAGCACATCATCAGATCTCTATGGCTCGAATATGCAAGGCAGCAACGTGGTCATCAGTCCACACGTTTACAAAATGTTATCAATTGGACGTAAGAAGGAATGCGGATACAGCCTTTGGGCAGTCAGTACTACAGGCCGCGATTCAAGCTCCTCAGGATCTGAGGGGGCTCCCTTGATTGGATTTGAGATTTACATTTCTCGTTTAAGTTGGATTTACTAGTATTTGAGTATACCTCTAAATTAAATCCTTCTTTGGAAGATGTCTCCCTCCCCTCATTAAAGCATTGCTTTCGGACATCCCATATAGTAATGAATATGCCGCTCTGTGTCCCGTGATGTACGAGAAAGAAAAAGGGATTTTTAAATACAGCTTACCTGTAAAATCCTTTTCTTGGAGTACATCACGGGACACAGAGCTCCCACCCCTCTTTTTGGGAACATTTTGGGAGGCATACTGCTTGCTACAAAACTGAGGGACTCCCTCTAGGGGAGGGGGTTATATAGGGAGGGACTTCCTGTTTGTTTGAGATTGCCAGTGTCCACACCTGAAGGTACTCCATATAACCATATAGTAATGAATATGCCGCTCTGTGTCCCGTGATGTACTCCAAGAAAAGGATTTTACAGGTAAGCTGTATTTAAAAATCCCTTTTTCTGAAGCACAACCAATGTTAATATTTCAAACACAATTGCTGTAAAAGTCTATGGAAACAGTTCAAAGGGGTATATAGTGGATTCACCTTGTTTGGAGCACAAGACCCATATAGATCACCCGGTTTCCTTTTTTTTTCAGTTGTGTTTTTTTTGCTCTGGAGGTATCCCATCAAATCGCGACGAAGCGGTAACCGTGATTCCTTCATTATAATAGCCGAGCTATTATAGCAGTATATTGGATTCATATATATATATATATATATATATATATATATATATATATATATATTTTTCATGGGTTGATCAGTGAATTGGGTCCACATCCCAAATATGAAACAATAGGAAAGGATCCCCCTTGGTAGGACTTTAACAGCCCAAGTGATGTTATACAAACATAATAGAAAGGTACATTTTTTAACGAAGTATATAAAAATCCATAAAAATTTGAATATTAAAACGAGCAATAATCGTGGCTATAATACAAACACATCAACAAAGTGCAGAGAACAACCGTGTATTCAGTTCTCCCTAATCCTTGGACTACTGTGATGGAATCCCCATAGCAGAATAAGCAAATGAAAACACACATCACTTGGGCTGTTAAAGTCCCATCAAGGGGGATCCTTTCCTAATTTTCCATATTTGGGATGTGGGACAAATACACTGATCGTCTCTATGTGCATTTTTCTTAGTGTCACTGTACTAATAACACTGGCAAGGAAGAGCTTAAAGGGGTTGTAAAGACAAAAATATTTTCCTCTTAAATTAAAGTCTGACAGTAGCTGATAAAGTGAAAATAATGTTTTGCATTATAACTAGTTTGATACCTGTTGAAATTGAGCTGTTTTATTCACCTCCGTCACTCCTAAATCGTTATTCTCACTGACTTCCTGGTTTGGGGTGCGCATTCATTCTTGCTACATCACGACCTAATGGGAACTACAGTTCCCATTAGGCTTGGCTTTCATGCCTGTGAGGCATAAGAGGGCTATAGTCATAGGGAGGGGGCGAGCACATTCTGCTTTCCACCGTGCAAAACAGCTCAGGTGCTGGTGGAAAGCAAGAAGAGGAGAGACAGGAAATGGCATTTTCAAACCTGGATTACTGTGTTTTGGAGGTCAAAAGGAAAAATGAGGTAAGTGATATTTAAATGCTCTAGCTTACAGCAATCAATTGATCTAACAAAAAACGAACCTTTAGTGTTCCTTTAACATCAGGGGCGACTGATACATCTCTGCATTTCTCTTGCCCCTGTCTATCACAGGAAAGTGCTCAGGGCTGAGACAAGAGGTTGTTCTGAAGCAGCCTTCCCATTTCTTTTTTTTTTATTCAGATTTTATTGATAAAAAAAAATTCATTTTACACACAAAAATACAAAAACAAAATAATTACCCACCTTGCAGGGCAAAACAAACAATCCAATGACACAACACAAAATATAATAGATATAATAAAGCATGGTAAGTATCCCAATTCAATCCCTTAGTTGATGACACATTAACTATGGTGTTAATGAGAGACATGGAGAAAAAGGAAACCAATACCAAATTAGGCTGAGCTTAAATAGTGTGCCTAAATTGGAGATACTGAAAAAAACATTTAGAAATAATCTCAAATTCTGCTACTAATTGTGCAAAGGATTTCAGAGTACTACCATCTTTATAGAGATGTTCCAGGGTACATATTCCTGCCTTTTCCCATCGCTGTAATCCCTGGAGCTCACAGATTTTAGGAAAAAGGGGATTATCCCGAATATGGGTATGTTTAGTAAAGGAGCAAATCCTTTAATTAATTTAATTGATTTAATTAATTTGCATCCTATGAAGAGTATGAAATTATACCTGCAAACCCTTTAAACTGGTATCTTAAAAGTGTACAAAGGTTGGTGACCTTGACTTGTAAACAAGCATAAGCTGTAAGAAGATTTAGAGGACATCCAAGAGTTTCACCCTAAATATTGTAGCTGGGCAGCTGAAATGTAGATCTATGTATTAGGAACAGCTAAACCTCTTGCAAATCATTTTAAGAAAATTAATTCTCCCAACAACAGAAAGAGGTAACTTGCCCCACACTTTATATTGCTTTTAAAATTTAGATAGTAAAGGAAGAATATTGTCTAAGGTGTAATCTCTAGGAGAATCAGACATATTAACCCCCAGGTACTTAACTCATAGGAACTACTTTAAGGTGCGCTAATGACAGCATTAGTGGTTCAGGAAATGGATCTATAGGAAGCAGCATCAATCTCTCCCAGTTAAAGCGGATGGTTCAGCTTAAAAAAAATATTAAAAGCCAGCAGCAACAAATACTGCAGCTGCTGACTTTTAATATTAGGACACTTACCTGTCCTGGAGTCCAGCGGCGTCCGCAGCAGAGGATGAGCGATCGCTCGTCACCCTGCTGCTCCCCCCTCCATCCACGGTGAGGGAACCAGGAAGTGAAGCGCTGCGGCTTCACTGCCCGGTTCCCTACGGCGCATGCGCGAGTCGCGCTGCGCCCGCGAATTGGCTCCAGCTGTGTGCTGGGAGCCGAGTGTTCCCAGCACACAACGGGCGGGAGACGGGATGTGATGTAATGCCCGTCTTTTGCCCGTGAATGCTGGGCCGGAAGTGGGTGCAGATACATGTCTATCTGCACCCCCCTCCCCCCTGAAAGGTGTCAATTGTGACACCGGAGGGGGGGAGTGTTCGGATCAGCGGATCTTCACTTTAGGGTGGAGATCCGCTTTAATGGCAAGCCCTGAGAACCTTTAAAGATATATATCTGTTGTATTACCAATGGAAGAGAAGTTTGAGTATTCGAGATGAATAGGAGTACATCATCTGCATACAAAGCAATCTTCTCCTTCAGCTATCCTCTCACTAATTCAGAGATATCTGAGGAGTGATGAAAGCCCACAAATAGACCCAGTTCACCCTGTCAAATGTCTTTATGGTATCTAAAGCCAAAAAAGGACTTAAATATTTATATAAGCGTGCCTGATGTTCACTGCAGTGGACATGTATAAGTAGCTCTGCTAGAATATAGCGTCTGATACAAAATATTTGAAGACCCCGAAAATGGCCACTGTCTGGGTATGGATATGGTCCAACTCATCTTTTAATGCTGTAACATAGGGTATCTCTTCCTAAGACTGGGCAAACTGAGGTAATAATTTGCATGTCCCTTCAGCCCAAATCAACCGTTTTTTTAAATATTACTTATGACAAACCCTATCTAACAAAAGAGTGGACAGCTGCACTTGCTGAGATAAACATTCTTCTCTATTTACCTGGGATGGATCAAGGAGGCGAATCTGGCCTCTACTACTGAAGTCTCTGATTTAGCTTGTTCCAGCTTTTTCTTGAAAGAAGATTTAATTACACAAATCTGTTTAGACAAACCTTAGGCCCCATACATGCAGGCCGAATATTGGTAAGTTTTCTATTGAACCGGCCGACATTCGACCCGTGTGTCGAAGGGGCATGTCCGAAAAAGGTTTGCTGACCACTTTATTTTGGCGACTGTCAGAACACAGTAGCTCAGATAACATTGGATAGTTAGTACAGCAAGCTCTTCAGTTTCTTTCGTTCAGCCCCCTAGGTTGAATGAAAAAAACTGCTAGTGTGTATCAGGCTTTAAGGACATCCGACACAGTATCCTAAGAGGCTGAATCTGTATCTGTAGTGAAAATTGTGATGAACGATGAGACACCATCTGTTGGTGGAAAGAGATCTAACCAAAAAGGATTCAAGTGGCAAGAAACCTTCTGGACCTGTGAGGCCCAATGCTGTCATGAATTCCGCTGCTGACAAGACCAGGTCAATTCTAGACAGTGTGTTATAGGTTCTAGAATGGCATGTATAACACATTTCTTCTGGGTGTAATTTCCTACAGACATCTTGTAGTCCCATTTCTCTATATAATCACCCTAAATTACATATATTATCATCTGGAGAAGCCTGGAAAAGGGAGAAATTGGTCTCTGCCAGGATCAATAACATTGTTAAAAGTTTTAATTACAATCATATTTACCAATTTATAATCATAGGTATGGGTAAAAGGTCTTTAACGAAGAAAGTAAGCCGTTGCAACACTTTAGAGCTATATGGAGGTGGGATGTACACTGTAGCAGGTACCACTTTAAAATCCCATAAAGTACAATGAAGAAAAACAAATCTACCCTCTCCGTCAACCAAGACCTGCCTACAGGAAATTGCCACCCCTTTCCAGGCCAAAATAGAAACTCCACGCAAGTATTTAGATTGATAAGAAATTTGAATGCTTTGGTGATGGGAAAAAATTTCATTTTTCTTGGTGGCAGGGGTCTCCTGCGGGTAGATCACAGAAGGGTGAATGGAATTTACATAATCAAATACATATTGATTTAAATATTTTATTCATACCCCGAACATTCCACAAGAGTAGTTTAAGTGTATGGTTAACCATGTTACCAGAAAAAAACACCTAGTTTTGTAGCTAGAGAATAGCTTTTGTAACCATCCTAGATGGATCTCTATATGTACACACACTTTCTTGATAGTATACGCTCCAAAAAAAAAAAAGAAGAAATAGAAAGAAAAACATAATAAAAAAACATCTCCTGTGGGGAAATGAATGAGGAGGTTCCATAGATCAGCTCATCTCAGTTATAAGAGGACATTTGCAACCATGTTATTTTGTTTTTTATTTTTACTGCCCCCACCTAAAAGATTTTGGTGTGTTTTTCAACTGAGTTGTACAGTTTATAGGCCACATTAAAAGGTGGCAAAAGTTCTGAAATTATTAATCCTTGTCTCATTTTTTACATACACAGAAACCTGAATTTTAACAGGAGTGTGTAGACTTTTTATATCCACTGTGTGTATATACTGTGTATATATATATATATATATATATATATATATATATATATAAACTGCTCAAAAAAATTAAAGGAATACTTTGAAAAATATCAGATCTCAATGGGCAAAACTCTCATGCTGGATATCTATACTGATATGGACTGGGTAATGTGTTAGGCATAAAAGGATGGCACATCATTTGATGGAAATTAAAATTTTCCAACTACAGAGGGCTGAATTCAAAGACACCCTGAAATCAAAGTGAAAAAATTATGCAGCAAGCTAATTCATTTTGCTGAAATTTCATTGCAACAACTCAAAATAGTCCTTAGTAGTTTGTATGGCCCTCAAGTGCTTGTATGCATGCCTGACAACATCAGGGCATACTCCTAATGAGACGATGGATGGTGTCCTGGGGTATTTCCTCCCAGCTCTAGACCAGAGCATCACTGAGATCCTGAACAGACTGAGGTGAAACATAATGTCCCAGAGATGTTCTTTTGGATTTAGGTCAGGTGAGCGTGGGGGCCATTCAATGGTATCAATTTCTTCATCCTCCAAGAACTGGCTGCATGCTCTCGCCACATGAGGCCGGGCATTGTCGTAGACCAGGAGGAAACCAGGACCCACTGCACCAGGGTCTGACAATGGGTCCAAGGATTTCATACCGATACCTAATGGAAGTCAGGGTGCCATTGTGTAGCCTGTAGAGATCTGTGCGTCCCTCCATGAATATGCCTCCCCAGATCATCACTGACCCACCACCAAACCAGTCATGCTGAACGATGCTACAGGCAGCATAAAGTTCTCTGCGCCTTCTCCAGACCCTTTCACGTCTGTCACATATGCTCAGGGTGAACCTACTCTCATCTGTGAAAAGCATGAGGCACCAGTGGTGGACCAGTGGTGGACCTGCCAATTCTGGTGTTCAATGGAAAATGCTAATCAAGCTCCACATTTTATGCATTAAGAAAAAAAAAACTTCTGTGGGCAGCAGCCGGTCTCCAGCACCGCCTAAGACTCAGTTGAGCCCAATCTCTCTCCAGCGATGTCCACGAGTTCCTTAGCCATCCAAGACTCTGCTCCTGATTGTCTGAGACACAGCAGCGGCGCCATTTCCACCGCTGCTGTCAATCAGTTAGTCAATCAGGAGAGGCAGGGCTGAACCAGGGTTTCCGTGTCTGAATGTACACAGGGAGCTCTGATTTGGTTTGGGTGCCCCCACAGCAAGCTGCTTGCTGTGGGGACACTCAACAAATGGGAGGGGCCAGCAGAGTGGAAGAGGGACCCGAGAAGAGGAGGATCTGGGCTGCTCTGTGCAAATCCACTACGAACAGCAAGTAAGTATTACATGTTTGTATTTTTAAAAAGAAAAAAAAAAAACTTTACAATCACTTTAACTTCTCAAAATGTATCAGAGCTCCTTCAAATTGTACACTTCTTACACATCTAAATTTTTAAATACCAATATAACACACTGATGAAATTTTGCACAAACATAAATAACCCTTGGTCATAGGTTTCAGATATAATATACTGTATGTAGCAGGAATTCCTATTGCCCAAATGTTCCCCAGTGCAATCTATTGCAATGTGAAATAGAGTTAATATTAGCAGCTAGGAACCCTATATGGCAGTGTACAAAGGTACAGAATGCTGCTTACGCTATGTAACAAACAAAATATATGACATTTACAATTTATTAACCACTTAAGACCCGGACCAAAATGCAGGTAAAGGACCTTGCCCTTTTTTGCGATTCGGCACTGCGTCGCTTTAACTGACAATTGCGCGGTCGTGCGTCGTGGCTCCCAAACAAAATTTGCGTCCTTTTCTTCCCACAAATAGAGCTTTCTTTTGGTGGTATTTGATCGCCTCTGCGATTTTAATTTTTTGCGCTATATACACAAATAAAGCGTCATTTTTGAAAAAAAAACAATATTTTTTACTTTTTGTTATAAGAAAAATCAATAAACAAAATTTTCATTTAGGCCAAAATTTATTTAGCCACATGTCTTTAGTAAAAAAAAATTGCAATAAAAAAAAATTAGCTACCTAGCGGGAACAGCAACACTAATACAGCGATCAGAAAAATGATCGCTTAGTGATGCTGGCAATAGGGAGTGAAAGGGTTAACTAGGGCGGTGATCAAGGGGTTAAAACTTTATTAGGGGGGGTACGGGGGCTACCCTGGACCTAACACTAACTGACTGTCACACTGCCTGTCACACTGACACTAAATACAGTAATCATACATGTATAATTACTGCATTCAGTGACACTGTGACAGGGGGAGGGGGGGCGATCGCGGGGGTTAAATGTGTTTATGTGTAGTGTTAGTGTAGTGTAGTGTTAGTGCAGGACTTACTGTGTGGTGATCTCTCCTCAGCGGTGGTTGAAAAAAACGCAGAGGGAGAGATCACATCGCTTCCTCCTTTCTGTGTTTACACAGGAGGAGGAAGTGACAGGGCGGGCGGGCGCGCGCATTGCCTGGGAGCGATCCGGAGGGGACGGACAAAAACGAATAGCCGCCCCCTCTTGTCGGATCGCTCCTGCAGCCGCGCGGACCGCCGCATGTACGGGGGGGTCCGATCGGACCCCCGATCCCCCCCAAGGCACCAACGTATATATACGTTGATGTGCCTGTCGGTGCCATTCTGCCGACGTAAATGTAAATGCGGAGGTCCTTAAGTGGTTAAGATACGATGAGTTCCATTTTCAATTGTTTAACAATTTTTTCATTTTTAAAGATAAAACATGAATATATTTTAAAATAAAGGCTATCTTTTTTTCTAATATTTTGAAAAAACAAAACATGACAACCATGAAAAAGGGAACCATGTATAACGGAGTGAGACTGTGAAATGTTTACTGTAAACTAGAACACGCTTGCACCTATCAATTATGTTTCTATTTGCAGCACTGGCCAAGCTAGGGTCACACATGAAATTTTTATGCCATCAATTTCACACCACGTATCCTGTCAGGTAAGAGAGTCTTCTCCCAGCATTCCTCTGTCTGTTTTTAAATGCACTCTGCATTCTATTTTCAATTGCTAGACATGCAGAGTGAAGCAATGAAAGTCAACAGTCCTGCAGTCTAATGTGTGCCAGACATTGCAAGCAGCTTTCAAGATAGGACATGGCGGGACAACACAAAATACATTTTGCTGAGAACTAGCATTTAAAACACCAACAGGAAGCATTCAGAATGGATGCTGAGTGAGTGCCCTTTTTTTAAAAAGCCCCATGAATAAAACTTAAGGCCGAAGGCATACGGGTGCTTTCAGTACCAATTACCATATTATCATTAGCAATTACTACAACATGCTGTTGAAAGTTTTCACGTTTGCCTATTTTGAACTCTATTTCTTACCAAAGTATTTTTTTTATATTAAACATTAAAGAGGAAGTAAACCCTCTGTAACAAAATTAAAAAAATAAATACCCTGCAAGACAAAGACATAATGAGCTAGTATACATAGCATACTAGCTCATTATGAAGTATTTACCTGAGATGAAAGCCCCCACATGATACCTGGAGTGACTTCCGGTATCGCAGCTCAAGCGATGTGACTGGCTGAAGCCACGATTACGTCACTCCCGCGCATGCTCACGGGGGCTGACCACTAACGGCATTTCCCATTCATTAACGGCATGCTCAGTGCACCTGCGCCGTTTTCTACGGTGCGCATGCTCCGCAGACATCGGTGCTGTCTTTTCTGCAAATATCTCCTAAACCGTGTAGGTTTAAGAGATATTTGTTGCACCTACACCTTAATCTAGGCTTACCTGTTGGTATAAGTGGTCTGTAAGGGTTTACAACCACTTTAATAAAACACTTGTCTCTGCCTGTCTTTTAGTCTTAGGCTGCGTACACACGATCAGACAGGTCCGATGAAACTGGTCTGCAGACCAGTTTCATCGGACCAGTTCGATGGTATGTACGGCCCATCAGACTGTTGTCCGTCGGATGGACACCTGTCTGTCGGACAGATTCGATGGTTAGTATACAAAAGCATCGGACCAAAAAGCCACGCATGCTCAGAACGCAGTCGACGCATACTTGGAAGCATTGAACTTCGTTTTTTCATCACGTCGTTGTGTTCTACATCACCGCGTTCTGGTCTGATCGGATTTTGGTCCGATGGTGTGTACACACATCAGACCATCAGACAAGTTCAGAGTTGTCTGATGAAAACGGTCCATCGGACAAGTTTCATCAGACCGGTCTGATCGTGTGTACGTGGCCTAAGTTCTACCTCAGTCCTACCAATCACCTGCAGTCACTTCAGGTCTACATGAACGCACTCCAACAAAGTCATTACTCAGAGCAGGTTTCATTATGGTGAAAAACAATGGACCATGCCTGTGTAATTTTGATGTGGCCACTTAAACGCTCCATCAGAAGCCCCATGTGACAGAGTGACAATGCATGGACAGGAAAAAGTGTTATCACCCTATGACACAAATCATCTGGACAAGTATATTAATGGCTGGATTACCATGAATAATTTTAAGGAAAGATATAATATTGAACATTAGTTTTTAATTACGGTACAATAACATTTTAAAGCTTTTAGAAAAGTTCAGTGATTAGGTTTAGGAGGGAAATGGTGCTTTAATCATCACTCTGGCATTGTAAAACTGTAAAAGAAGACTCTATTAAAAATGAATATAGTAATATTCGTAACAATAACAATTTTCATATACAGTTAAAACTTCTATAGTTGTGTCCGCAGGCACTTTGTGTCATCATACACAATGCCGGTCCAGCAGTGTCCTGGAGAAAAAAAGAGCACTAGCTGACACAGCTATACATATATATGTATTTTTTCTGCCCCCCCCAGACAAAACCGAGCTTTGAAAACTTGCAGTGCATAGGGAGCCCTACTGAAATCTGTATTTTATGTTAGCAGCAAGGCCGGATTAAGAGCATCATGTGCTTGGTGCTGAGGATTTTGGTGGACCTTTTACTGGGCAACTTTCTGCTTTAAAACAGCCTGTGCTTGCATGTGCCCAAACTCAAAAGGGACAAGGGGGCACTCTTTACGTCTGGAGGAAAAGAGATTTCACCTCCAAATACGGAAAGGTTTCTTCACAGTAAGAGCTATGAAAATGTGGAACAGACTCCCTCCAGAGGTGGTTCTGGCCAGCTCAGTAGATTGCTTTAAGAGAGGCCTGGATTCTTTCCTAAATGCACATAATATAACTGAGTACTAAGTTTTGTAGGTAAAGTTGATCCGGGGTAAATCCGATTGCCTTTCGGGGGATCAGGAAGGAATTTTTTCCCCTCCGGTAGCAAATTGGATCATCGCTCTGCTGGGGTTTTTTGCCTTCCTCTGGATCAACTGTGGGTATGGAGTTGGGTGTATGGGAGGATGTACTGTGTTTTACTTTGTTTTATTTTTATTTATTTTTATGGTTGAACTGGATGGACTTGTGTCTTTTTTCAACCTGACTAACTATGTAACTATTGGGCTGATTTACCAAGCCTGTGCGCCAAGACTCATGGTGCACAAGCAGGAGTAAACCTGTTTTTGACATTTACCAAAGAAACACGCTGCCAGTGCAGCGTGTTTCCTCATTTACTAAAGTGCCTAATGCGCCCAGAAGAGGGCGCACAGCACGCCAGTACAGAGCTGGCGTGCGGCATTTAGTAATGTAAACATCGGGGATTCGGGCGGGAGTTTATGAGGGGAGGGAGGGGGGTGATGCAGGGGAAGTGTAGTGACATGTGTTTAAACTTGTGTGGCGGGCCGATTTGAAAGGGAAATTGACTTTTGGGACCCGATCCCCGTGCCCTTGCAAAGTACGCTAGAACCTCGGAAGGTTCACTTGCATACTGGGCATGCGCAGAGGGAAAAATCGGAGCTCACCGCGCGCCTCTTCAGTACGCCGGGAAATCCTTGGTAAATACCAGGCGGCGTAGCAGTGTTTGCACTGCCTGGAGCGGCGCACGGCAAGCTCCGAGCTGTTCTCGGGCTGCGCTGACACTGAAGGGGAACTCCGCGCCAAATTTCAAATGTGAAACCGGCGCGGCTTCCCCCCCAGGGGTACAATAGGCTCTCCGGCTTGGTCCGGAACGTGAGGGGTTAACCCACGCCAAAATCGGCGTGGGGTTCCCCCCCAGATCCGTACCAAGCCCTCATCCCAGGCATGCAGTCTGGCCGGACAGGAATGGGGGTGGGGACGAGCGAGCGCCCCCCCCCCCCTCCTGAGCCGTACCAGACCACATGCCCTCGACATGGGGGAGTGTGTGCTTTGGGGGAGGGGGGCGCTGCCCCCCCACCCCAAAGCACTCTTGTCCCCATGTCGATCGGGACAAGAGCCTCTTCCCGACAACCCTAGCCATTGGTTGTCGGGGTATGCGGGCGGGAGCCAATCAGAATCTGGGAGCCCCGTTTAATAAGGTGGCCCCCAGATTTCGGGCCCCCACCCTATGTGAATGAGTATGGGGTACATCGTACCCCTACCCATTCACCTGGTGAACGTTTTCACTTTTGAGGGTCTTCCGCCGCCCCCTTCAAATTCTTCTGCCTGGACGGGGGTCGTACATCCCATCCAGGACTTGGACGTGGCGGGCTTCTCGTCGCTGTCTTCTGCCGCTGCCCCCTTCACCACGAAGCTCCGTGCTTGTTTGATGAGGGCAGCGGGCTTCCGTCGTCTTCTCCGGGGCGAGGGTCGTACATCCCACCCCGGATTTCGTCGCCGGGTTCTGCCTGGCTCCTACTAGGGGCCAGGGCTTCTTTTGCCGTCTTCCGCCGGAGGGCGCCACTCTCCGGGCTTCTCGACGTTGTCTTCCGCCGCGGGGGCCAGGCCTTCTTCTTTGCCGCCCCCCTCGATTTTTTCGGCCTGGATGGGGGTCGCACATCCCATCCAGGACTTGGACGTGGCGGGCTTCTCGTCGCCGTCTTCTGCCGCTGCCCCCTTCACCACGAAGCTCCGTGCTTGTTTGATGAGGGCAGCGGGCTTCCGTCGTCTTCTCCGGGGCGAGGGTCGTACATCCCACCCCGGATTTCGTCGCCGTCTTCTGCCGCTGCCCCCTTCACCACGAAGCTCCGTGCTTGTTTGATGAGGGCAGCGGGCTTCCGTCGCAGTCTTCCGCCGCGGGGTGACACTCGCGGGCTTCTTCTTCCATTCGATGTTGACACGGCGAGGTCCGGCGCTGAAATGCCTTCTGAGCGGCGGGCAAGGACTTATATTGGCATTGGGCGTGGGCGTGGTTATGCCAACATGTGACCTTAACCCATGTGACAGTGATGTGACGTGACATCACTGTCACATGGGTTAAGGTCACATGTTGGCATAACCACGCCCACGCCCAATGCCAATATAAGTCCTTGCCCGCCGCTCAGAAGGCATTTCAGCGCCGGACCTCGCCGTGTCAACATCGAATGGAAGAAGAAGCCCGCGAGTGTCACCCCGCGGCGGAAGACTGCGACGGAAGCCCGCTGCCCTCATCAAACAAGCACGGAGCTTCGTGGTGAAGGGGGCAGCGGCAGAAGACGGCGACGAAATCCGGGGTGGGATGTACGACCCTCGCCCCGGAGAAGACGACGGAAGCCCGCTGCCCTCATCAAACAAGCACGGAGCTTCGTGGTGAAGGGGGCAGCGGCAGAAGACGGCGACGAAATCCGGGGTGGGATGTACGACCCTCGCCCCGGAGAAGACGACGGAAGCCCGCTGCCCTCATCAAACAAGCACGGAGCTTCGTGGTGAAGGGGGCAGCGGCAGAAGACGGCGACGAGAAGCCCGCCACGTCCAAGTCCTGGATGGGATGTGCGACCCCCATCCAGGCCGAAAAAATCGAGGGGGGCGGCAAAGAAGAAGGCCTGGCCCCCGCGGCGGAAGACAACGTCGAGAAGCCCGGAGAGTGGCGCCCTCCGGCGGAAGACGGCGAAAGAAGCCCTGGGAGGAGCCAGGCAGAAGCGGAGGAGCCCGAGGTGGGGCGACACCCCCGTTGTTCTCCGCTGTTTTCGGCCGGCCCCCCCCGGATGTAAAAGAGCTTCATTTTGGGGTAGGGGGCACAGTCGAGCATGGCGGAGAGCATGGGTGGGTGTTTCCCCCCCCCCGGCAGAAGACGGCTAGAAGACCGAGGAGTGGCAATTTTTTATTGAAAATTCTACGACCAAAAATGTATACAGAAAAAAACAAAAACAATTAAACCAAAACGACCCTCTGCCCCAATACATTTTCTTTACATACAAATATTATCCCACCATGCTATACATATACCATCTATACATCACTAAAAATTAGCACCAATACCTGCCCCACTCACTTGCATTTTTATACTCTTTAGTCATTACCACTTCCCAAGTACCAAAGCAACCCTCTACCACTAAACATTTTCTTTACGTACAAACACTATCCCACCATACTATACATATACCATCTGCACATCACTAAAATCGCACCAATACCTGCTCCAATAACTTGCATTATTATACTCTTTAATCATTTCCACTTCCCAAGTAACCCCAACCCCTAAAACATACATACTTCTATTATGCATAAACAAATAAAACAAAATCATAACCCTAACCTTCCCCAAAACTTTAAAATCTACGCAACTACGCAATTGTACATACACATGTTACCACATTACTGCATTTTTTTTTTTTTTTTTTTTTTTAATTAGTAAAATTACTCATTTACTTCCATCAGCACAATCCCCTGCAACCATACCCCCACCAGAATCCACCACAGGATCCAAGGTGGAAAACCTGTTCTGCAGGGCTATACCAGGGGGAGTCTGGGCACTACTTGTCGCCCCAACTCCACCTTCTGGAGAGGAAACACCCGGACCAGGACCTGACCCAGAACTGGGGATCACCCCAGGACTGCTTTTACACCGCCCCTTTTCCACTGCCACCCAAACATTGCTCATACACATGTTACCACATTACTGCATTTTTTTTTTTTTTTTTTTTTTTTTAATAAAATTACTCATTTACTTCCATCAGCACAATCCCCTGCAACCATACCCCCACCAGAATCCTCCACAGGATCCAAGGTGGAAAACCTGTTCTGCAGGGCTATACCAGGGGAGTCTGGGCACTACTTGTCGCCCAACTCCACCTTCTGGAGAGGAAACACCCGGACCAGGACCTGACCCAGAACTGGGGATCACCCCAGGACTGCTTTCACACCGCCCCTTTCCCACCGCCACCCAAACATTGCTTTTACTCTCCTTACCTGGCTGAGAAGGCAAGTCTACAACTGGCTGGGATCTCTAGGAACCTTACCCCTTCTGCCCTTACGAACAGGTCTCGTACTAGGGGTATCAGAATCAGAGAAACGACCGCCTCTTGATCCCCCCCACCACAGACACAGGGACAGAGGACCCAGACCAAGTAGGAATGGGCTGCGAATCCCGAGAAGGGGGATGCAACACCACCCTAGGCATCTTAGCCTTGCCACGAGATACCACAGATTGCACCAAAGGGGCCTTACCCCTCCCCCAGATTTTAAAGGGGAAACTCTCGAGCCGCCCGACTTATGACCCAATCTTCCTGACGATGGCCCGGACTCCCGGAACCCATCAACAAAAGATGACCCTCAAGAGTCACTGCGCCAGCCAGCTGGAGCGGGGCAGGAGGCCCGGCCAACGAAACAACCGGAAGCACAGACTCCTAGACCCCCCAGGCCCCGCAGGGGGAGACATCCCCCCAACAGGTGCCCGAAAGGCCGAGGGGCACTGGCTAAAAACGTGCCCCATAACACCGCACAGATTGCATTGAAATTTATTGCACCCGCGGCCAAGTGCCCAGCTTCATTACACTTTGTGCAAAAGGGTTCCCTACAGTCCCTACTGAAATGCAAGGACTGTTGCATCTAAAACAGAGCTTGGGTTGCCTGGATAGAATGCAAGGATCCTATCCCTCCCAATATAACCTGACGCAGGCACATGTGTCACTGATAACCCGATGCGTCTAAGCCTTACTGAGACAGACCAGGCACCAGTCCAGATCCCCTTGGCATCCAAACTTTCCCTGGCGGGGGCCATCACCTGGCCGTACCGCCCCAACCATGTTGTGATATCTTCTGCGGGAATAGACTTCATTTCTAACCAGGACTGACACCTTTTTATTTCTTCCTGTCTAGACAGGGGGACTGCTCTAAAGGATTTCCACGAGGACTGATTCTTCACCACCTCCCGTCTGGAGATAAAACTCTCCATTAAGACGGGGGTACCAAAACTTACATCATACTCCAGGGAGCCCGAGGGGTGGATAACAGCAAAGATGTCTGATGCCTTAAACCCAAGGGCCAACACCATATCCACCACCTGTCCTCCCCGGAGGACGACCAAACTCTTCCAACCAGCGCAGCTGCACAACATTATGGCGCTTACGCTCCACTCCCCCACCCTAGTGGCAGCTGGCACTGAGCCCCTAAAAGCCATCGTACCGTGGGCCACTATAAAAACGCCCAAGCTGTACCCTGCCACCAGTGACATCTGCAAAAGACAACCCCACTTTTAGGACGACATAACCCGGCCTCCTGGGACCCATGATTTGGGGAGGAGGCGGGGGGAGATCAGAAACAACAACATTGCTAGAATCAACATTATCAACAGCTATACTTAAGTCTTTCCCAGGGGCCCCGGGCACAGCAGGTGCACAAGCCGGAAAACACCCCAGCAGAAATAATTGCTGCCGGAGGGGTCCCCGCACCGCCCAGGGACCCACTTGGGCTGACCCGTATGCTCCAAAACCCCAGAGGGTACCCCAATGTCATGAAAACCAGTACTCTGGTCCGCTTTAGTTGGCTCACCCTCCAGCAGCCGTATGTGGTCCATCGCAAGACATGGGCTAGTTATACTACCCTGCTCGCAATCACCCCACTCCATGCGCTGGGGGGTCATCGCACGGATCAGAAACTGAAGGGCCGGAGGGGGAAACCACAAGAGGCACCCACCACCCGGCAGCAGGTCCACAGGAAAAGATGACCCCAACAGTCTCCGCAACAGTGGCCACCCCCAAAGCCCGGGATGAGACAATAGTAGGTATCTCACCCCTCACAGTGTCCTCGGCAGAAAGCCCACGATCCATGGCACTCACACCCGCGGAACCGTCCTTCATTGCTCCATCCTTCTCAGCAACAGCCTCCACAAGTCCATCTCCTCACCGCAGCTGTCCCGGGATCGCTACTTCCGGGCCACAACCTTCAGCGGTAACCCGCAACCCGCGGTATTCACTTTCGCGGCCCATACCCTCCGGCTCCACACCGCAGCGGCAGTCCCGCGACCCGCGGCATCCACCGCAGCAGTAGCCTCGCGACTCACGGCAAACCACATTCGCGGCAATACCCGCCGCGACTTCATCCTGCGTTCCTCCAACCTCCATGACTTCCTCCTCGTCCGCAGCAGCCCCGGGACCTGCCACTTCCGGTCCCGCGGTGATCGCGGGGATCCGACCAGGCCTCCAGGCTGGGCGCCCCCTGATGGCAAAGGGGAATTTGGCACACCTCAGCCTGGGAGTTACGGCGAGCAGCCTGGCTTCCCTTATCACAAAACCTCCATCAGGCGTTCTTCCAACTCATCCATCTCATCAGTGTCCATAGTAGACTGATCCAACAGCCGGTTCCAAATAAGTGATATACTCACTCAGGGTCGTTTTCAATGTCTGAACACTCAGGCGATAGCCTTCCGCTTCTTTTTGCCCACCCGATCTCTGGCTGTTCTTAAGCGTGCCAGGTCTTCATGCACTACCACCAAAAAGTCCATAAGCCTTTCCAAGACTGCATAGACTTCCATCCGACGGCCTGTAGCTTCAAAATCACTTTCATCTGGCTGCTGCTCCTGCCATGCAGAGAGAGCAATCTGGGACTCCAGATACCTGAGATCCTCATCTGATGGTCTCAAACTCTCCACTGTCCTTGAAATGGTATCCGATCCCTCCACAGGCATAGCTTCTCTCACCGCCGGGGAAGTAGAGCCTCCCCTGGGCTGATAGCTTCCATGGCTCTCTGGAAGTCCAGAGAGCCTCACACACACGCCTCAAGACCGAGGAGTGGCCCCGCCCCGTTAGTGGCGACGCCCCGTTGTTCTCCGCCATTTCCGCGGCCCCCCCGGATGTAAAAGAGCTTGATTTGGGGTAGGGGGCCTGGCCGAACATGGCCGAGAGCATCGGTGGGTGTCCCCCCCCGGCGGAAGGCGGCGGCGAAGACCGTGCGGGGCTGGAGCCCCCCCGGCAGAAACGTCTGGAAGACCGAGGGGCTCCGCCCCCGTTGTTCTCTGCTTTTTCGGCCGGCCCCCCCGGATGTGAAAGAGCTTATTTTGGGGTGGGGGCCTGGCTGGACATGGCGGAGATCATCGGTGGGTGTCCCCCCCCGGCAGAAGACGGCGAAGCCGGGGCCCAATGGGCTGGTGGTGGGGGGTCCGGCAGAAGACCCCCGGAGCTGACTAATAAATTATTTTTTTCTGTGTGTTTTTTTTGGTGTTTACACTTTTCCACCCGGGTGAATGGGTAGGTGTACGATGTACCCCATACTATTCACATAGGGTGGGTGGCCAGAATCTGGGGGCCCCCTTAATATAGGGGGCTCTCAGATTCTGATAAGCCCCCGCCCGCATACCCCGACAACCAACGGCCAGGGTTGTCGGGAAGAGGCTCTTGTCCCGATCGACATGGGGACAAGAGTGCTTTGGGGTGGGGGGGCAGTGCATCCCTCCCCCCACAGCACACACTCCCCCATGTCGAGGGCATGTGGTCTGGTACGGCTCAGGAGGGGGGGGGGGCGCTCGCTCGTCCCCAACCCCATTCCTGTCCGGCCAGACTGCGTGCCTGGAGAGAAGGGTTTGGTCTGGATCTGAGGGGGAACCCCACGCCGTTTTTTGGCGTGGGTTTAACCCCTTATGTTCCAGATCAAATCTAAGAGCCTGTTGTGCACCTGAAGGGGGACCCCACGCCGTTTTTTTTTCTTAATTTGGGGTGGAGTTCCCCTTTATCCCGGTCCTGTCAGGGGGGGGGGGGAATGCCTGCTCGTCTGTCCCTACAATGTATGAACAGCGATCTGTCATTTCCCCTACACAGTCCCACCCCCTTTACAGTTAGAACACACCCAGGTAACATATTCAACCCCTTCCGCGCCCTAGTGTTAACCCCTTCCCTGCCAGTGTCATTTTTATAGTAAGCAATGCATTTATATACCATTGCTCGCTACAAAAATGCCAAATCTCACAAAAATGTGTCCGCCACAATGTCGCATTAGACAGAAAAAAACAATGATAGCCACCATTACTAGTAAAACAAAAAATTATTCCAAAAAAACCCATAAGACCAACCCCCTACTTAGAACTTTTGCCCAAACCAATCAAACGCTTATTGTGATTTTTTGCAACCAAAAAGATGTCCAAGAATACTTATCAGTCGGCCTAAACTGAGGGCAAACATTTTTTGAATATATTTTGGGGGAGATTTATTATAGCAAACCGTAAAAAATGATGTTTTTTTAGTTACCAAATTGTCGCTATATTTTTGGGTCAGCAAGCAAAAAAAAAAAAAAACAAAAAAACGCAGAGGTGATCAAATACCACCAACAAAAAAAAAAAATTTTTAGGGGGGGGGGGGGAGGATGAGGACGCCCATTTTTTTGGGGGGGCCACGTCGCACAACCACGCAATTGTCAGTCAAAATGACGCAGTGTTGAAATGCAAAAAATGGCCCCGTCAGTGACCAGTAATATGCTCTGGGGCTCAAGTGGTTACAAATTAAGAATACACTAAAGTTAGCCCAATTTATGGCCATAATGTGAAAGATGATGTTACACCGAGTAAATAGATACCCAACATGTTACACTTTAATATTGCACACACTCATGGAATGGCGCCAAACTTCAGTACTTGAAAATACCCATAGCAACGCTTTTTTATGTGTTTCAGGTTACCAGTTTAGATTTACAGAGGAGGGTCTAGTGCTAAAAGTATTGCTCTCGTCTAACGTACGCTATGATACCTCACATGTGGGGTTTGAACGGGGGTTCAATATGTGGGCGGGGCTTACACATTTAAGGCCCGCCCCATATATGGAAACATTCTTCAAAACCACACATGTGAGGTATCATAGGTGCGTAACAGCAAGAGGAATATTTATAGCACTAGACCTCATCTGTAAATCTAAACTGGTAACCGGAAACAATAAAAAATGCTGCTTGTTCGCTTCTGACTGCGAGCTACTAGGGACAGGGGCTTTTAAATTATTTTACTATTTAGGTTTGTTACGTAAATATTCTATAAGACCTCCCGTTCAGCTTGTAAAGCATCACTTCATGGGGACCAAAAAAAATTTTAACACCTCTAATGCTTTCATCCGCCATTGCAGATTTGATTCTGGTACTGCTTTCGAGTGAACTGGGCATGGCTCGAACAGTTAGAAAAAGAAGTTGGAAGGTTTCATCCTGAAAATGAATTGCATCTTTCTGAGCATGCTCAGAAAGCTCTTTTTTTGGCTTAGTAATTTAAGGACATCCTTAACAGGTGTAAGCAGTTACAAGTGCACACAAACTAGAGGCTGACATTTCTTCATGTGTTTCCAATTGGTTCATTAGCACACATGTTATAAAAAGCGTGGATACTGCACGTGTCAGCTGCCCCTCAGAGGGGGCAGATTTGCTGGCTGGAAGTAATGGCGGAGTGAAACAGAGATGTTTTGGAGCAAGTTTTGTATTTTTTGATGTTTTCTCTGCTACATAATTTTGCTAAATGTTTCTCAAGATGTGAATGACTAATGTTTTAATCCTGTGGGTCTATCCTGTTATTTCAAAAGCATGATTTATTTTCCAATGACTGAAATAAACGGTCTTTTTTGTTTTTAGGTGTTTTTATATATTTTTGGTGTGTTTATTTGTAATTTTTTGTTTTGCTGTCCTTGTTTTGTGGACCAATAAAATTACTTTCAAATTTTGAAGTTTGTTTTGTGATATTTTTTTCATGCTATGGATTTCAACCGCTGCAGCTGAAATAGTTTGGGCCTAAACCATCAAGTGTGATTTGTCTCTAAGCTCTTTCCTGGTGTGTATGCATGAATGTTTAGTCACCAGAAAAAGGAAGGACAAAGCGGTAAGTATGTTTCCTAGAACTGATGTCCAGACTGACTTTTTAAAGACATGTGCAAGATGTAGGAAAAGCTGCATACAGGGCCTGTTGGAGGGGGGGTGGGGGGGTGGTGTATTGGTGGAAATTTTTGATTTATTAGAACGACCTTAGATACCAGGTTTACAAAAAAACAGGGGAAAAAAGAAAAACAGCAAAATCTCACATCACTTACAAACTTTTGCATGTACAAAAAACACATTCAACTACAATACTTTTCCATGAAATTTACAAAACTAAAGACAAAAGAAAAAATATTATACATAACATCCCTTACACGGTTTAACCAACTACCTGCGCAAGCCTATAGGCACCACCGTAGAAACCTACAGTCTCTGCCATATCTGGCCACTGCACCAGGTCATAGTTAGTCATTTATACCGACAAAACTACACATCATCAGACTCTGAAGACAAAATCCCACTATGTTGAGCAGCGTCCACCCTCATCCTGCTCAAAACGGGCTCCAACACCCCCTCCTACATCGCTCACTCCCCCTTTTTTGCTTTTTTCTTTTTCTTCTTACTCTTCCTAAGCACTACCCGACCAGCACCATCGGCCGCTGGGCCAGCACCACTCATACCCTCTGAGGGCTCCTCACTAGACACAACCTTAGGTCTTTTTTGTGACCTGAGGGACACTTCCATATCCTCCTGAGCTACTGCATCACTTAAAACATGGGAAACACTGGGGGAGGGGGAAAAGGAACAGCACAGGAGGAAAGTGGGGGGGAGACAGGACAAGGACAAGAGGAAGGGGCAACAGAAGGGGAGAAGGAAGGAGGGATATCATCAAATGAACCCAAACAAAGGGGGGGCCCCTACACTTGACATTCTACCTCCTTAAAAGCAGAGACCTTCGTCGCCAAGCCCTCCTCACCCCCCTCTACCTCGGAATCAGTATCCAAGGTAGAGGAATCCAAAAAACTGGGATACTCAAGAAAAACCCACCTCACCCGACACACCACTTTGACCTGGAGGGTCAGGGGCAGCTGTACTCGCCCCGCCCTCTCCCAGCAGGACCTTGCCTCTGGGGCATAGGGGCAGCTCGGCCACAGATTTAAAAACATCCGTAGCCAAGCCCTCCCCACCCCCCTCATCTCAGATCAGTGTCCGAGGTAGAAACCTCCGACACCCCAGATTCCTCTGACACATTGCCCCTAAAAGCCTGCGGACAACGGCTAAAAGGGTGACCAAGCTTGTTACATAGTTACATCTGATACGGGCACACCATCCGCCAGGTGACCCCTCTCACCACAGCGCGTGCACTTCACCACAGTACAACCAGCGCTCAAGTGAGTGGGGGACCCACACTTAAAACATCTTTTAGGTTGACCAGGATTAAAAAACAAGATTCTATCTCTCCCAATGAGGCACTCCGGGGATGTGAGCCTTGCTATTTCCCTGTCTTCTCAATCTAATTTTAGCCCCCCAGGCCCCTGTCCAGATCCCCCTTTCATCCACCTTCTTCCAAAGGGGGCCCTGAGCTGGCCATGGCGGTTCATAACCAGGTCGCAATGTCTTCGAAGAAGAGATTCATTGCGTACCAAAATGGTCACATTTTTGACCTCCTCCTGCCTAGTCAGGGGGGTCAAATAGAAACTTGGACCATGGGTCCTGTCCTTTAACCATAAATCATAATTAAGTAAAAAACATTTCCATAACAACAACTGCAAACAAAACTAAAATCAAACTCTAACGGAACTCCGAGGATGAATGACCGCAAAAAGGTCAGACGCCCTTACTCACATGGAGAGGACCATATCAATGGCCTCCACTCGAGATGGGCACCGACCCTCACCAACATATCTCAATTGAATAAACATTTCTCCTTCTACGCTCTAAACCACCGACTCCCCTGGGACCATGCCCCTCACCTGCTGTTGCTGCGGGAAGGGGGGACCCTAAAGTTTCGGGGCACCGAACTTACTGTAGATATGATCCAAGGGAGCACTTGCCCCAGCTACTCTTGGGCATAAGACCTTCCCTCTCTCAAAGCTTTAAGTAAATTTTCCTCCTGGGAGGCTGTGGATGACTCTCCAGGCTGTGGTGCACCAAATGGATCAGCCCCACTTGGGACATCCATGGCGCAACCTGGCAGATACCTCTTGACTTACTACCCGCCCCCCTGGTACCATGAGACAAGAGGGGGGACCTGTCTTCTTAAAAGCTTCTTGTACCTGAGCCAGTAAGTGTCATAATCCATATAAAAAATAGAGTCCTCCATTTCTTCACAGGCTCCATAGGAGCTCACATGAACTTCTGTCACAGCTGCAGACTGGGAACCCTCTAGACCCCTAATAAAATCCATGCTGGGCACTCCTCTTTAAATGTCCCGCAGGGTGATCACCCCAAGCCTGAGCCTGCTCAGGAGGAAAAACCCACAGACAGGGGGGTACTCACAAGTCCTTGGGTAGTCTGTTACAAAACCGAGGGCCGGATCTGGCCGGGAAACGGAGCTCGGGGTGTCACCGCGGCCACTCCGGTTCACCCGCTGACGTCACTTCGGTTCCCCCGCTGACATCACTTCCGGGGTCACGCACTGACGTAATCCGGTCGCGGCTCCGGCCCAATCACGGGAGATTCCAGCACAGTGAGAACGCCCTCTAAGTCACTGCTGATTGGTTGTCTAGAGGCAGGAAGCTCCACATGGCGTGGCGTGCCTTCTCCCTCGGCAGCCATTACTGTCCTAGCTATGGCTTCTTCCATATTAGGTGACACATAGTCCATCTCAACTGGATCCATGGTAAGTGCCTGCCCCTCACCCTGTAAACCCGCAGCGGTCGCCACCACAACGGCCGGCTGAGACCCTGCTGTAGCTACTTGCTGGGTTCACAGAGGCAGAAGCACCCCCGCTTCCAGGAGCAGGTTTATCACCCGATCTTGCTGGGAACCAGATACACTCATCTCAGCGGCAAAGGAACCACGAGGAAGACGGGAGAGTCTCACCACAGGATTAAAACCTCTCTCACTCATACAGGTACTTCCCGCTTCATAGGACAACCCCCCACTTGATGTTGCACCCCCTTTCTTTGCAGACTGGGGCCCAGCAGGTGCTTGGGCGTCCTCAGCGGTACTCACCAAAGTGGTCCCTGAGGTCCGAGGCTCCACTGACAGAGAATCCTCAACCTCTCAGCTACTGATGTAGACTTGCTTCTCCTTGCAACCTTTTACTCTCTTCAAAGGCACGCTGGAGCTCCTTCTTGATTGGAAGGAGAAAGGTCTTCTCCGCAGTTCCCCTGGAACAAAGACCCATGGTAAGACTCCATAGCTGGCCATTCTGTTCTTTCATCAGATCTATCGCTTCCTTAAACTCAAATCTCTTTGAGAGCTGCTGACCCGATCTCTTCTGTTCCCTCAAACTGGCCAGCACTGACATCCTGGAGTGGAGAGCCTGTGCAGCCTTCTGAATCAATACCTTGATCTTGCTGCGCCTTCTCAGCACTCACCCTGGTCATCTTCCCCATGCTGGGGAAGAGTCCAATCCACCAGCTTAGACTGGGCCATCAAAAACTGCTTTTCTTCTTTGTTTAGATCCCCAAAACTAGGGAGATCCACAGTCCTTGGAGGTACCGGGCGGGAGGTGGACTCCCCCTGCCCAGGAGCAAGCCCCTGACCTGGGCTTGATGAGGCCATAGCCTCCCCTCTCCTCCAGGGTCTGGTTCTTCACAGGAGCTGCTTCAAAGACACAACCTCTTCCTTCAAGGCATTGGTGGACAGGCTTGAAGTGCTGATTTACAGCGCTGTGCTTGAAACTAGCACAAGACAATCCTATTCTAATTGTGGGTTGTTTGAGGGAAGCCAATTGAGTGTGTTAGAACCCCTGCTAGTGTTTTTAGGCTGGGCTTTGTGTCCCTTTTCCTAAAATTGGCTTCACTTCCTGTCACACAGCTGAACAGGAAGTGAGGTTAAAACCCTACCAATGGTCTTTTCTTTGGGACACAGGTCAATCTAACTAGTGTCACCATTAAGCAAATTGCACTGCAGTGTACACCCCAAATGATTAGTTATTTTGGGGTTTAGTAAAGGCAAAGCCGCTCTGCAGTAGAAGCGTAGGCAATGAAAATCAGAAGGGAAGCACTGATGGTTTTTACTTCCAATCCCGCCAAGTTTAGAGTTTTCTTCCTTGCTTGTCCACTTGTAGTGCAAAGTGGATTTGCCTTTAGTAAATGGACCCCAAAGTCCAAGATTCCTACTAATTTGGGGTGTACACAGCAAAATGCCATTTCCAAAATGGGAAACTATTTATATTGATCTGTGTGTCCCCAACAAAACATTACTCAGGTGTTTCCCTCACTTCCTGTTTTGGCTGTGTGGCAGGAAGTGAATGAATTAAGTAGAAAGTGACAACATTTGTGAGGTGTCTTTACCCTATCAGGGGTGCAGGCATCCCCAAAACAAACAAGAAAATAGTTGATTTAACATCGGGTGGTGTTTGTGGGGGTCCCTAACACACATTCATACATATTAGCAACGCTGGATCCTGGCCTATTGGCATGGTTATATTTTCTTAAGCCTCTCAATAAAATGATCTGAAATTTGGGTTAAACTGGAACAATAATCATCACTTTATTTTTTGGATTTCTTTCATTTTGGATAGAGTTGGGGGGGGGGGGGTTAGAAAGCTCTGTCAGTTTATTTTGTATATCCCTGTCCGTTTGGGAGATTGGCCTTCACTTCCTGCCCCATAGCCAAACAGAGGAAGTGAATCGAAAAACTAGGCAAAACAAGGTGAAGGTGTGGGAGATTGTGGCCTTCACTATCCTGCCCCATACCAAACAGGAAGTGATCGAAAAACCTAGGCAAATTAAATAATAAGGTCTCCTACCCCTCCCATGTGCCCCCCCCCCCCACCGCCCCCACCCACAGAAACTTGTGTGTGTCCCCTGAAAATTCCTGGGTGGGTCATAAAAAAAACAGGGTTGGCCTTGACAGGAAGGGGGGGTCATTTTTCTATTAAGGGGGTGCCAAAATTTGGTCAGGCCTAGGGAAGCACAAAACCTAAATATCCTACTGCACTATTAGGGCTTATTTAGACAGGATCCAATTACAGCATGTTTTAGATTGTGGGAGGAAACCCGCACAGGGAAAGAACATGCAAACTCCAGGCAGATAGTGTCACTGGCGGGATTCGAACCAGCAAACCCTTTGCTGCTATGTGAACCAGCTACACACTAAAACGCTACAGTGCTGAACGAACATGAATGCAGCTGAAAGCATGAGATGTTTTTTTTTTTTAAACCAATTACCATTTGCTTTCCAGCCTGGAGGACAGATGTGGGTCTAATTGACCCCGCCTTCTCTATAAAGAGGACCTGTCACACACTAGTCCTATTACAAGGGATGTTTACATTCCATTGTAATAGGAAGAAAAGTGAAAAATAATACAAACAAAGGACACACAAAGCAAAGTGCAAAAATTTTAAAATATAAGTAAAAAAAAAATAAAAAATAACATAGGAATTTAA